>JAHRHZ010000165.1:1021153-1046276 GCA_024137785.1 Ginglymostoma cirratum
CATTTCTGAGGAAGGGTCCTGACCCGAAAAGTCAACTTTCCTGCTGCTCTGATGCTGCCTGACCTGCTGTGTTCCTCCAGCTCCACACTGTGCCACCCCTATATATACCTTTATCAGTGAAGACATACGCTAAATACTTATTCGATATTTCTGTCGTTTCTTTTTTAACCCCATCATTAATTCCCGAGACTCACTCTCTGAAGGATTCACCAGCCAGATGTGCGCAGTAAAGCTCCCACAAACTTACAGAATGAAAGGGACCAAATCATCTATTTTAGTGATAGTGGCAGTAACATTGTGGGCTACACTCAGGTTCTTCTTCTGTGTCTGTCTTTTGGTACAACTGCTTTAGTTTTTCATCCCTCTGTCGTAATTCAGCTCATTTCCCTGTGCTAAAAATATTCACTTTGTCCTCCACCCATTCTTGTTTTTCTCCCCAACCATTTGATCGAACACGGTCTCTGATCATTGTACTCCAACTGCCTCATCTTTACTGTTTGATTTCTCCTCCTGCTTCTTCCTGTGGCTTTGTGACCTGGTTACTGCACAGTAGGGAAAAATCTCAGGATATACTTCCTGTAACACTTCAGTTGCTTGACTTTCCACTGGCTTTTCAACCACAGTAGGCATCACTCCAAACTGTGATCCAGCTGTATCATTACCAAGAATAAACTGTATGTCCGGAACTGAGAATTTCTCTATTACTCCTACCACCATTTCACCATTTTTCACAGGACTCTCCAGTCGATCTTTACGTAATGGAACACTTCTTCTCACTATGAGTTCAACATACTGCCACTTTTTCTGGAAAATACTCCCTCTGAATTGTGTATCTCCTCATCTGTTGGGGCAGCCCCTAGTCAGAAGTGGCACAAAATGGCTGCCAGTTGGTATGACGATGGGTGCAAAAGCAGAATTAGCTTGCCTGGTCCAGCATTAGAGTGAGGTCATAAGCTAAGCGCAGAGAAAGATGTATCCCGAGGTAACATGGTCCATTTTGAACAAAGAATTTTAGAACTTAATATACAGAGGGTTCTGTAAAAACAACAGGCTGCAGATGTCTGTAAAGGGCATATGAGAGATATCGGGAACAGACAGCCTGAGGTTTGTAGCAAGTGTTAAAAAGAAAAGTATAATCTCACAATAACTGAGACTAATCATAAGGACGAGATCATGTTTCGTGAAAATCTAGGAGGTCAGACACATTCATTGAGCTGTGAAACTGATTGAGGTTTACTCTTATAAATTAAAGAGATGTTGTCTTGTTAAGTAAAGGTGTAGAACTTTCACAGCCAGTAAATTTCATTTTAAAAGACAGAATGTGACTAGAATGAGTTATAATGCAGCTGCAAAATAGAGGGTCAATGCCTACCTCACTCTCCAACATCAGGTGGGATCAAAACTGCTGAAAACTATGGATCGCTAACAGCACGTGTAACCATAAAACTTTACATATAACTAACTTTACATTCAAACTAATATTATGAACCTTATAGCAACAGCAAGAACTAACCTCCTTTAGTATCCCCTGTGAATGGGACAGTGGGAAATATAAGACGAGTAACAGAAGTTAAGAGGGATGAATGCAGAGCATACAATGAATGACAGAACTCGAGCAGTGCTGTAAGCAAGCAAGTCTGGGAAATATCTGAAGGAGATTATAATTAATGGGATACATTGTAAGATCCCAAGACCTGAAGTTAACAAAGTCTGGTAAACATCATGAGGTCATGGGGATTCCAGGGCTGTCCACAGGGGTGTCCATCATTAATTTGGTGCTTCACAGGATTGGATGCATAGATTAAGGAAGGACAAATAATGACAATGTTGAGGTTGTTGACTTGCTCGCCGAGCTGGCTTGTTCTCATTCAGACGTTTTCTCACCATGCTAGGTGACATCATCAGCGGACCCTCCGATGAAGCGTTGTTATTCTACTCCGCTTGGAATTTATTCTGTCTGGTCCGTTACGGTGGGTACTGTCATTTCCGGTTTTGATCTGTATGGGTTTGCATACAGGCTCCAGTTCTATATGTTTGCTGATTGAAGTACGGGTGGAGAACCATGCCTCTAGGAATTTCTGTGCTGTCTATGTTTGGATTGGGCTGCTATGGTTACTACTTGGGCTAACCATTTCTTCCGATTTGAACTGTAACTAAGAGGGCGACTCATGTGAAAGCCAGATTCGGAGTGGTCTCTGGCCTCTCACATACATGTGGTAAAGATCTCGAATTAAGATCGATTGTACTTCTGAGCACAGAACTCGCGACTGCTCTTTGGTATCTCTTCCCAACACTCACCATCAAAGACTGACTTGCTCCCGCATCTCTTAAAATCCTAATTTCTTTACCTGCTCCTCCCCACATACATGAGTAAACCTTACCCACGTGAGTAAATTCTTTAAAGTACTAACCTCTGACCAGGTTGTACATTCTTTCGCAGCATTTTTACCTTCCACTGCGTTTTCCTCGACCACTTCAACAGAACTCACTAGTTTATCCTGTTTTCCCACATCCATCTTCCCAGCGCTTTTTCTAAACCACCAATACTGTGCCTCCATGAGGCCTACTTTAAGACAGTGAAAACACCTGAGCTGTTTCACTACTCTTTTCCCCCTAATGGATATCCTTTCTACCCTGTGGTAAACTATCTTTACTATCTTCAATGAGATCTCCTTTTCTCTAACCCCAATTTCTATCCCTCACAGATTGAAATTGATGTTGGAAACCAAACTTTGATTTATGAACCAACTCATAACCATCTGCCATTTCAGCTGCTAATCTTGCCGCTTTAACTCTCTGTTCTTCCACATGAGCTCTCACTACTTCAGAAAATGAATTTTTGAACTCCTCCAAAATAACGTCTCTTCTTCCTCAGGCAGCTCAGGAAATTTGACATGCCCATAAAGTCCCTCACCAACTTCTACAGATGCACCATTGAAAGCATACTGTCCGGGTGCGTAACGGCCTGGTACAGCAACTGCTCTGCCCAGGACTGTAAGAAACTACAGAAGGTGGTGTGCACAGCCCAGACCATCACGGAAGCCAACCTTCCATCCATGGACTCTATTTACACGGCTCGTTGCCAGGGAAAGGCGGGCAACATCATCAAAGACCCATCGCACCCTGGTAATTATCTCACACAACCTCTTCCATCAGGCAGAAGATACAGAAGCCTGAACACACGCATGAGCAGGTTCAGGAACAGATTCATTCTGGATTTTATCACACTGTTAAATGGACTCTAGCCTCAAATCATGTAACCTGCAATGTAACCTGTATGCCTCTCTGTCTTTTTGATCTGTACATCCTTTGCTTGCTGTGATCTGCTTGTATTGTTCCTAAACAAAACTTCAAATTCCCCTGGCCCAACTCCGAGACCTCCCTCCCCTTCTTGGACCTCCCTGTCTCCATCTCCGGTGACCTTCTCAGCACCGACATCTATTTCAAACCCACCGACTCCCACAGCTACCTAGACTACACCTCCTCTCACCCACCTTCCTGCAAGAATGCCATCCCCTAATCCCAATTCCTCCGCCTCTGCTGCATCTGCTTCCAAGATGGGGCGTTCCACTCCAGCTCATCCCATATGTCCTCCTATTTCAAGGAGCACAACTTCCCCTCTCTAGTAATCAAAAGTGCCTCAACCTCATCTCTTGCATTTCCTGCACTTCTGCCCGCAGACCACCTCCCCCCAACAAATATAAAGACAGAATCCCCTTTGTCCTCACATACCACCCGACCAACCTCTGCATACAGCGTATCATTCTCCGCCACTTCTGCCACCTACAATCTGATTCCACAACCAAAGAGATATTTCCCTCCCCACCTCTATCTGCCTTCCATAGGGACCGCTCTCTCCATGACTCCCTCATCCACTCCACACTCCCCACTAGCCCCACCACCCCCCCGGCACTTTTCCCAGCAACTGCAGGAAGTGCTACACCTGCCCCTACACCTCCCCGCTCAAGGCCTAAAGCAAACCTTTCATATCTGACAGAGATTCACCTGTACATCCTCCAACTTGGTCTACTGAATCCGCTGCTCCTGATGTGGCCTCCTCTACATCGGTGAGACCAACGCAGACTCAGGGACCGTTTCGCGGAGCATCTGCATTCTGTACACAATAATCGACAACACCTTATGGTCACCAACCATTTTAACTCCCCTCGTTCCACTCTCTGGGTGACATGTCCATCCTGGGCCTTCTCCAGTGTCCCAATGACGCCACCCACAAACTGGAGGAGCAGCATCTCATATTCTGCCTCAGGAGCCTACAGCCTGATGGCTTAAACATGGAATTCACCAGCTTTAAAATCTCCCCGCCTCCGGCCTCATCCCATGTCAAACCCTCCCTCTCATCCCCACCTCCTTGACCTGACACAACCTGCCCATCTTCTCTCCCACCTATCCACCCCTCCGACCCCACTGACCAATTCGCACTACCCCCTACCTGCATCCAACCTATCACCATCCCACCTACATTCCCCAGCCCCACCCCTCCTTCCTCTATTTATTTCTGAGCTCCCTTCCCCCTCCACAGTTCTGATGAAGGTTCCCGGCCCGAAACATCAACTTCCCTGCTCTCCTGATGCTGCCTGACCTTAAGTGCTCCTCCAGCTGCACACTGTGTTGAATCTAATCGCACAAAAATGAAATTCACCTGAGAAGTAAATTTTAAAAAGATAATGGAAGGAGTTTAATTGCTGGTGAACACCGTGATTCACCCTGTGAAGATGAACCTGTGCTAACTACAGCTTACTGATGCGGTTCTGATGATCTGCATAAGCACGGTGAATCGACAGAGATTATGTAACAGGATCATAATATTGCAGAGGCCTCAGTAAAGCACCAGCATTTAATTAACAGCTAAGCTCCTCAACAAGAGAGCAGCAATTACACCCTGTGCTCTGAACGCAGACAGGTTGCTGCTGGCATGTTTTATTTGATAAAATTTTGGCAGCATCCATTGCAACGAGGACAGTCGATCGGGCAATATTTCTCACGGATTGTCTCCTTTAACGTGAACTTGCATACTGTCAGCTCAGTTGTCTTCTCCCCCTTAAATGCGCATTATTCAATCTTTGCCTCTTTAAGAGCATGGCTGCGTGACTTTGTCTCTTTTTCCCTGTCTGTCCTTTTTTATTAGAGCTGCCTGCCCTTTTAAAAGCTTATTTGTTCATTGTCTTTTCCTTTAAGGAATCATTTACTTGCAGCCTGCTCTTAGAAGGGCATTTTTGTACATCCATGGCCAACCAAAGATGAAATAAAACTGTTATGTAACATGATGTGTGCTTAAGAAGGGTCACTGGACTTGAAATGTTAATTCTGTTTTCTCTGCATAGTTGCTGCCAGACCTGCTGATCTTCTCCAGCAATTCCTCCTTTTCTTCGAAATGGGAGGTGCATTTTCTGATCACCTGCATGTTTAAGTCTTTAAACCTCTTTAGAGGTTGATTTTCTTCTTGCCTGACTGAAACTGATTTTTCCTGCCGCTGCGGATTTGCTTGTGGCATTGTCATTTAATGACGAATATTTTCACTGCCTTCCCCTCATTTACTCATTTTTCCATTAGACTATCCATACCATCTCCCCATTCCTGGCCCTTCAAGGGTGCAGTTGCTCACTGTCCACTCTTGCTGCTTGTCTGTCTCAGTCAGGTGTCATTTACTCACTGCTGCCCTGTGATGATTGAAACGAGGTTGGCCAGGTTGATCTCATTGAGCATGGGTTTCCTGATTGGGGCTTTCAACCTTGGACAATCAGGGAGCCCTGGCTGACAGGAGGGATGGTGGCTCTGTCTAATTAAGAGGGCTAAAAGGGGTCATGAAATATCTTTAGCAAACAGGGTTAAGGAAAATCCCAAAGCCTTTTATTCATACATAAGGAGCAAGAGGGTAACTAGAGAAAGGGTTGGCCCACTCAAGGACAAAGGAGGGAAGTTATGTGAGGAGTCAGAGAAAATTGAGTGAGATTCTTAATGAGTACTTTGCATCGGTATTCACCGAGGAGAGGGACATGATGGATGTTGAGGTTAGGGATAGATGTTTGATTACTCGAGGTCAAGTCGGGATAAGGACGGGGGAAGTGTTGGGTATTCTAAAAGGCATTAGGGTGGACAAGTCCCCAGGCCCGGATGGGATCTATCCCAGGTTACTGAGGGAAGTAAGAGAGGAAATTGCTGGGGCCTTAACAGATATCTTTGCAGCATCCTTGAGCACGGGTGAGGTCCCGGAAGACTGGAGAATTGCTATTATTGTCCCCTTGTTTAAGAAGGGTAGCAAGGATAATCCAGGTAATTATAGACCGGTGAGCCTGATGTCAATGGTAGAGAAGCTGCTGGAGAAGATACTGAGGGATAGGATCTATTTACATTTGGAAGAAAATGGGCTTATCAGTGATAGGCAGCATGGTTTTGTGCAGGGAAGGTCATGTCTTACCAACTTGATAGAATTCTTTGAGGGAGTGACAAAGTTGATAGATGAGGGAAGGGCTGTAGATGTCATATACATGGAATTCAGTAAGGCATTTGATAAGGTTCCCCATGGTAGGCTGATGGAGAATGTGAGGTCGCATGGGGTCCAGGGTGTGCTAGCTAGATGGATAGAGAACTGGCTGGGCAACAGGAGACAGAGAGTTGTAGTGGAAGGGAGTTTCTCAAGATGGAGAACTGTGACCAGTGGTGTTCCACAGGGATCCATGTTGGGACCACTGTTGTTTGTGATATACGTAAATGATTTGGAGGAAGGTATAGATGGTCTGATTAGCAAGTTTGCAGATGACACGAAGATTGGTGGAGTAGCAGATAGTGAAGGGGACTGTCAGAGAATGCAGCAGAATATAGATAGATTGGAGAGTTGGGCAGATAAATGGCAGATGGAGTTCAATCCAGGCAAATGCGAGGTGATGCATTTTGGAAGATCCAATTCAAGAGCGAACTATACAGTAAATGGAAAAACCCTGGGGGAAATTGTTTTACAGAGCGATCTGGGTGTTCAGGTCCATTGTTCCCTGAAGGTGGCAATGCAGGTCGATAGAGTGGTCAAGAAGGCATACGGCATGCTTTCCTTCATCAGACGGGGTATTGAGTACAAGAGTTGGCAGGTCATGTTACAGTTGTATAGGACTTTTGTTCGGCCATGTTTGGAATACTGTGTACAGTTCTAGTCGCCACATTACCAAAAGGATGTGGATGCTTTGGAGGTGGTGCAGAGGAGGTTCACCAGGATGTTGCCTGGTATGGAGGGCGCTAGCTATGAAGAGAGGTTGAGCAGATTAGGAATATTTACATTAGAAAGACGAAGGTTGAGGGGGGACCTGATTGAGGTCTACAAAATCATGAGGGGTATAGACAGGGTGGATAGCAAGAAGCTTTTTCCCAGAGTGGGGGACTCAATTACTAGGGGTCATGAGTTCAAAGTGAGAGGAGGAAAGTTTACGGGAGATATGCGTGGAAAGTTCTTTAGGCAGAGGGTGGTGGGTGCCTGGAATGCGTTGCCAGCGGAGATGGTAGAGGCGGGCACGATAGCGTCACTTAAGATGTATCTGGACAGATACATGAATGGGCAGGGAGCAGAGGGATACGGATCCTTGGAAAATAAGCGACAGGTTTAGATAGAGGATCTGGATCGGCGCAGGCTTGGCGGGCCGAAGGGCCTGTTCCTGTGCTATAATTTTCTTTGTTCTTTGTTCTTTGTTCATTCTAGGGGCTGGCTCTGAGCTAGCTGGTCAGAGTCCGCGACTGTGCCTGAGTAAATAACGGGTGACTTGGTGACAGGATATCGGCCTCTGTGCCGTTATTTCATTGACAGAAAGAGAAAACAGTACTCTCCTGAAGTAATTTGGCTTGTACCTACCGTCTTTGAGTTGGGGTAAGCATTCTCGGCATCATGCTGCTATTTGGGAAGCCTCACTGTGCTTCAATCCTGCCACTGGACCCAGTATGTGGAAAGAATATTTTTTTTTTCTGGGCAGATAAAAAGCAACGAGTAATTCTGACAGCTTGTGGGCCCGCAGCTTTTTTGGTTACTAGGAGCCTAACTTTCCCTGAGGCACCAGATACTAAACCTTTTCAAGAGTTGATGGATTTTGTTAAGGAATATTACAACCTCCTCTAATTCTGAGATGCAGTTGGTTTTATTTGAGAACCAGGAGAATCCGTACTAGGATTTTTGATGAGGCTAAGACGACTGGCAGAGACATGTGATTTTGGGTTAACCCTGAATGAGATGGTGAGAGACTGTTTGGTGTGTGGGATTAATGATGTAACCACATAAAAGCACCTACTAGCTGAAGCTCAACTGGACTTCCAACAAGCATGACAACTGGCCTTGACATTGGAAAATGTGGCAAATGGGGCATGTGAAGTACTCGGTCTCCCGAAGGAAGTGGACACCCTTGCCAGGCCTGCTGAGCTTGGGGAACATCACTTGAGTATCGGCAATCGCACAGCATATCCTGAGCAGAGGGACCCGAAGTCAGCCCACTGCAAAGCCCCAAAACAAAGCCAAGCCTCAGCCAAATGGCTGAAAGGTTCTACAGGGTCGGGGCCAGCAAGCCAGTGTCGTTGCTGCTGGCTCGAGACAGCAAAGAAGTCCTACAAGAACTTGAGTAGGAAAACTAACAGGGCAGTATCCAGAAGAGCACACCTGGAAAGCCCACCTTCATGTGGTTTGGAAGTTAAATTGCTTAGCAATATCCAAAACAGAACCAATCAGAATTAATGTCTGGTTAAATGGTCAGCCAGTTCTAATGCAGGTCAATACCAGCATGGTGGTTATAGTGATCACAGGGCCAGTCTTTAACAAAATTCGCTCTGGACTCCAACCCTTAAGTTTGCGCAAGACCAGCCTGAGAACCTGTACCAGGGAACCTTTACAGATTAAGGTACAACTTTGGTTTTGGTCTCATATGAGAAGGAGCTGGTTCAGTTACCACTGATTATAGTAAAAGGCCCAAGCTTGATGGGGCAAAATTGGTTGAGAAAGGTTCACCAAGATTGGGTCAATGTTTTTCGACAATGGCTGCCTGAGTGAAGTCCTAAATAAACCCCCGGATGTTTTTCAGGAAGGTCTAGGGTCTATCAAAGGAGCTCAGGCCAATTTGCACCTCAACCAGGAAGCAATTCCACGATTCTGCAAGACCTGCCCAGTGCCATCGGCCTTATGGGCAAAAGTAGAGGCAGAAATCAGGAGGCTGGAGAGTGAAGGAATTGTCAAACCAGCCCAGTTTGCAGAATGGGCAGCACTGATTGTACTGATAGTGAAGTCCAACGGTTCCGTTCACCTTTGTTGGGGATTTGAAACAAACTGTAAACCACTTTTTGCAGCTGGGTGAATACTCAATCCCTTGAATAGAGGATTTATACACAAAGCTGGCATGGGGTGGTGGGAGGGCGTGGGGGCTGACCTTCGCCAAGCTGGACATGAGCCACGCCTACCTGCAATTGCGACTAGATGAGGAGTCTCAGGTGTATGCCACAATTAATAACCGTGAGGGTTTGTAGCAATATGCGAGACTGCCATTTGGGGTATTATCAGCCTGTGCCCTTTTCCAGCAAACGATTGGGAATATTTTACAAGGTCTACCCCAGGTTGCCATTGACCTGGATGACACGCTAAATACAGGAAAATCCAGTAAGGAACACTGGGAGAAGTCAGACATAGTGCTTAAACATTTCTCCAAGGCGGGCATACACCTTAGGAGGGGAAAATGTGCGTTCCAGGCACCCAAATTGATCTACTTAGGCAACAGAGTCGACAGGACCAGGTTACACCCGTTGGAAGAGAAAGTGAGGGTGATCAAAGGTGCCCCGGTTCCCACATCTGTACCAGAGTTTAGGACATTCCTTGGGCTGGTGAATTAATACAGAAAGTTCATACACAACCTGCCCTCCATCCTGGCACCTTTGCATCAACTCTTAGAAAAAGGTTGGAAATAGTCATGTCGCCAAGCCATAGCTTTCAGGGAAGTGAAGAAACAGCTATCACCCTCAAAGGCGTTGGCACATTATGATCCTGTACCAGCTGGATCCCGCTGACTACAATGTCCTTAATTAGTGCTGTTAACCTGGGCCAATCAGCAAAGCCCTGACTGACCAATCTAACCTGGAGATTAGAATCTCCTCAGTTCAGGGGATGAGCTCTGAGCTGGCTGGCTCACAGCCGGTGTACTGCGCACAAGTGAAAAAAAGGGGGACTTGGTGATGGGATACCAGCCTCTGCGCCTTGCAGATCCCAAGCAACATGTCATGCTGACACGCGATGCCTCCCCTCTTGTATCAGGGATTGTGTTGGCTCACCGGTGATCCAATGGATACGAACTCTTGATAGCACGTGCTTCCCAGACTTTGGCTGATGCCGAATGTAAATATGCCCAAAGAGAGAAGGAAGGTTTGGTAGTCATCTTTGCCGTGAGAAAGTTCCACCAGTACCTGTGCTGACATAAATTTATATTAGTAACGGACCACAAACCCCTGCTAAGTCTACTTAAAGAGGACGAGGCACTGTCACGCGTGGCCTCAGGCCAAATTCAGCGGTGGGTTCCAATACTAAGGGAATATAATTACAAGTTGGAACCCCATCCAGGAAACCAAATAGCAAATGCAGATATATTCAGCTGCCTCTCACTGGCAGATGCACCACTGGTCCTACCATCACTGGAAGAATCCATCATTTAAATTTTCCGAACACATTTCCAATCACAGCTGACAATATCAGACTTTGGATGCAGGAAGATCGGGTCCTGGCAAAACTGAAACAGCTGGTGGTGATGGGGAAACCAAAGGGCCATCACAGCCAGAACTGAAACCTTTCCGGACCCAGACAGACCAGATCACAGCACAGGACAGTATGTTATTACGGGTAACTGTTCCCAGAAAAGGTCGCTGGCAGATACTAACTGAACTCCACCAGGATCGCCCAGGGGTTTCCAACATGAAGATGTTGGTGAGAAGTTATGTCCGGGATTGAATGTAGACAAAACCCGCATTGGTGGGGCAGTGCCCAGAGTGCCAACAGGGACAAAAATTACTACCAGCAGCTCCCTCATATCTGTGGGAATGGCCGGGTAAACCCTGTACTCAATTACACATCGTCTATGCAGGTCCTTCCATGGGTTCAATGTTCTTACTCATTGTGGATGCCTACTTGAAGTGGCTGGATGTGAAAAGGGTTCATTTGTTGAATAGTGGAGCGATGACTGAGAAGCTGCGAGCACCTTTTGCAATGCACAGACTCCTGGAAGTGTTGGTCACAGACAATGGCCATCGTTTTCCCTCAAGGTAAAGTTGAATTCTATTTGTCCTATAAGAAGGAGCAGTCCAAATGTTGAAGGCAGGCTTAAGAAACAGCCTACAGCCTCACTATCAAGCTGTCCCAATTCCTATTTGATTTTAGGACCATCCCTCTTGCAACTACAGGGACTGCTCCAGCAGAGCTGCTAATGGTTGGGAAGACTCTGCACCAGGTTAAATCTGACCTTCCCGGACCTTGTGAGGGGTGTGTGGGTGTGCGAGGGTAAAATGGCATCAATGATGCCAATGCCAGACACAAGGCTCCACGAAGCAAGGGAGACAGTTTACTTCAGGGGACAGAGTTTAGTGTAGGAGCCAGGGGAATGGCACTGCATGGGTGGGAGGTATGGTCGAAGGGAGGTCAGGTCCAGTGACATATGAAGTTCAGGTAGGTACAACAGTCCTGAACAATCACACGGACCATATGAAAGGTGCAAACTCGCACATGGTGCAGGAGCAAACCATGCCCCAGCTCCTCAACTGCCTTTTCAACTCTTCTGGAACCCATGGATTCTCCCTCTCTGTCAAGCTTTGAAGGGTACCTCAGAATCCGAGATGGACACATCAAATGTCACCGCCTCAACGCCTTTACCACCTGAAGAGGAGAATGAATTTCTTGTGTGACGTTCCGGGCACAAGAGGCGAGCTACTTTGCGTTACACACCGCCCATATCTGAGGCAGAGTTGGAAGAATGCCCCAGGAGGAGCGAAAACAAAAAAAAAGAACAGGCCAATGGTCTCACACTCAGAGGGGAAGGGATGTAGTGATTGTAATGAGGCCAGCCAGAGGTCATCATCGAATGTGCTTCCCGATTGGGGTTGTTAATCTGGTCTAATCAGGGAGCCCTGGGTGACAGATACAAACAGGAGTGTCAGAGGTTCTGTTCACTCTGAGAGCTGGCTCTGAGGAAGCTGGATCAGTGTCAAGGACCCTCCAGGTGTAAATAAATGGTGATACTGGCATCTGTGGAGTTTATTTCAGATGGCATACTTGGTTCCCAAAAGGGCATTAGTGAACCAGATGGGTTTTTACAACAATTGACAATGGTTTTGTGATCATAATTAGATCCTTAATTCCAGATTTTTTTAAAACTGAATTCAGATTCTAAGAGCTGCCATGGTGGAATTCAAACCTGGGTTCCCAGAACATTACCTGGGTCTTGGATTAATAATCTAACAGCATTACCACAAGGCCATGAAAGGTATGACTGTACATGGGCAAGGGACTGGCTTTAAAGACTTATTATATGGTTTACAGTAACAGTACATTCCTAACAAGGTGCAACAATTCAGGGAAGGTCAGTTAACCACAGCTGTCAAAGGAAGTTAAGGATTGTACAAAATTAAAAGAAAAAGCTTTTAAAGTTGTCACAAATAGAAATAAATTTGAGGATTGGGAAGTTTTTAAAATACAGCAAAAGAAGACCAAGACGTTGAGAGGAAAGGAGGATCGTACAAATCAATGTCACCAAAAACATAGAAAAAAGGACTGTAAAACGGTCTACAGCTACACAGAAAGGAAATGTTTGGCTAAGATGAATGTGGGTCCATTAAGAAAAGGTCAGGAGAATTTATAATGAGGACTGGAGAAATGGCAAAGGAGCAAAATAATTAGTTTGTGCGTTCTCACTGAGAAAGATGTAACAAATTGCCCAGAGTTAAAGGTCCAAGAGACGAGGGAGAATGAGAAGTTAAAGAAGACTAGAATTAGTGAGAAGGTTTCATGAAGTGATTATGGAGCTGTAAATTGACAAATCCCCAGGATCTCATGCTTTTTATCCCAGAGTTTGGAAGGAGATCGCTAAAGATGGCCAATGCATTTGTGATTATCTCCTAGAATTCTATCAATTTTGAAAAAATTCCTGTGCTTTGGAATATAGAAAATATCACACCCATCGGTTTTGCATCAGCAGTCAGGAGAATGCTACAGTCTATCAAAAAGTAAATAATAAATAGACATTTGGGTGAAAATAATTTGATTGGGCATTGTCAGCATGGATTTATGAATGGTAAATCATGTTTGAGAAACTTGCCGGAGTTTTTTGGAGGATGTTACAAACAAAATTGAAGAAGGGCAGTCGGTGGATGTGATATAACAGGATTTTCAGAGGCTTTTATTAAGATCCTCCACAAAGGGCTGGTTAGCTAAATTAAAACACATGGCAAAGATGGTGATGTTCTGACATGGATGAATAATTGGCTGACAGACAGAAAACAGAGATCAGGAATAATTGGGTCATTCTCAGATTGGCAGGCTGTGACTAATGGGGTACCACAAGGATCAGTACTTGGGCCCCAGTTGCTCACATTATACATCGATGATTTGGAGATGGGAAGTAAATGTAATATTACTAATTTTTTAGGATGATACAAAGTGAAGTGGAAATGTGTGTTCCGAGGAAAATGTAAAGCAGCATCAGGAGAGTTTAGGCAGGCTTAGTGAATGGGTGAGAACATTACAGGCGAAATACAATGTGAGGTTATCCACTTTAACAGGAGAAATAGACGTGTAGAATTTTTTAAAATGGTAAGTGTAATTGAAATCAGAGATAAAAGGTACTGCAGATGCTGGAGAATCCGAGATAACAAGGTGTGGGGCTGGATGAACACAGCAGGCCAAGCAGCATCATAGGAGCAGGAAATTGAAAAGTGTGATGTGCAAGGGGGCATAGCTGTTCTTGTCATTAAAGCATTGAAGACCAATATACAGGTGCAGCAAGCTTTTAGGAAGGCGAGCCTTAATTATATGAGGATTTGAGTGCAGCAGTAGTGAAGACCATCAATTGTATAGGGGTTTGGTTAGATTGTACCTGGGTACCATGTGCAGTTTTGGACTTCTTATCTCAGGAGAAGTGTGATTACTGTAGAGGGAGTGCAGCAAATGTCCACCAGACTTGATCCTAGGACAATGGGACTGTCCTATGAAGGGAGATTGGGACAACTGGGCCTTACATTCTCTGACGGTTTCAAAGAATAACAGATGACCTCAATGACTTACAAAATATTTAAAGGGAAGGACAGGATAGAAGTAGGTAAGATGTTTCCCCGGTTTGGGAATATGGAACCAGAGAGAGAGAGAAGAGGAGAGTTCATTTTTTTACTGGTTAATCTCCAGAGGGCTGTGGGAGCACGGTCTTTGTGTAGAGGTTGATAATTTATTGATTACCAATAGTGTAGAGGATTGTGGGGATATTGTGGGTATGACAATACTGTGGCTTTAACAGGTGTATTTTATCCTTTTTCTGTGAAAAGAGATTTTAAAGCAGAGGCATTGAGCAGTCTATCAGAGCCACTAGTCAAGGACCGCAACTTCCCCCCCCTCAGTGGTCAAGAACGCCCTCGACCGTGTCTCCCACATTTCCTGCAACACATCCCTCACACCCCCTCCCTGCAATAACAATCAAAACAGAATCCCCCTCGTCCTCACGTACCAGCCCACCAACCTCTGGATCCAACGCATCATCCTCTGACACTTCCGCCATCTGCAATCAGACCCCACCACCAAAGACATTTTTCCCTCCCCACCCTTATCTGCTTTCTGGAGGGACCACTCCCTCCGTGACTCCCTTGTCTGCTTCACACTCCCCTCCAGCCCCACCACACCCGGCACTTTTCCCTGCAACTGCAGGAAGTGCTACACCTGCCCCCACACCTCCCCCTCACCCCAATCCCAGGCCCCAAGAAGACTTTCCACATCAGGCAGATGTTCACCTGCACATCTGCCAATGTGGTATACTGCATCCGCTGTTCCCGTTGTGGCCTCCTCTACATCAGGGAAACCAAACGGAGGCTTGGGGACCACTTTGCAGAACACCTACGCTCGGTTCGCACTAAACTACTGCACATCCCAGTCGCGAACCATTTCAACACCCCCTCCCGTTCCTCAGATGACATGTCCATCCTGGGCTTCCTGCAGTGCCACAACGATGCTACCCGAAGGTTGCAGGAACACCAACTCATATTCCGCTTGGGAACCCTGTAGCCCAATGGTATCAATGTGGACTTCACAAGCTTCAAAATCTCCCCTCCCCCTACCGCATCCCAAAACCAGCCCAGCTTGTCCCCGCCTCCCTAACCTGCCCTTCCTCCCACCTATCCTCTCCTCCCACCTCAAGACCCACCCCCCTCTGGTGTCTACTAACCTCATCCCGCCCCCCCCTTGACCTGTCCGTCCTCCCTGGACTGACCTGTCTCCTCCCTACCTCCCCACCTACACTCACCTTAACTGGCTCCATCCCCGCCTCTTTGACCTGTCTGTCTCCTCTCCGCCTATCCTCTCCTCTATCCATCTTCTATCCACCTCCCCCTCTCTCCCTATTTATTTCAGAACCCTCTTCCCCTCCCCCATTTCTGAAGAAGGGTCTAGGCCCGAAACATCAGCCTTCCTGCTCCTCTGATGCTGCTTGGCCCGCTGTGTTCATCCAGCTCTACACCTTGTTATCTCAGATTCTCCAGCATCTGCAGTACCTACTATCTCTTATTGGTCTGCCTGTTCCCTTAATTCTGTACCTGCCCCTTTCATACCGATTTTGTCCATTAGTCCAGAATCTGCCCCTTTAGCCAGAATTTGCCCCTTTAATCCAGTCCCTGTCCCTTTAAGACAGTTTCTGCCTCTTAAACCAAACTCTGCCCCCTTAATCCAGAGTTTGTCCCTTTAATCCAGACCCTGCCACTTTAATCCAGTCCCTGTCCCTTTATTCCAGAATTTGCTCCTTTAATCTAGTGCCTGTCCCTTTAACCCAGAGTGTGTCCCTTTAATCCAGAGTCTGCCCGTCTAATCTAGTCCCTGCCCCTTTACCCATTGTCTGTCCCTTTAAAATAAACCCCGCCCCTGTAATCCAGAGCCCGTCCCTTTAATATAGTCTGTGCTCCTTTATTCCAGATCCTGCCTCTTTAGTCCAATTCCTGTCCCTTTAATCCGGTGCCTGCCCCTTCAATCCAGTCTCTGCCTCTTTAATCCAGAGCCTGTCTCTTTAATCCCGTCCTGCCTCTTAAATCCATTCCCTGCCTTTTCGATCCAGAGCCGGTCCCTTTAATTCGGTCCTGCCTCTTTAACCCGGTGCCTGTGCCTTTAATCCAGAGCTGGCCCCTTAAAAACAGATAAAAACTGAAAGAAGTGTGGATGCTGTAAATCAGGAACAAAAACAGAAATTGCTGGAAAAGCTCAGCAGGTCTAGCAGCATCTGGGAAGAGAAACTCAGAGTTAACGTTTCGGGTCCAGCGACCCTTCCTCAAAACCCTGTTCTGTCAGAACCCGTCAAAGTGTTAATGAGGAAGGGTCGCTGGACCCGAAACGTTAACTCTGTTTTTTCCTTCACAGAGGCTGCCAGGCCTGCTGAGTTTTTCCTGCAATTTCTGTTTTTGTTCCATAAATCCAGTGCCTGTCTCTTTAATCCAGTTCCTGTCTCTTTAATCTAGATCCTGCCTCTTTAATCCAGTGCCTGTTCCTTAAATCCAGACCCTGTCCATTTACTCCAGATCCTGCCTCTTTAATCCAGTGCCTGTTCCTTAAATCCAGACTCTGTCCATTTAATCCAGACCTTGCCTCTTTAATCCAGTGCCTGTTCCTTAAATCCAGACTCTGTCCATTTAATCCATGCCTGTCCCTTAAATCCAGACCCTGTCCCTTTAATCCATGCCTGTTCCTTTAATCCAGTGCCTGTCCCTTTAACACAGTCCCATTCATTGCTGTGATTGCTCCGCCCGCGGTGGCGGCAGTAGAGCAGCGAGTCCTGGTTGTGTTTGAGTGAACACGGGCTGTGCCTCTGTTTGTGCCTCTCTGTCTCTGTCCGGGGCTCGAACACTCGCTATGGATGAGCCGGTCAATGTTACGGCCATGTCTTCCAGCCGCGGGGTGGTTATCCAGGTTCGGGAGAAGAAGAGTTGCCTGAGAGCAGCCATCCCCTACATGCCTTTCCCTCTGGCTGTCTTCTGCCTCTTCCTCAACACCTTCATCCCAGGACTGGGTAAGGGCCCTTTAAATCCACAGGACTGGGGCAACTTAAACTCATAACAGAGCTGGTCTAACTCTGTCTAACTTATCCCCCATCACCCACCCCCTCAACCTCTGTCGGTCCCCTGTGGGTTGTCTCTCTAATGTATATGCCCTGTTTATATCTCTCTCATGCATTAACTCTGTATATGTCTCTCCATGATGTATGTACTTTGTGTCTAAACTCTGTATGTCTTTCTAATGCACATAACTCTGTATGTGTATAAACTGATATGTAAGCATTCTATATGTCTCTAATGTGTATGTACTCTGTATATGTCTTTCTGTGAATGAAATCTATATACCCTTTATGTAGGAACTCCATATATGTGATATACTTGGTATACTCCCTAATGCATAAATTCTGATATAATTCACTCTACAGTATATGAACCCTGTATGTTATTCTTTAATTTAAATGTTTGTTTGTGTCCTACGTATATTGTTATCTCTCTGATTATAAATGTTTTCTTTCCCATAAGAAATCCTTCCTCTTGTGCGCTCTCGCTCTCTGTTCCTGTGTCTCTGCCTCGTGTTATGATTCCCGGTGGGTAGAATCACAGAAATATATCTGAACAAAGTTGTTGTGCTGTCTCCTTGATCTGAATATGCATGAAAGTACGCTGTGCCTCTTTGCCTGGGGCTGCTTTTCCTCTGATTTATCTTCAAATAACTCCTGTCAGTTTGCTTTTTTGTAAAACAGGCGATGTCAGTGACTATTGTGAGGAAATGTATGGTGTTTCTCCCATTGCCTGGTGGATGAGGTTTCCTCCCCCATTCCCCCCCCCCCCTTTCCCAGTTCCTCCGCTGATGTTTCAGTCATTCTGCTGTTGTAAACGAAGTGTATTATTCTTCCTTCTAAAATACTGAAGCTATGATGGAGCTGCTTCTGTCATATCAGAAATTTGCAGTAGTACTGGATTTACTCACTAACTCTCACTGCCCCTTCCAGCACCCCCAAGCCTTCCCTGTCCCCTTTCCTGACTGTTCATACCAGTTAAATATTCAGGAACTTGATCTGGTTGAGTGATGAGACAGAATTTTTTTTTCTGATTCGCTTGATCTTAAGAAGGGTTCCTCTCAGTGTGAATGAAAGGCTCTGTGGGGGAGGGACAAAGTGGAAGGGGATGTTGGGGAGGGTGTGGTGGAGCTGGGGAAGTAGGTTGAGGGTGGGCGCCTTGAGGGGAGAATGGGTAAGGATGGTGAGGAGGGGTTGGGATGGGCACAAGATGACCTCAGGCTCACTTTTCTCAGAGAGAGAGAGCGGGTGGGGGAATGGTTGTGTAGCTTCTAAAGGTCTGGGCAGAGAGGAAGAAACGGGCGTGGAGTGTTCAGGATTAATGTCATTTAAAGGGAGTAAAGTTGCAGGAAAACATAAGGAAGAGTGAGAGACTGGAAGCAATGGATTTCTCTTTCAAAGAGCTAGAACAGGTGATGGACTGAATGGCCTATTGTCCTACAACTGCAGCTGGAGTGAGACCTTCGAGGGTCCATGGGGAAGTTGTTGGGAGGGGGGCAATGAACGTCAGTAGCAAGTAGGGAAGGTGGATACTGAGGCGCAGCTATGATTGCACTTCACTCCAAGAAGTTATTTGCAAAGAAACAACTTCCTTCCCTTCCTGCCCTTCACTCAGTCACACAACTGCGGGACTTGTTGCTATAGCAATGCCAGCTCTCGGAATAGAACTTGCATTTGTTTTTCACATGAGAAGGAACGATACGCCATTCCTGTGTCTGCCAACATGTTCGTAATGTGGTGAGCTGTTCATGGCACAGGAACAGGCAGGACAAGATGCTATGGTCTGGTGCCCAAGAGAGCTGGGGGCAGTAAGATTGCCAGAGAACATATGAAAACAAACAGCGCTTCAGAACTTCTCTTCCTCCAGCTGATTAGAATAACATTAAATGTAAAGCCCAGAAGCAAGCCCTTCAGCTGGTATTTATGCCCCACAGTAATTGCCCCACCCTCCATCAAACTCTGAACGGCAGAGCCTTCCATTGGCTTATCCCTCCTGTTTATCCACCTCTCCTTTAAACACATCCGAACTATGTGCCTCAGCTACTGCCAGTCATAGCAATAGGAGAAGATAGTGAAACAGCAATGGCAGGAGTTTCTGGGGGTAATTTAGGAGGTGCACCAAAAATTTATCCCCAAGGAAGATGAGACATATTAACGGGAGTGGGGGTGGCGGGGCGGGGAGGGGAGGAGGATGAGGCAACCATGGGCGGCAGAGAAAGTTTGTAATTGGTGAAGATTAGTGGGAAGCCAGAGGATTGGGAAACGGTTTTAAAAACCAGCAGCGAGCAACTTTTGAAAAGCAACATGAGTAGAGGAGATGAAGTAAGAGAGTAAGCTACCTGGTAATATAAAAGAATTAATATTTTTAGAGCCGAGAAAGGTAAGAGTGAATATTGAACCACTGGAAAATGAGGCCGGAGTAGCAGTAATGGGGAGTGACAAAATGGCAGAGGAACTGATTAGGTACTTCATCAGTTTTCACAAGTGGAAGATACCAGCAGCGTATCAGAACTTCGAGTGTCAGGGGACAGAGGTGAGATAGTGGACATCACTAAAGGGGAAGGTACTGGGGAAGCCGAAAGGTCTGAAGGTGGATAAATAACCTGGACCAGAAGGACTACAGCCCATGGTTCTGAAGGCGATAGCTGAGGAGATTGTGGAGGTGTTGGCGATTTTTTTTTTTTTTTTAAGGGATCACTGGAGTCAGGGAGGGTCCCAGAGGACTGGAAAGTGGATAATGTAACACTTTTCTGTTTGAGAAGCGAGGCAGAAGAAGGAAATCATAGGCTATTTAGTCTGACCTCTGTTATTGGTAGAACCCACAATAAGGCTTGAGAGTGCAGAGGGCTGAGTCAGCCCGGCTTTGTCAAAGGGAGGTCATGTCTGACAAATCTGTTAGAATTCTTTGAGGAGATAACGAGCAAATTAGGCAAAGGAGAGCCAGTGGACGTGATCTATTTGGATTTCCAGAAGGCCTTTGACAAGGTGCCAGACAGGAGGCTGCTAAATAAGATAAGAGTCCATGGTGTTAGGGGCAAGGTATGGCATGGATAGAGAATTGGCTGACTGGCAGAAGGCAGAGAGTGGGGATAAAGGTGTTCTTTTCTCAGGATGGCAACTGGTGACAAGTGGAGTTCCGTAGAGGTTCGTGTTGGGACCGCAACAATTCACATCATACATTAATGATCTGGACAAAGGCACTGAGGGCATTGTTGCTAAGTTTGCAGATGACACAAAGATAGGTGGAGGGACAGGTACAATTGAGGAAGTGGGGAAGCTGCAGAAGGACTTGGACACATTAGGAGAGTGGGCAAAGAAGTGGCAGATGGAGTACAATGTGGGAAAGCTTGAAGTTATGCACTTTGGTAGGAGAAATAGAGGCGCAGACAGTTTTCTAAATGGGAAATCTGAAGCAAAAGGGAACCGAGTCTTAGCTGAGGATTCTATTAAGGTTAACACACAGGTTCACTTATTAGTTAGGAAGGCCAATGCAACGTCAGCATTAATTTCAAGAGGGCTAGAGTACAACAGCAGAAATATATAGCCTCAGCAGTACAAGACTGGTAAGATCACATTTGGAATATTGAGCAGTTTTGGGCCTTGTATCTAAGGAAGGATGTGCTGGTGTTGGAGGAGATTCAATGGGGGTTCGAAAGAATGATCCAGGGAGTGAAGAGCTTGTCATATGAAGAGCGGTTGAGGACTCTGGGTCTGTACTCGATGAACTTTGGAAGGAGGAGGGGGATCTGATTTTAAACTTGCAGAATACTGAGAGGCCTGAATAGAGCGGACATGGAAAAGATGTTTCCACTATTAGGAGAGACTAGA
Source organism: Ginglymostoma cirratum (assembly GCA_024137785.1). Classification (NCBI taxonomy): domain Eukaryota; kingdom Metazoa; phylum Chordata; class Chondrichthyes; order Orectolobiformes; family Ginglymostomatidae; genus Ginglymostoma; species Ginglymostoma cirratum. The sequence continues at coordinate 1,042,282 of JAHRHZ010000165.1, forward strand.
ACCCAAGGGCACAGCCTTGGGGTGCAGGGACGACCTTTGCAGAACTGAGATGAGGAGGAAATAATCTGTAGAGCTCATTGCCATGGAGGAATGTGGAGGCCAAATCATTGAATGTATTTATGAACCTATCTATCTCTGTCTTAGTTTGTAAGGGGAATCAAGGGTGATGGGGGAGAAGGCAAGAGAATTGGTTGAGAAATACATCAGCCTTGATCAAATGGCAGAGTAGACTTGATGGACTGAATGGCCTAATTCTGCTCCTACATCTTACAGTCTTATTGACTCCCACATTCTCACCTCTGTCGGAGTAAAGTCTCTCCTGAAATAAAAGCAAAAAATGCTGGAGAAACTCAGCAGATGTGGCAGTATCTATTAGAGAGAAACAGAATTAACATCTCCGAGTCCAATATGACTGTCCTTCATAACTGAATCGAGTATTTCTCCTGAATTCCTTCTTGGGTTTATCAGTGACTGATCTTTTACAAATGTCGTCTGGTTCTGCATCTCCACGTGAACAGAATTCTCCTCTTCATGTGTAGCATAGCAGACCCTCTTGTGATCTTAACAAAAAGCTGCATCAAGTCAGTTTTGGCCCTTTTTATCCAGAAAATAGAAGAATCTGAGCCAGCTTAGCCATTCCTCAGCTTCTCGGCTCTGCTGTCACCCTTGTGTCTATCCAGCCTCACTTCCCGTCATTTGTATAAACAATTTGCATGAGAATGTAGGAGGCGTAGTTAGTGAGTCAGCAGATGATACTAAGTTGTTGGTATAGTGGACAGTGAAGAAGGTTATCAAATATTACAAAGACGTCTTGATCATTGGGTCAGTGGGCTGAGGTGTAGTAGACGGAGTGTAATTTGGGTAAATGTGAAGGATTGCATTTTGGAAATACAAATGAGGACAGAACTTATGCAATTAGTGGTAGAACGGGGACTCGGGTACATAATTCTTCGAACTTTGCATCGCAGGTAGACAGGGAGATTAAGAAGGCTTTAGCACATTTGCCTTCATTGTTCAGACCTTTGAGTGTAGGGGTTGGGATGTCATGTTGAGATCGTACAGGATGTTGGTGAGGCCTCTTCTGGAGTACTGTGTCCAGTTCTGGCTGCCCTGTTATAGGAAAGATATTATTAAACTAGAAGGGGTTCAGGAAAGCTTTACCAGGATGTTGTTGGGAATAGAGGGTTTGAGGTATAAAAGTAGACTGGAAAGGCTGAGACTGTTTTCATTGGAGCGTAGGAGGTTGAGGAGTGATTGTTACTGAGGTTTATAAAATCATGAGGTGGACAGATAAAGTGAACGACAACGGTCTTTTCCCTAGGGTGGGATAGTTCAAAACTTGGGGACATATTTTTTAAGGTAAGAGGAGAAAGGTTTTAAAACGTCGGAGCCTGAAGGAGTGGTCTTATAATGGTTTATAAAATCATGAGGGGCCTAGATAAGGTGAATAGTCAGGTCTCTTCAGCAGGGTAGGGGAGCCCAAAACTACACAGCACAAGTTTAAGGTAAAAGGGGAAAGACTTAAAAGGGACCTAAGGGGCAACTTTTATACACAGAGGGTGGTGCGTGTATGGAATGAGCTGCCAGAGGAAGTGGTGGAGGCTGGCACAATTACAACATATAAAAGGCATCTGGTTGGGTAGATGAACAGGAATGGTGTAGAGGGATATGGACCAAATGCTGGGAAATGGGACTAGATTTATTTAGGATATCTGGTCGGCATGGACGGGTTGGACTGAAGGGTCTGTTTCCATGCTGTACACCTCTATGACCCCAAAAAGGACATGATGGGCAACTTTTTTTACACAAAGTGGTTTGTGTGTGGAATGAAATGCCGGAGGAAGTGACGTATGCAGGTACAGTTAAAACATTTAAAAGATGTTTGGATACGTTCATGAACAGGAAAGGTTTGGAGGGATATGGGCCAAGTGCAAATGGGGCTAGTTTGGTTTGGTAATATAGTTGGCATGGACAAGTTGGACTGAAGGGTCTGTTTTCATGCTCTATGACTCTATGAATCTGTCTTTTTGCAGGTGCCTTTATACCCTTATTGGTATATGGAGACCAGAAGCATTCAGGGTACTCTGAGTATGATTGTATGTAACTTCTCAGCTTTTCAATTCTGCCTTGCCTTTATTAGAGGAGGCATAAAAGTTTAAAAGCAGGGCGGTTTCGCTGGAGCTGCACGAAATGTTGGTTGGGTCACGGCTAGAGTATTATGTGAAATTCTGGAATCCACATTATAGGAGGGATGTGACGGCACTGGAGGGGGTGCAGAGGAGATTCACCAGGATGTTGCCTGGGATGGAGAGTTTCAGTCATGGAGAGAGGTTGGACAGACTGGGCAAAAAAATGCGGATGCTGGAAATCAAAAACCGAAATTGCTGAAGAAACTCAGTGGGTCTGGCAGCATCAGTTGAGAAAAGCAAAGTTAATGTTTTGAGCCCAGTGAACCTTCTTCAGAACACTGAAGTAACATTAACTCTGCTTTTTCTGGAATTCTCTACCTGTAAGGATGGTAGAGGCAGAAACTCTATAATATTTAAGAAGTATTCGGGGCGGCACGGTGGCTCAGTGGTTAGCACTGCTGCCTCACAGCGCCAGGGACCCAGGTTCAATTCCACCCTCTGGCAACTGTCTGTGTAGAGTTTGCACATTCTCCCCGTGTCTGTGTGGGTTTCCTCCGGGTGCTCCGGTTTCCTCCCACAGTCCAAAGATGTGCAGGCTAGGTGGATCGGCCATGCTAAATTGCCCATAGTGTTCAGGGATGTGTAGATTAGGTGGGTTATAGGGGGACAGGTCTGGGTGGGATGCTCTGAAGGTCAGTGTGGGCTTGTTGGCCCGAAGGGCCTGTTTCCACGCTGTAGGGATTCTTTGGTATTTAGATGTCCACTTGTGACGCCAAAGCCCACGAGGCTATGGGCCAAGTGCTGGATACTGGGATTAGAGTAGTTAGGTGGTGGTTTTTGATCAGTGTGGACTCAACGGGCTGAAGGGCCTTTATTCTGTGCTGTAGACCTCTATGACTTTGTCCTTCTGGAAATGTGTCACAGCTAAAAGAGAAGATAGGCAGTAGGTCAGGGGTTCAGGGGAAGCTTTCAAAATATGAGCAGGATTACATCAACATCAGTATGCAGGAGAATTTCGACTGCACCAATGGGGTATTTGTTCCCTCTGAGTAAGGGGGAATGTTTGATTATAGAGAGCAGGAGCAAATTCTTTGCGAGAGTCAGTAACAAGTGAGCAAAAAAGATTTATCACCAAAAGCATAGAGGACGTTGTTACAGGATTTTATGTTTTTGTTTTGCAGAAAGGATTGTCAATGTCTGTGCAGGGAACTGGGTTGGAATCTGGACTTGTAAACGCTGTAGGTGAAATATCTGTAAATGAAGATTGTTAGCAAAGGGAATAGTGATGAGGGCCTGACTCGGTTAAGCTGTGCCCCATTGGTATGGTTTACAACTAGACTAGCAGTGTGAAGGTTGAGAATAATCCTAGACTAGCCACAGACCATAAAGAGGCCATTCAGCCCATTTTGTTTCTGTGCAAGGAACACTTGTTTGATTTCCTACCATGGGCAGGGTGCAAATCTAAATGTATAAATTTAATGGAAGAACTGGTACAACTGTTTCTTCCAAAACAGGCTAGACTATAAAAACTAAGCGCCTCGATAATCTTTAGTGAACAAAACCTGCTAGACTGACTTGGTGAGGCTAAAACCAATTACAGTGGGAATTGTGATGGTGTCGCTGAGATTTGACAATCTCACTTGCACAAGTTAAGGAAAAGACCATTAAATATATTTTCTCTTGCATGGGCACGATCAGCAAAAGCGCATTATTTTATATATTCCTTCGTGGGAGGTGGGTGTCACGGGCTGGCCCAGCATTTATTGCTCGTATAAGATAACAAGGTGTAGAGCTGGATGAACACAGCAGGCCAAGCAGCATCAGAGGAGCAGGAAGGCTGACGTTTCGGGCCTAGACCCTCCTTCA
>JAHRHZ010000165.1:1046676-1069385 GCA_024137785.1 Ginglymostoma cirratum
TCATTGTCCACCCCTGGTTGCCCGTTGAGAAGGTGGGGGTGAGCTGCCTTTTTGAACTGCTGCGGTTCATGAGTGGTTGTTAGACCCACAATGCCCTTAAGAAGAAAATTCAGGAATTTTAACCCAGCAACAGTGAAGAAGTGCCGGTATATTGCCAAGTCACAAATGACTTGGAAGAAAACTTGCAAGTGTTCGTACTTCCATCTGGTTTCTGCGGTTCTTGTCTGTCAAGATGGAAGTGGTCATGGGTTTGGAAGGTGCTGTGTGAGGGACCTGTATAAACAGATGTAGGTCTTTTTGTCAGTATTTCTAAATGTTCTTATCTTTTCTAAAAAAAAAAAAAAATGTTGTGAATGCTGGAAACCTGAAATCCTTTTCTGAAGAATGGTCCCGACCCAAAACGTCAGCTTCCCTGCTCCTCTGATGCTGTCTGGCTTGCTGTGTTCCTCCAGCTCCACACTGTTATCTTATCTCTTTGGGGCGGCATGGTGGCTCAGTGGTTAGCACTGCTGCCTCGCAGCACCAGGGACCTGGGTTCGATTCCACCCTCGGGCGACTGTCTGTGCAGAGTTCACACATTGTCCCCGTGTCTGCGTGGGTTTCCTCTGGGTGCTCTGGTTTCCTCCCACTGTCCGAAAATGTTCAGGCTAGGTGGATTGGCCATGCTAAATTGCCCGTAGTGTTCAGGGGTGTGTGATTAGATGGGTTATAGGGGGACGGGTCTGGGTGGGATGTTCTGAGGGTCGGCGTGGACTTGTTGAGCCGAAGGGCCTGTTTCCACACTGTAGGGATTCTATGATCTATGATTATCTTCTGTCCATAGATGCTGCTGTTGCAGCAGAGCATTTCCAGAATTTTCTATACGGTGTTCTCCATGTTAGCTGTCACAACAAAGTTGATAATTAGTTAATGTCGCTCAAACCTTCAGAGGCAGAAGATTCCAAGTTGAAGGCACTTAGTTGTAGGCTTCGTCGTCCCAGGCTGATAGTGAACTGAGAGTATTTGGTGTGATATGGATCCCAGGCCCTGCCAATCCCCATGGGGGTGGGGTAGGGGAAGGGGGAAACACTAGAAATTGTCTCTTTCCCCAAACCTCCCCACAGCCCCAGCCTTTAGCCACATGTTATACTTTGTGGCAGATGTCAAGTGGTCCTTTGGATTTCTCCTCAGCCTTTAACTTTAAGAGGAGAGCATGTCACTTGAACACTGTAAATAATTCCAGACTTCCTGCACCGTTTACATCTTCCCCCAAAGTCCCCTGGATTTGGGTGGTTGTATATCGAGCAGCAGGGTTTAAAGGAACAGGCCCAGGCTAACAGTGGAGCTCCACAGTAACTTGTGAGGAACACCCCAGAGGATCAGCTAATTTAATTTCAGTCGGGATCTGGCCCTCGTGCCCTGTCTTAGTGTGGTTGAACCTCTGACTTGGTGCCTTGAAGACTCTATCGCTTCGAATTCCTCCTGATTAAAAGGCACAAGATGGTTTATGTAAAGGACGTATTTCAGTTGTGAGCTTTTTAGAATTCTTTCATCTCCTGGCAGCAGATCTGAACCTACCATATTTGGACAAAAGAAAATAGGAGCAAGCTCCTCATTGGAGGCTGCATCTCAGTCCGCTTTCAGCACGAAAGACCCAGAAACATAGAACCACAGTCCCTGTCTGTATGTCACTGTATGTGTGTGAGCATGTGTCTCTGTCTGTATGTCTCTCTGTATCTCTGCCTCACTGTGTGCGCCTCACTGTCTCAGTGTCTCTCTATGACCATCTGTGTCTCTGTTTGTCTCTGTCTCTCTCTGTATCTGTGTGTGTGTGTGAGAGAGAGGATCTCTCACTCTGAGTGTGTCTCACTCTGTCTGGTATGTGCGTGTCTCTGTCTGTATGTCTCTTTCTCTCTTTATATCTGTGTAAGTCTCTCTCTCTGTGTATCACTCACACTTTATCTGTACCTCTCTGTCTCTGCATTTCTCACACTCTGTCTGCATCTCTCTCTCTTGTGCTCTCTTCCCCCTCTCTCTCAAATCACTTGTAGCCCAGTTGTACAGCAACATCTGTAAGACCCAACTTTCTCAAATTACTCATCCCTGGCAGTTTAACAGACCCAGTTCTGCAGACAATTGGATGACAGTAACGTGGTAGTTACGTTGCTGGTTAAATAGTCTCGGGCCCCAACTAATGAACCTGGCACCATGAGTTAAGTCTCACTGGCTGGGGGACATTTAAATTGATAAATAAATGTGGACTAAAAAGCTTGTAACTCTCACAGCAGCCAAGAAACTACCCGATTTGTCATTTTTTTTTTTTTAAAAACAAAAATCTGGTTCATAGTGTCCTTTTGTGAAAGGAAACTTGCCGTCCTTCTGTACACTTAACTCCAGGCCCATAGCGACATGGTTGGCTCTGAGCTGCAAAAACTGAGTAGGGCACTCTGTTCTGTATCAGCAGGTCACAGGGGTATTACAGAACCTGGGGAAAATAATCTCTGCCTTTACTGCTGTGAGAGAGCAAATGCAACATCAAAATAAAAGCTTTCATCCAGGAAGGTTGGTAATGTAGAAAAAGATTGTATGTGCCAGAGGCTGATCAACTAAAGTGTCTATTAAATATTTACTTTGTCAGGATCATGGGATTGATATATTTTGAGATTGGAATGGCAAAGAACTGTATCTGTAACATAATGGCCACTGCCTGTCTCTGCCTGCTCTCAGGGGATGGGAGGTATTCACTGCTGGGAAATCTTGGACAAGCTTCATCCCCCTTTCTCCTAGTCCGTGCTCTCCGTCCCCTGAATTCCTTCTTTAAGTTTCACGGCTGTTCATCTGCCACCTGTTTTTACCCGATTACCCGAGCTGCCATTAAATGGTGTCAGTGACCAGGGGCCATGGGTTTAACGTGCGAGGGGCAAGGTTTAAAGGTGATGTACAAGGCAAGTTTTTTACACAGAGGGTGGTGGGTGCCTGGAACTCACTACCAGGGGAGGTAGTGGAAGCAGATACAATAGTGACTTTTAAAGGACGTCTTGACAAATCGGATGGGAATAGAGGGTACGGTCCCTGGAAGGGTAGGGGATTTTAGTTGTGACAGGCAGCATGTCGGTGCAGGCTTGGAGGGCTGAAGGACCTGTTCCTGTGCTGTAATTTTCTTTGTTCAAAATGTTCTGATCTGGGCTCCACTAACTTGGTTCATGTATTCCACAGCCTCATAACCTTGCAGCTTGCGTGCCCTACGTCTGCTTGATGCTTGGTGCGAGATTTCTCAGCGATGGTATGGTTTAATATGGCCTTTCATGTTTATGTTCTAACCCATCCCACTGTGAGGGTCCTCTGCTCCATTATCGTCATCGTTGTTTTCATCAGTTCCAGTCCCTTTTACCTCCGATGCTGCTCGGCCCTGGGAGGCATGAAGAAGAGGATGGTATGGGCCGCAGAATGGGGTTGTAGCGTTACCCAAAGCTAACATAGACAAGGCAGGAAAATGGGTGCTGGTAAAATGCAGAGGTTCTTTCCTTGGTACCTGCACTGCATTTTGATCTGTTGTGGATTGAAGGGTGGTCCACTAAGCTGTAAACATGTCCAGTTCTGTTTAAGATTTCTTGGATCGATGTCAGAAATGTGAAAGTGCCGGACTTGAGTTGTTTCCAGTTGATGCTGAAGAACACTTGGGGCTCAGAAGCTGCTGTGTAGATGTCATTGCCAGTTCTGGAGGTACCAGTGTGTTGCCTGTTCTGTAGAGTTTGGAATCTGAGGACAGATTGGGATTGTTTTCCTGTGAACGGAGGAGATTGAGACGGGACATGATTGAGATGTATAAAATTGAGGGATGTAGACAAAGGTACTGTCATGGAGCTGCACAGCACGGAAACAGACCCTTCGGTCCAACCCATCTGCTGACCAGATTTCCTAAATTAATCTAGTCTCATTTTCCAGCATTTGGCCCATATCCCTCTAAACCCTTCCTATTCATGTACCCATCCAGATGCCTTTTAAATGTTGTAATTGTACCAGCCTCCACCACTTCCTCTGGCAGCTCATTCCAGACAAGCATCACCCTCTGCATGATAACGTTGCCTCTTAGATCCCTTTTAAATCTCTCTCCTCTCACCTTAGACTGTAAGAATTTTTTTTCCTTTGGAGGGATCAATAACCACAGGGAATAGTTTACGGTAAGGGGTAGGCGGTTTAGAGGAGAAGGTTTTTCACCCAGAGGGTGGTGGGAATCTGGAACTCGCTGCCTGTAAGGGTGGGAGACACAGAAACCCTCATTACATTGAGGAAGTGTTTAGATGTATGCTTGTGATGCCAAGGCCTACGAGGCTATGGGCCAAGTGCTGGGAAATGGAATTAGAAATAATTCGGTGGCTGTTTTTGACCAGCCCAAACTCGATGTGCTGAAGGGTCTTTCTGTGCTGTAGACCTCTACGACTCTGCCTATGACAGTGGAGGAATGCTACAGTGTCAGAGGTGCTGTCTCTTTAATGAGACGTTAAATTGAGACCCGCTATGCCTCTCGGGTGCATTAGAAAGATCCCGTGACTTTACCTGAAGCCTGGAGTCTGCGCTCCAGTTCTTAAGTTGGTGCTTCCAAACTTCCCTGCATCCACGTCAGATGTGGTTTACTGCAAAGGTTCGAGTCTGTCTGAGGACAAACAAAGTAGGGACAGGAGTAGGTCACTCATGTCATCGAACCTGGCTCCTCCATTAGGTAGGATTTTTAGCTGATCTGATTCTGCTTAGCTCCACCCAGCTGCATAACCATGATAAGCTTGTTCTTTCGGTTGCAAATTTGTCTACCTCTGCTTTACAAGTGGGCCAGCTTGGAGTGTTGCTCCAGTAGAGTACTGGGAGTGCTGCGCTGTGTTGTCAGGTATCACCTTTTGGATGAAACCTTGAATCAGAGCCTTGTCTGAGCAATGTGGAAGATTGGCTAAATGTATTCTGAAGAGGGAGAGGCAGAATTCAGAAATAGACCATCTGGCCGTGTTTGTGGGACTTAGCTGTGTACAAATTGGTCACCATAGTGCGGGCTGAATAAGTTGTTTTAGGATGCCCTGAGGACATGAAAGATGCCACAGAAATGCAGGTTCGTTCTTCCGGTGCACGGACTGAGAATTATTCCACAGTGGATCGAGCAGTGTCTGGTCCACTCAATTATTGATGTGGTTGCTGGGTCTGGAAGACTGCTGTTTTTCAGCAGGAACTCTGCAGCATGGAGATATAATTAGTCTGAGCTGCTACAGTGAATCCTGCTGTTCCAGTCCCCTTACAGAATCCGCTTACAGCTAGAAAGATTCTGCTCACAGCGTCAACATCCCCGACTCCCACCGCACCACCTCTCCGAGCACAGGCTATTTCCCTGTCACACAGGTTTCTTGGAGTTCAACGGGTGGTAGAGTAATAGTCCCAGAGGATCGCACTCTCGTTAGGGAGAGACGATGGGAGGTGGTTTAACCTGAGGGTCCCACTCCTCAGGCCAGGGAAGAGATTGAGAAGGAGAGTCCTTCACAGTAACCTCAGCTGGTGATGGGATTTGGAATCCACACCATTGGCATCAATCTGCATCACAAACCAGCTTCCAGTTAACCAACCCCCCACAGCTTGGCACTCCCTCGGTATTGTACTATCGACCAAAGTTTCTGTGTTTGTGGCAGGAGTGGGACGTGGACCCGCAACCTTTGGACTCAGGAGGAAGGTACAGTAGACCTACTGAGCCATGTTTTTACAGCAAGGTATAAAGGGCATGTTACCCCCAGCATTTCTTACCATCTCTGCCACCCTCACTACAATGCAGACCCAACAGTGCCCCCTCCAACCCCCACTGCTGCTGTGACTGGACACCTGCTGGTCAATCCGATTGGTCGATGGCTATAGAATTGTTACAATGCAGAAGGAGCGCTGTTCGGCCAATTGTGCCTGCACCAACTCTGCGATCGGGTTCAGCTCTATGATCTAATGCCAGTCTCCTGCATCTTCCCTGCAGTCATCCGCACCATTTCTGTGCAAGTAACTGTCCAATACCCTCCTGAATGCCTCAGTTTAACCTGGCTCCATCACGTTTCCAGGCAGTGCATTCCATACCCTAACTACTCACTGGGTGAAATAGCTTTTTCACACATTGGCTTTGCTTCATTTGCACAACATTTTAATCTTATGCCTCCTTGATCTTGTTCCTTTCACAAGTAGAAACAGTTTCTCCCTGACTAGTCTATCCAACCAGTTTGTGCTTTTGAAAACCTCTATCAGATTTCTTGCCTCCAGGGAGGACTGTGCCAACCTCTTCAATCTATCCTCCTAACTGAAGTTCCTTTATCCCTAGAGCTATCCTGATAAATGAGGTGAGGCCTTCCTCATGTTCTCATCCCTCCACCTCCCTATCTAATCCGCCCTAGAGCCACAACCCCTCCATAGCTCTGTGGCTCACCCATGCTCCCCCCACTCAGGGCCACACTCCCTCCCTAGCTCTGTGGTTCCCACACCGTCCCCCTCTGTCCATGCCCTCTCCCTAGCTCTGTGGTTCCCACACCGTCCCCCTCTGTCCATGCCCTCTCCCTAGCTCTGTGGCTCCCCACACCCCCTCCCTAGCTCTGGGATCTCCACTGTATAAGTATGGGTGATTGATGTTGGATGTAGCTGCAGTGAAGGCTTGACACAGTCAAATGAGACTCACAACACCAAGCTGTTCACTTGGCATATAATAGTGTTTGTTTCTCCGTTCCAGATCCCATAAGTGCAATGTCTGACAGAGTATGCTTTAGACTGAGGACTGAATTCAGTCACCAGTCCTCCGAAGCTGGCTATTCCAGTAAGGGCTTGGTGATCGAATTAGAATATCTGCAGCTGCTGATGGTTGGGAGGAGTGTGCCTTTTGAGAGTTGTTGGCCATTCTCTTGCAAGGAGTATTGCTGGGTGTTAGTGTCGGTTGTCACTTGCTGCGTTGTTGTGCTCCAAGCTGTTCACCTGGCCTGTGGGGTTGTACATTGGTTCGAACACTTGTTGTTGTAGGAGGTGTCATGAATGTATTTGACAGCCGGAAGAAGGGACTGATTGAACAGCAACACAAGAATCTGTCAATGGGTCAAAGGAAACGCTGCCGACATATTTACCAATACTTGGGGTTGGCTACAGGGCAGTTTAACGTTATCTTATGTTGTTCACCTGGAGAACTATAAGGTGCAGGAGTGGAATAGGCCAATTAGCCCATGGCTCCACCAATCACTTTCCTGCCTTTGCCCCGTAGCCCTCGATTCCCTTCCTGATTATATCCAACCACGACCACCCTCTGGGGTAGAGAAAAATTCCTCCTCATCTCTGTCTTCAATTTATGACCCTTTATTCTGAGATTACTCCCTCTGGTCCTAGACTGTCCCACAAGGGGAAGCAACCTTTCTACAACTACCCTGCCGAGTCCCCTAAGGATTTGGTATGCTTCAATAAGGTCAGATAAACATCGGAGCAGGAATGGGCCGATCGAGCCCGATCCTCCAAACGCTATTGAGTTCCGTACTCTAATCCCACCACCCCCCCACCTCCCATTTCCCTTGATCCTTTAGCCACGGAGCTTTATCTACTTTTCTTCTTGGCCTCAATCACTTTCTGTGGTAGTGAATTCCACAGGCTCACCACTTTCTCCTTATTACTCACACCAACTCTATTTACAAGCTTGCTGATGACACCACTGTTGTAGTTCGGATCTCCAGCAGCAATGAGGCAGAATACAGGAGTGACGCTGAATGCTTCACTGCATGGTCTAAAGACAACAGTCTCTCCATCAACATCAGCGAAATGAAGGAGCTGGTCATTGACTTCAGGAGGCAGAATGGAGGGCACATCCCTGTCTGCATCATTGGTGCTGAGGTGGAGATGGTCATGAGCGCCAAGTTCCTGGGAGTGATGATTATTAAAAATCTGTCCTGGTCTCCCGCCACCCCCCCCCATGTCAATGTGATGATCCAGAAAGCACAACAATGTGTCTACCTCCTCAGGAGGCTAAAGAAATTTGGCACATGCACAAGGACTCTGACTAATTCTTATAGATGCTCCGTAGAAAGCATCTATCTGGGTGCACCGCAGCATGGTTATAGCAACTGCTCTCCCCGAGACGGCAAGAAACTACCGAGGTTTGTGAACACAGCCCAGTCCATCATTGCAAACTAGCCTTCTATCCATTGACTCCATCTATACTTCCCAGTGCCTCGGGAAAGCCTCCCATTCTGGTTATACTCTCTTCCACCCTCTTCTATCAGGCAGAAGATATAAAAGTTTGAATACGCGTACAAACAGATTCAAGAACAGCTTTTGAATGGGCCTCTCAAACGTTAATTCCGAATGCTTTGGCTCTGGCTCTCTCTCTCTCTGCACCTTCTCTGTAGCTGTAACACTGTATTCTGCACTCTGTTCTGCTACTCTGATGCACTTTGCATGGTACATCTGCCATATAGCACGCAAAACAACACTTTTCACTGTATCTCTGTGTGTGTGAGAACAATAAGTCAAACTCGCTCAAAACTTTCTGGGTGAAGACATTTCTCCTCGTCTCAGTGCTAAAAGGATTACCCCTTGTCTCTGACCCTGGGTTCTGGATTCCCCTATCATCGGGAACATCCTACATCTATTGTGCCTAGTCCTCTCAGAATTGTAGAGGTTTCTATGAGATCCCTGTTAGGCTCGTTTCCAGTGAATACAATTCTAACTGACTCGCTGCCTCCTCATGTGTCAGTGCTGCCATTCCTGGGAATCAATTTGGTGGACCTTTGCAGTACTCCCTCTGTAGCAAGAACATCCTTCATCAGACGAGGAGACCAAGACTGCACACGATATTCTAGGGTGTGGCCTCACCAATGCCCTGCTCCTGTGAAGGTCAACATACAGTTTGCCGCCTTTACTGCCTGCAGTACCAGCCAATTCCTTACCTTCAGCAACTGGTGCACGAGGACACCCAAGTCTTGTTGAACGTTCCCCTCTCTCAATTTGCAGCCATTCGAATAATAACCTGCCTTCCTGTTTTTGCTGTCAAAGTGCATGACCTCACATTTACCCACATTATACTGCATCTGCCATGCATTTACTCGCTCGCTCTGCCTGTCCCTACCATACCAAAACATCTCTTCAACCTTCTCACAGCTCACCTTTCCACCAGCTTTGGGTCATCGCTCCTCTTCGAAACTCAGTGGAGTACAAGACCAACCTACTCAACCTGTCCTCATAACCCATACCTCCATACCTGGTATTAACCTAGTGAACCTTCTCTGGGCTGCCTCCAACGCTAGTATATCTTCCCTTCGATAAGGGGCTCAAAACTGTTCACACTATTTCCAGCTGAGGTCTGACTAGTGCCTTGTATGGTTTTAGCAAAACCTTCCTATTTTTATACACTACTCCCTTTTGAAATAAAGGTCAACATTCCATTTGCTTTCCCTGTTACTTGCTGAACTTTGCTCACGTTTTGTGATTCATAGATAAAGAGTCCCTAATCCCTCTGTGTGTAGTCTTCCTCCTTTTTAAATAATAATCAACTCCTGTACTCTTCCTGCTAAAGTGCATGACCTCACATTTCCCCACATCGTATTCTATCTGACAAGATTTTGTGCACACACTTAATCAGACCATTTCCTTCTGCAGACTCTGTCGTCCTCACCATTTGCAATTCCTACTTATTTCTGTGTCATTCACTTTCCTCGTCCACGTAGATTGTAAATAACCATATTGTTGGCTCTGTGCTGTTGAACTAGGATGAGTTACAATGCTTGTGCAAAGACACTTGTTGTTAGGTGTTCACTCTATGGTTAGTCAATCTCCTGCTCTGGTTCTGTTTCAATTTTCATCTCACTGAGTGTTTTCTCACTCGGTTTTCAGAGACATTTCAGAATGTGTGGAGTGATCAAGCCTGATCTCCTAGTTCCTGTCTTTGAGGCGATATAGCAGTTTGAGTAATTGTAGAAAAGATGTCTGTATTTGTGAGACAGACCTGAAGTGGGAAATTGTCAAGGCAAGATGACGCTTGTGTAAGGACCACTGGAAATCTGGAATTACGAGTCTAATGATGACCATGAACCTGTTGTCGATTGTTGGAAAAACCCATCGGCTTCACTCATGCCCTTTAGGGAAGGAAACAGCCATCCTGACCTGGTCTGGCCTACGTGTGACTCCACAGCAACATGGTTGACTCTCAACTGCGCACCCCACCTCTCCGGGCAATTAGGGATGGGCAACAAATGCTTCCTAGCCAGCGATGCCCACATCCTGTGAACGAATAATAAAAAAAACTTAACTAACTACTTAGTAGGGTGGAGTATAAGGGAAGAAGTATTAAGCACTTGTCAGAAAAATGTGGTATTGTCCATAGGAGATTTCAATCTACACACTGACTGGAAAAATCAGCTGGGTAAAAGCGGTCTGGATGAGGAATTCTTCCCATGTATTTGGGGGATATGCTGAGCTGCGATGTTGCAGGTTGTGCTGGACCGTAATACTGTTGCTGTTAATGGCCCACTGCACCTCATGGACTCCCAGACTTGAGTTGCTAGGTCCGTTTGAAGTCTGTCCCATTTTGCACGGTGATGGTGCCACACGACACGATAGAGAGTACTCTCAATGTGAAGCCAGGATTTCATCTCCACAAAGACTTTGCAGTGGTCACCCTTACCCAGACTGAGTGGTTGGGTGAAATGTGACAAAAAGGAGTATACTGTGGGAAAATTTCAAATTGTCTGCTTTGTGGCAGAAAGAAGCATATGATTGAAATTGTGAGAGTCTGCTGACCTTTGTCCTGGGTAATCTTATGCATAAGCTGCAAAAGAAGTTAATATGCAGGTACAAAAAGGAATTTGGAAGGCTAACAGAAAGTCATCAATTATTGTGAGGGAAATTACAAATTTAATGAGTTTATGTTTCAGTTATACAGGGTATTGGTGAGACCACTTCTGGAGTACTGTGTACAATACTAGTCACTACACTTGGAAGGATGTTAATGCATTGGAAACAGTTCAGAGAAGGTTCACTAGACTTGTACCTGCAATGAACAGTTTGCCATGAGGGAAGATTGGATGAGCTGGGCTTGTGTCCTTGAGAGTTTAGAAGAGTTGGAGGTGACTTGATTAAAACAAAAGATTCTGAGGGAACTTGACACTGTAGATGTGGAGAGGATGATTCCTCGAGTGTTTCAAGAAGTAGCAGTCACTGTTTAAAATAAGAGGTAGGCAAGGAGAAATGGTCTTCCTCAGTGTCTTCAAATGGATGTATCCTTAAGCAAGGAGGTGAAAAGTCATTGGCGAAAAGTGGGAATGTGAAGTGATCAGATCAGCCATGATGTTATGGAAGCCTCAGTGGGACCAAATGGCCTGCTCTAGGTCTTAATTTGTATGTTTGCGTAAATTCAATAGGACTTCAGGAGAAGCCTCTTTTCCTGAGGGTTGACAATGTGGAACCTGTACCGTAAGCATTGGATGATGGTCAATTGCATAGTCATTGAAGTGGAGGCAGGTTAAGGATGTGAGGAGGGTATTTGCAGAGAGGGTTAATGGAAGTGGCTTAAGGGCTGGAGTGGAGCCTGTAAGTGCAGTAATTGTATGGAGGTCAGCCAGCTGGACCTTGGAATATGGGCTCCCTGATTGGACCAGATTAACAGCCCCAATCAGGGAGTCCTAGCTGACAGATAAAGAGGAGGAGTGGGGGGAAGCAGTTAGAGATCTGACTTCTGGCACCTGACTCCATATGAGGCAGTACTGCAGTCAAGGACTGTTCTTGTGTAAATAAAGGCTGACTTGGTGATGGGATACCAGCCTCTGTAGAGGTATTTCCATAAGTACGTGTAATTGGATCCAATGGTCTGTTTCTGAGCAGTACGTTCTATGTAACTGCAGCCCTTCCCCAGGAAGAAGCAGTTAAGACCATAAGACATAGGAGTGGAAGTAAGGCTATTCGGCCCATCGAGTCCACTCCGCCATTTAATCATGGCTGATGGGCATTTCAACTCCACTTACCCGCACTCTCCCCGTAGCCCTTGATTCCTTGCGAGATCAAGAATTTATCAATCTCTGCCTTGAAGACATTTAATGTCCCGGCCTCCACTGCGCTCCGTGGCAATGAATTCCACAGGCCCACCACTCTCTGGCTGAAGAAATGTCTCCTCACTTCCGTTCTAAATTGACCCCCTCTAATTCTAAGGCTGTGCCCACGGGTCCTAGACTCCCCACCTAACGGAAACAACTTCCCAGCGTCCACCCTTTCTAAGCCATGCATTATCTTGTAAGTTTCTATTAGATCTGGCCTCAACCTTCTAAACTCTAATGAATACAATCCCAGGATCCTCAGTCGTTCATCATATGTTAGGCCTACCATTCCCAGGGATCATCCATGTGAATCTCCGCTGGACACGCTCCAGTGCCAGTATGTCCTTCCTGAGGTGTGGGGCCCAAAATTGGACACAGTATTCTAAATGGGGCCTAACTAGAGCTTTATAAAGTCTCAGAAGCACATCGCTGCTTTTATATTCCAACCCTCTTGAGATAAAGTTGAAAGTTGAATTCCCACCCCTGCCTGAGTGAGTTTGACAGTTCTCTCCGTGAATGGAAATGTCCAGCCTTTCTCCACTCCAACCCCCTCCCAGCAGATCCTGCTGGTTGGTCAGTATGGGCTAACCTTTCCAAATAATCTGAAACAACCAGTCACTTAAAAAGTCTGTGCGACCAGCCATAGTTCTGGAGTTTGTAGTCCCCCTGACCATCTTCCCTGGAGGCTTCCAGAGAAATATTAATAACATATTTTTAACAAGAAAGCTCGGGGATAGCTGACATAAAGCTCTATCTGACATTTCATCTGTTCTAGGCCCAGTCTGTCCCAGTGCATCTGTCACTCTCTCATCTGTCGCAGTCCACCTGTCGCATTTCCTGCACAGATTTTGTTTAAAAAAACACAGCTTTAAATAAAAAAAAACCAAACAGAAACAGTTACAGCACAGCAGTAAAATCTACAGGTAGTTTAATCAGCAGTTTGTGGGGTTTTTTTATGGCTATTTTCCAAACTCGGAGTACTGTTCCAAAGGGATAATCCTGGGGACAATAACAAACCTTTTCAGTTCTATTCCAGCCCTCCAGTGACTCGTAAGCAACAGGCAAATCCCTCCTCATGTTATTGTAAACCCTCTACACAATGACTCAGTGATCAATGCACCACCTTGTGCTACACTGACAGGGCATGAAGACCCTAGGTTTGGAGGCCCAGACTACTTCCCAATTCATAGGTTAAGATCAGGCCTGTTATTTTATCTGTGTCTTAGCCACATCCCAATCTCTGCTCACCTTAAACTAGAACTGACCCAAAACTCTGTTGCCAATATCCTAATCCATTATCGAGTCTTACTCAACAGTTGGTGTCATCTTTTTCAGACTCTGCCGCTCCTTGTGCTTTCGACTCCCCAGATTTAAAGTTCTCAGCCTAGTGTTCAAATCTGTCCACAGCTTTGGCCCTAAATGTTACAGAATCACAGAACGTTGCAAGAGGAGGCTGTTCAACACATGATGCCTGCACCGTCTCTTCAAATGAGCATTGTTACTAAGTGCCAATCCCCTGCTTTTTATTAAAATCCCCATCATACCCTTGCTCACTGTTTCTTTTTGAGTAACTGTCTTGAGCCTCCTTGAATGCCTGAATTGAATCTGTTTTCACTACATTTCCAGGAAAGCATTCCATTCCCTAACTACACTCTGTGTGAAAAGTGTTTTTTTTCCCTCCCTCTCTACATTTACCTCTCTTGCACGTCACTTTAAATCCACACTGTCTCGTTCTCTCTCTCTTTAAATTCTTTTCACATGTGGGAACAGGTTCACCCTTTCTACTCTATCCAACCCATTTACGAGTTTGTAACCTTGATCAAATCTCCTCTTCTCTCCAAGGAGAATAATCCCAACTTCTCCAAACTGTCCTCATACCTGAAGTTCCTCAACCCTAGAGCCATTCTTGTAAACCACTTCTGCACTGTCTCCAATGTGTCCACGTTTTTCCCAATGAGTGGTTGTGCTGAACCTTATACGACACTCCAGCTAAGATCCTTTCCATTCCTCTATCACCTCATTCACATAACCTGCTTTGCTTAAAAATTCATTCATGCGATGTGGGTAACACAGGCATTTACTGTCCATCCCTAACAGCCCAGGGGGCAGTTAAGAGTCAGCACATTGTTGTGGATCTGGAGTTACATGTAGGTTAGACCGGGTGAGGGTGAAGAGGGATTTCCAGGTTTCATTGAGTGCAAATTTCACCATCTGCTGCAGCAGGGTTTGAACCCATGTCCCCAGAAGATTGGTCTGGAAAACTAAATTAGAGTCATTTCCACTACACCATCATCACCCCATTGGACATCTAACCACTCAATCCTTGACCAAATCCGTGATAAATGTGGTGTGGCTCCGGTCTAGGTCTCCCTAGCGCGAGCGAAGGATCCAGATTTCATTGGAGGTTTGGATTTGTTTGTCTAATACCTTCATGACCTAGGAATGTCCTATGATGCTTTACAGTGAACCAATTTGTGGATAGCAAGCTCCCACCAGCTGCAACGTGATAATCTGTCTTTGTAGTGCTTGTTTGAGGGAGGATTGTTAGCCAGGACACCAAAGATCACGCCCACATCCCCCAACACCTCCACGCCCTGTTCACGGAAGAGAGGTCTCGGTTTAACGTTTCATCACAAAGACAACACCTCAGCTGAGAAGGGATGTGGGGAGATACCCACAAGGCACTTCAGGAGCGTTATTAAACCTAATTTAACACCCTAGTAGATATCAGGTCACCACAGCTTGACTAGAAGAGTTGAGTTTTAAAGGGGGAACAGAGGTGGTGGGCTACAGAGAGGGAAATGGCTTGGAGCCTCAGCAACTGAAGGTAAGACCAGGACTAAAGGTTTGTGATTTATAGGGAAGAGACGTTGGCCTTGAATAAGATTCCAGTGTGGTTTACAAGCATGGTTTGCATAAACTTTGTTTATGTTCCCAAGTTTGGGAATAAGGGAAAGAGGAGTAGCAGTGGAAATCTAATCAAGGTATTGCAAATGAAGAGATTACCATGATGGATCAAGAGACAGCAACCAGCATGATGTCATCTTAAAATAAGGGCCAAGGCCACAGAGGGGGAAAATGGAAACATTTCACCCAAATGCTGTTGGGAATCAGGAGCTCTCTTCCTCCAAAATATTCTGGGAGGGCGTTCAGAAATTGCAGATGATTTTCAGGATCTATTAGAGAAGAGAATCATGAGGTAGAGATTAGCCACAATCGAGCCAGATGACAGAACAGACCTGAGAGGCCAATGGTGTTCCTGTAGAACAGACATTGAAGTGAAGTACCCCAGCCACAGTGTAGGATGGATCCAGCCAGTAAGGTTTAGGAGTGGGGAGGCTACACCTAGCAGTATTCCGGTGACTTCACCATCACCACTGCCAAAAAGAAGCCTGCTTTGCTTTAAAGAAAGCTGTGACTGTGACGATCGACAGCTACCTTGTGTGATGCATTCTGCGGATTGACAACAGCACAGGGCACGATGAATCAGTGCCAAGTCAGCAGCAGGAGCTGCTTGGAGCTGAGGATGAGCAAGTTTCAGAGTTGAAGTGGAGCTGATCTTTTTAAATTGGAATGTATGCCAAGTTTGGCACACATTTTCCCCCAGACCCTGTCCCCTGGTTATGAATTCTTGGGCCATGTCAGAGCACAGTTAAGAGTCAGCCTTGTTGGTGTGGAGTTCTACTGAGGTCAAGATTCAAAATCCCTGAAGGATATTAAAGGGTTATCGGTAGGACAGTGACAGTCTCCTGTGGCACCCTGTTGGCTATTCAGCAATTTGGGAGCCCTGTCACCGTGGAAGATAGTGTCAAAATGGAAGATTCTCCCCCAGAGGGAGAGGCCACGGTTGGTACAATGGAGAGAAACTCATTTTTTTTTTCTTTTTGATTTTCTTTTATTATTGTCAGGTGCTGGAGTTTTACGTGCTAAACCATAAAGGCAAATCATACCTTAGGTAATCAAGTGAGGGTAATAGGTTACAATGCCAAATGAAGTGTTACAGTTACAGAGGAGGTACAGAGAAAAATCAACTTTAATATGAGAGGTTCATTCATAAGTCTAATCATCAAATATTAGATTATGTAGATATTTATAAAATCATGAGGGGTATAGATAGGGTTAACAGTGGGTGTCTTTTCCCTAGGATGGGGCTTTCAAGACTAGGGGACACATTTTAAGGTGAAAGGAGAGATTTTTTTTTAAAAAAATGGCATGAGGGGAGGGACAAATCTTTTACACAGAGAGTGGTTCACGTGTGGAATGAACTTCCTGAGGAATTGGTGGATGTGGACACAATTACGACGTTTAAAAGACATTTGGATGAGCACAGGAA
The DNA here is from genome assembly GCA_024137785.1 of Ginglymostoma cirratum. Classification (NCBI taxonomy): domain Eukaryota; kingdom Metazoa; phylum Chordata; class Chondrichthyes; order Orectolobiformes; family Ginglymostomatidae; genus Ginglymostoma; species Ginglymostoma cirratum. Next base: position 1,063,051 of record JAHRHZ010000165.1, read on the forward strand.
TAGGAAAGGTTTGGAAGGATATGGCCCAGGAGCAGGCAGGTGAGGCTATAGTTTGGGATTATGTTCGGCGTGGACTGGTTGGATCGAAGGATCTGTTCCCGTGCTGTATGACTCTATAACAACGGGGTAGGAGCTGTTCCTGAATCTGTTGGGACGTGTTTTCAAACTTTTTTTTAATGTCTTGGTATCATATTTTGAATCAAACTTAGGAAGAGATGCCCTGAATGTATTGACTGGTGGTGGGGAAGAAATCCAATATCCTTTGGGTGGAATTTTCCAGGAGTCTGAGTGACATGGAGATTGGTGGCAGAATTGGGATTTAAGTACAGTGAGGCCTATCTCAAATCTAGGAGTAGTTACTGCTCCTTTCATACATACATAAATGGTGAGGGGTGTTTCTCTTTGGGCAGCGGTGAGTAGTCAATTTAGAGGTTTGGACCTTGTTAAATGTCCTATTAATGGACAAGGTCAGAAATTGCAGGACACCAGGTTATTGTCCAACAGGATCATTTGAAAACACAAGCTTTTCAGAGCCTTACTCTCTCTTCAGGTATCAGTGAGAGAGGTAAAATCAAACAGGTACTACCTGTCTCACTAATACCTGAACAAGGAGTGAGACTCTGAAAGTTTGTGTTTTCAAATAAACCTGTTGGACTGTAACCTGGTGTCCTGTGATTTCTGACCTTGTCCATCCCAGTCCAACACAGGCACCTCCATACCATCGCCTTATTCATGGCACAACTCGCCTCATCAATATTCAGCTTCCCATCTTTGGAAACATGTCATCAAAGATGTACTACGAGAAAACACAATGTGGCAATCAGACCTAGCACCATTCACTTTTTGCTAGATTTTTGATCAGTGAGGAAATTGAGGGTTATGGGGAAAAGGCAGGAAGGTGGAGTTGAGGATTATCAGATAGCCACCATCTCATTGGATGGTGGAGATGGGTAGATGGGCTGAATGGCCTACCTCTGCTCCTGTGATGCATGGATCTCCATATTAGACACTGGGCACCAATACCTCCTTGCCCACAGTCATTAATATCTAGTGTGTGCCAGTCTGAGAGCTTTCATGGCATATCTCTGATCCACTTGCAGGACACTTCAACATTTCAATGCTGCACCTTGGGCTGCAGCAGCGGCTATCGCTGCAATGAGGGCATCTCCGGTCTGTTTGCTTGCTCTCGGAGCATTCACTCACTCGAAGCCTACCTGGATGCGCACATCCCTGTTTTGCCTTGCTCTTGTGTACTTTATCTCCTTACTGAGTGGTCATACTGTTGAGTAGAGACACAAAGCCAGCAAACTTGTCCTGGTTGATGGGGGGATCCTGGCACAGTTACTCCAGAACAGGGTCCGTCGAGGGGGCTTGGACACTCAATCAACCCTCGGGACAGTTGCACAGGATGGGGAGCCGAATATTGGGCAAACCTTGAGTCTTTTTACCCAATTGTGGACTGTTTTCCTCCTGGAGTGAGAGCGAGGCAGGGATGAAGAGAGACGAAAGGTAGATGGGGAGGTGACCCACACGAGGAAGCAGGCAGCCCAGAGGGCTACACAGGGTTAGTGATGATGGCGGAAATGGGGTGGGTCAGAGCGAGTGAGCGAAGAAGATGCAGGCGATAATGAGTGTAGAGCGTGAGCCATGGTGGGAGGTGGGTGCAGTCAGTGTTAGAGTTGGCAGGAAGAGTGTGGCATTTACAGTGGTTGTTGACCTTCTTCCGACACTGGGCGTTCCTCCAGGCAGCTGAGACTGCACTGACCTGGCTGGCAGCTTCAGACCACGTTGGCACAGTCTGATCTTGTATCCTCCTCTGCCTGTCCTGGGCAAAGAAAGTCTCACCTCTACATTGTGCTATCCAACAAGACCACCACATTCCACAGAGTGGGCAGTGATTCTGGGTTTTTTTTTTGTTTTGTTTTCCACTTTTTCCCAGCTCCTCCCTGACCCGTTTGCTATGTCCAGAGCAAACATCAGGAGCCATTTAGGGAAGCTCCGGCCTGGCATTGCTTATCCAGGTGCATAATGGGCTCCTAAAGATGGTGTAGGCCGAAGGGGAAATTGGTCAATTCCAGGCTATCTGCTGAGCCGTTCTGTGAACGGTGCGTGGTGAGATGGAACTGAAATGGGACGTGAGGGTCTGACGTTGGTTGGGTGGTGTGGGGGGTAGGTAACAACTGAGGCATGTTTGGTGAGAAAATTGACTGGGCCTTGCGCTGAAAAACCCACCAAAATCTAGACAACTCTCTGACTTCGCCAAAAAAGAAATGTAAGATCAAGTCCATGGGGTGGGAGGGAAAGGGGTAGCGAAATAGCTCCTTTCAAAAAATAAAGCAAAGCATCGTTTTAATCAGCTCTGGTCCACAAGTGTTGGCAAGGAAGTTCTCCAGCAAGTCCCAGCTGTGAAATAAATTGACCTAAAATGGAATTATCTAACTATGTGCTGCTGCGTTTTTGTTTTTGGCAGGTTAATCGCATTCCTTCATCTTCCGTCCCCAGTATTCTCCCCAGAGATTCTCACTGGAGCTTAGTGGTGACCCAGAACAGGACATTCCCATGGGAAACTGTCTCCTTCAGAGGCCTCTGCACCAAATGCCAAAACTGGATGAGAAGCTGTCATTGTATTTATTTTTATCATCTTTGTTTTAAAAGGGGCGCTCTTTTCTTTTCTAAATAAAATAATAGAAGGTGACGGCCAGCCTGAAGATGATCAAATTACACAGTTGTCTGTGCGATATTGTTGTATGCTATTTTATTGTGACAGTCACAACGAAGCGGTTGTGTAAATTTTAAGAGTTAGCAGTGGGCCATTCAGCCCCTCTAACCTGCTCAGTCATTCAGCTCAACTGTGGATGTGACTTATTTTACACCCCATCCTCCAACAACCTTTGACTCCCTTGTGATTCTTGTTCAGTGACAATCTGTCCACGTCTACCTTTAACGTAGCCGACGGCCCTGCCCCACCACTCTCTGTGGAACACTGTTCCAAAGACTTATGACCCTCGTAGAGAAAACAAAGTCCTCTCAATGGAGTCAATCGCTCTGGAGCATCCTAGAGTGAAAGGTTGTCTGAAAGGTAGCTATTAAAGCCAAGGTAGGGTCAGGGCAACTGTTTAAGGTAAAGCATGGTGTGTTAATCCTCTGTGTTATAGGTTGACGTTTTCCTTGTGTTTGGAGTGTAGTATCCACTCCTCCAAATAAAAACCATGTCATATTACACTGTAATCCATAGAAACAGAGACAATAGGATTACAAGTAGGCCATTCGGCCCATTGAGCCTGCTGCATTATTCAATATGATCATGGCTGATCAACTCGGTAGCTTGTTGCCACTTTCTCCCCATGGTCTTTGATCCCTTTAGTTCCAAGAACTGCACCTAACTTCTTCTTGAAAACATTCAATGTTTAGGCCTCAGCTGCTTTCTGTGGTAGTGAATTCCTCAGGCTCATCACTGGGTGAAGAAATTTCTCCTCAACTTGCTCTAAAAGTGTTTACCCCGTATCCTTAAGCTATGACTTCTTGTCTGGGATGCCCTGGTCATTAGGAGCAGCCATCTCGTGTTTGTCCTGTTAGAATTTTACAAGCTTTTATGAGATCCTCCCTCACTCTTTTAAACCCCAGTGAACATGGTCTGAACTGATCCAGTCTCTCCTTATACATCAGTCCTGCCATCCCAGGAGACAGAGAGTAATGGTGGAAGGTTGTATTTCAGGGTGGAGGCCTGTGACCAATGGTGTTCCACAGGGATCGGTTCTGGATCCTCTTCTGTTTGTCATTTATATTAATGATTTGGATGAGAATATAGGAGGCATGGTTACTAAGTTTGCGGATGACACCAAAATTGATGGCATTGTAGACAGTGAAGAAGGTTTTTTTTCTAACATTACAAAGGGATCTTGATCAAATGGGCCAATGGGCTGAAAAATGGCAGATGGAGTTCAATCTGGATAAATGTGAGGTATTGCATTTTGGTACAACAAACAAGGGCAGGGCTTTTACAATTAATAGTAGGGCCTTGGGTAGTGTTGTAGAACAGAGGGACCTAGAGGTGCAGGTACACAATTTTTTGAAGTTTGTGTCACATAGAGACAGGATGGTTAAAAAGGTGTTTGGCACACTTGCCTTCATTGCTCAGTCCTTTGTGTGTAGGAGCTGGGAAGTTATGTTGAGGTTGTACTGGACATTAGTGAGGCCTCTTCTGGAATAATGTGTCCAGCTCTAGTTGCCAAGTTTTAGGAAGGATATTATCAAGCTGGAGAGGGTTCAGAAGAGATTTACCAGAATGTTGTTGGACATGGAAGTTTTGAGTTATAAAGAAAGGCTGGATTGGCTGGGACTTTTTTTTTTTTACTGGAGTGTAGGAGGGCGAGAGGTGACCTGATAGAAGTTTATAAAATAATGAGAGATGTAGAGTTAATGATAGGTGTCTTTTCCGTAGGAAGTGGGAATTCAAGACTAGGGGCCACATTTTTAAGGTGCGATTGGAGGGATATGGGCTAGGAGCAGGCAGGTGGGACTAGTTTAGTTTGGGGTTATGTTCAGCATGGACTGGTTGGACCGAAGGGTCTGTTTCTGTGCCGTATGACTCTATGAATTAGTCTGATAAACTTTCACCGCACTCCCTCCATAGCCAGAACATCCTTCCTCAAATAAGGAGACCAAAACTTGAAATTGAACTGTGACTGCATGGATGGTAAGGCAGTGTTGTGAAATGGTGACGACATCAGAGAGACAGAAACCAACTTTCCAAGAGTGTAGGATCCCAGTTTGGCTTGGCTGAAATTAAATGTGATCAGGAATAGGAGTTGAATATTGCAGTTCCCAGTAAACCCAGGAAGAGATGGGAAAGGCAGCATAAAGCAGAGAGCAGTGTTGGCAGCATAGAGTGTAATCCCCACAATTGCACACTGAGGATGATTTGTAAAGGATTACAAAATTGAATCCATAACATGCAGCTTCAGTATGAGAGATTGGAGCTAACAGGCAGGAGAAAACTTACTGAGTGATATCACGTGGGAAAACCGAGAATACTATTCTCTAGCAATTGTTGGGTTAGGTTTGTACAGTTTTATTATAACTTTTGAGTTAGCAAGTATTCCATGTTGTGATACCCTTCACTGACCCCTGCAGCCCCTGGGTGAAGTTTATGGTTCAAATCTTCAACTCAATTTCCTTGCCCCCTTTTCTCCCGCCTGTTTTTAATACTTCCTTCAAATGTTTATTAATGGCGGTGTCTTTTATGGGTGGAGATGACTGCCTGCCTTTCTCATTGTCATTTTCCCAATCTACCCAAAGTGTCCTTTATCGTGGAGTCTGGGAAATTGTATTGGGTAGGGAGACTCAAATCATATAGTCGCAGAATGAGGCCAGGATTGTGTCCCAGCTCTGACAGAATGATCCAATTAATCTGACTCCCCTATTCCTTTCTAATGGCATTGCAAGTGGAAAATGTATCCAATTGCTTTTTGAAGTTTACTATCCTATGGATGTATAAAGATTAAAGGGAGGTGGTTGAGGATGAGGGAATAAGGTCACAATGGGGATCTACAGCTGGAGGTAGGGACACAGATAAGGCAGAAAATGGATACTAGGGTCTGGATTTCTGCTCCTAGACTAGGAGCACATCATTGGGAAAATTCCTGACTCATCTTGGGACCAAGTGCTACAACTGGGAGTGGAGGAGGGGAGGAAGTGTTCAAGTACCTGATCCCTTTATAAAAACAAGCATATCAAAGACTTCGACTACTTGAAACTGTCAAAGGTCGTGATTTCTAGGTCCCATGCAGTTGTGAGGCTAGCAACACAACGAAGGAGCTGATGAATGCATGGCTGAAGAGTTTGGAGCAGGAGGGAAGGCTTTCGATTCCTGAGGCTTTGAGACCATTTCTGGGGGAAGTGGGACCCCTGTAAGTTGGATGCGTTACATCTGAACAGGAACAGGATCAGATTTCAGAGGGGAATGAAACTGAGAGGGAATTAGAAGTTAAAATGCTGGTCAGTCAGTCAGTAATGTGGAGGCAACACAGGCTCAGTAAGACAGAATTGAGTTTAACGAGGCTAAATGGAATATATTTTTATGCAAGGAGCCTGGGGAATAAGATAGGCAGGCTGAAGGCGCAGATAGGCATTTGGGAGTATAATACCACAGCTATGACCGAGACTTAGCTGAAAGATGGCACGATTGACAGCTCAATATTCTTGGGTCAGAGATAAAAGGTACTGCAGATGTTGGAGAATCTGAGATAACAAGCATGGGGCTGGATGAACACAGCAGGTCAAGCAGCATCATAGGAGCAGGAAAACTTGACGTTTCGGGCCTAAACCCTTCATCA
>JAHRHZ010000165.1:1069785-1085398 GCA_024137785.1 Ginglymostoma cirratum
GAGATCAAATGGGTAGAAGTAATATCTCAAAACAGGGACAAACACATTGTTGGGTGTATACTACAGGCCCCCTATAGTCAGGGAGAGATAAAAGAAAATCAATTACTCGTGGGATGTGGGCATCGCTATCTAGTCTAGCGTGTATTACCAGCCCTTAGTTGCCCTTGAGAAAGTGGTGGTGAGTTGCCGCCTTGAACTGCTACAGTCCATATGCTACATGTAGGTAGAATATGTAACCATATTTGAGAGAAGTGTCAGAATAATAAGGCAGTAATCTAGGGCATTTTAACTACTCATGTGTTAACTGGAATCATTTTAGTGTGTGAGATAGGGAGAGAGCAAAATTCTTAGATTGCATCCAGGAAGACTTTGTTACCCATTAGATAGGAAGCCCAACAAATAGGGGGCAGTTCTGGACCTGATATTCAGAAATGAGCCTGGGTAAGTGGATTTCAGGGAGATAAGGAGGAGTGTTTTTGGAGATGATGACCATAACTCAGTTAGATTTAGGACAGTCATGAATAATAATGTGCCAGGGATAAAATTTCTCTAACAGGGAGAGGCTAATTTTACTAAGACAAGATACAATTTGGCCCAATTAGACTGGGAGCAAGAGGCATTCAAGGAGGAAATAGTGAGAGTTCAGAACAAATATGTTCACATGAGGACCAAAGGTATTCCAAGACTGGAGAACCTGGATGTCAAGACACTTAAAGATTAGGATAAAGACAAAAAGAGAAGCTTATGGACTCAAAACAGCAGAGTCCTTACCAGAGTAGAGGGTGGGAGGAAACTTCTGAACAAAATTAGACCAGCTCAGCCATTGCATGAGAAAGTATTGGCAGGCAGAATAAAGGAAAATTTGAAGGTTTTTTTTGTACATAAAGATCAAAAGGTTTACTAGGGAAAGAGCAGATCCTCATTTGGGACCATAGACGTAATCTGTGCATTAATGTTGGCAGTAATTTCAGATCATCTCTCTGGTCGTGGGTGAGATACCAGAAAACTGGAGGACTTCTAACATTGTCCCGTTATCCAAAAAAACATTAAGGGATAGGCCAGAAAAACACAAGCTAGTCAGCCTAACCATAGGGCTGGGAGGTTAGAAAGAATTTTGAGAGACAGAATATGTCTCCACTTGAGAGATACGGTTTAATCAGGGATAGTCCAAACATAGAATGTAGAACATTGATTTATTAAGGGAAGGTCATGTTTGACAAACTTGATCAACTTTTTTTGAGGAAGTTACCCAGAGCGTTGATGAGTATAGTACATTTAACATGGTCTATATGCACTTTGGCGAAGCTTTGGGTAAGGGCCCTCATTTCAGCCTGATCAAAATAGTAAGGGCACATGGGATTCAAGCAGTATGGCATGTTGGATCCAAAACTGGCCCAGAGGCTAATTGGAGAAGGGTATTTCCAAGACTGAAAGTCCGTTTTCAATGGGGTTCTGCAGGACTCGGCGCTGTGTTTCTGTTCTTGATGGTGTACGTTCAGGATTTAGACTTAAATATAAGGTGTATGATCAGGAGGTGTAACTGATGACACAAAAATTGGAAGAGATAATCAAGGGGATCAAAGGTTACGGTGAGAAAGTGGGAGAATGGGGTTGAGGAACTTATCAGCCACGATTGAATGTTGGAGCAGACTCGATGGGCTGAATGGCCTAATTTCTGCTCCTATGTCTTATGGTCTTAAGATAACTAGTGAGGATAAACTGCAGGGATATATCACTGACTGGTCAGCTGGGCAAAGGAGCAGCAAATGGAACTCAACCCAGAACACTGAGAGGTAATGCACTTAGGGAGGGCTAATCAGATTACACAATGATTGATAAGACCCCTAGAAGTACCAAAGATCAGGAGAATCTTAAATGAAAACCAAAAGAACTGCGGATGCTGTAAATCAGGAACAAAAACAGAAGTTGCTGGAAAAGCTCAGCAGATCTGGCAGCATCTGTGAAGAAAAAAAAAAGACTTAACATTTTGGGTCCGGTGACCCTTCCTCAGAACCGAGGACCCAAAATGTTAACTCTTGATTTTTGTGTTTTCTTCACAGATGCTGCCAGACCGACTAAACTTTCCCAGCAACTTCTGTTTTTGTATCAGAGGAATCTTGGTGTGGGTATTCACGGGTTCCTGAAGGTAGTAGGGTAGTAGAAAAGGTGGTTATCAAGGCATTGAAATGTGTACGGGATACTTCCCTTTCTTGGCTGAAGTGTGGAATACAAGAACAGGGAGGTTATGAGAACAGAAGTTGCTGGAAAAGCTCAGCAGGTTTGGCAGCATCTGTGAAGAGAAATCAGAGTTAACGTTTCGGGTCCAGTGACCCTTCCTCGGAACAGGGAGGGTTCTACTGGAACGCTGATTAAGTCAAAGCTGCAGTTTGTATGTAATTTTTTTTTATAGGTGCGCCGTAGAAAACATCCTATTGGGATGCATCACAGCTTGGTCTGGCAATTGCTCTGCCCAAGACTGTAAGAAATTTGAGGTTTATGAATGCAGTCCAGTCCATCACTGGAGCAAAATGACGTTTTCCCATCCTGTGAATCCACTATACCATCAAAATAGTGGCTGCACTTGGCAAAAAAAAATTGCTTCCTCAGTTGTAGGTCCCTTTTTCCTTTTAATAATTAAAGGGGAAGGGCAGCCCCAAGTGGTTGGGGGTATGTTTGAACTGCTCAGTGGACTGCACTATCCCATTTGACGGTGAAAAGGGGCTGTGGGGACGTGGGTTATATTACTAAAGTTTTGTTTGTTCCTTGTCTGTCAGGAACCTTTGTGTCAGCCTTCATGGTGCTGTGTGGGGCGCGGACAGATCTGCCAAACCGTCACGTGTGCTGTGTTTTTCTTCTCAATGTGGCTGCGGCCCTCATTCAGATCCTCACCGCGGTGGTGATGGTGGGCTGGATCATGAGCATATTCTGGGGAATGGACATGGTCATCCTAGCGAGTAAGTGCAAGCTGTTTGTCACAAATTCCCTTCCCTGATGATCCTGTCCCTACAGTCGCAGAGGGAAGGGTGGGGGGGTGCTCCATGGTGCAGTTTGAGGGACGGTGTTGAGCTGGGGTGGGGGGGGTTGGTACTGATATCAGATTATTGTATGGTTACCCCCCCCACTTTCTTTATCAGGGAGAGATCTAGATCAGTCTCTCATTTCCCTCTCGGTTAACCCTGTTGGAGTTTGCACGCACTCCTTTATTTTCAATTCAATCCAAGGCGCAGGAGGTGTTTTAAATGATTTGTATTACTTCCACACCACTATCCAAAGCCTTGCTTTGGTCTTCCCAACTTCCCATGAACTTACCTTTCCCGAGCTCTGTCCCACAGCCCTCTCGGATATCTGCGCTGTCCCGACTCTGGCCTGGAGTGGCGTTCCTGATTTTAAAATCTGTTGTTGTCCCTGCCCACCCATGTGCCTAGTTCTGAAACTCTGGAATCCCCCTGGTTTGAGGGCTCTTGTGGTGCAGTGGTAGTGTCCCTGGGTTTGACCCCACCTGCTCCCAGGGGTGTATCATAACACATCCGAGCAGGTAGTTTGGAAAACTTATCTCCCTGAGACCTACCTCTGACCAGGCTTTGGACCTGCCCTAATAACTCCAGTATTGTTTGACAGTGTTTTCTCTGAACTGTCTTGTGTTTAGCAGTGTTTGAGGGTATGATACACATTACCAGAAATGGCTCGACTGGCCCTGCACAGTCTGCTGTTGGGGCATTCACCGGACCCAGATTGAAGGTGTCAATGGCCAAGGGCAACCGTCACTGAGAAGAAGGTGATCAGTCGCTCAGTTCACCATAACTGACCGACCAAGAAATACAATGCAGTCCCTTCTCTATGTCGCATTTGGTTTTTCCTCGGACATTTTATTCCCAGTGAAGAATGATTTCCTGGTACTAGTGCTGAGGTCACTGTGATTATTGGGAGGAACCAGCCCGACTCTTGCGCTGTGAAGTTTTAAACAGTAATTTTCACTGGATTCTGTTGCTTTTGCCGTATTTTATCCCTCGGTGGGGTAAACGCTCGAGTCTTCCCAGTCTTTGTTCTCGGCTCTTCCCTGCACTTCCTTGGTCCGTCTTGTATCCCAGATTCCACTGTGGGCTCAGAGCCTCCAGCTAGTGAGCCCCCAGAAGGTGTAGATGTGAGAATGGTTCATTTGAATAGCTGCCTCCACTTTTTTTTTTTCCCCTGTTTGGCAGAACAAAGGCTGGAGGGACGAGAATGGTTGAAAGACTGGGCAGGTGCCTGGAGCCCAAGGGAATGAGTGTCAGGGGAGAAGGTATGGGTAGGGGGAAGAACTGGCTTCCTTTTGCAAGTGACTTCTACTTTCAGGAGAAAAAAAATGTTTCCTTTATCTGCAGGCTACAGAGAGCAGGGGATTCCTCACCAAGTGTAACTCCGTCCGTGGAAGGATCAGTCGCTGTCCTACCGTTTCCCGCTCGCAGCTGCGGCTCGAGGATGTCCATGAGGGCCTTCAGGCTTCGGGGTGTCAGTAGGCCCAAATGTCAGGCTGACTTCGTTTTTCTGTCAATTATTTATAACTGCACTGAGGGGAATGGGGTTAAAAATAAATATGGTCAGTAACACCCTGCACTGTCCCCTCCGCACCACTTTCTGGAACTGCCCATTCAGTTGACCGGCAATGACCTTTTCTTCAACTGTTTCCATGGTGACGCCTGCCATTTTGTCAATGGCCGACGGTCTCCAACAGGAGCCACTGGCGACCGGGTCTGGCCTTCCCGTAAATTCGAGGGACACAACGTTGTCTGTTTTTTTTTTTGAATCCCAGTCTCGGAGAGAAACATTAAAGTGCTAAACCCAGACCTTGTTTTCAAAAGAAAAAATTGGGATGGATAATTCTGACGAACGCTGGGCACAAATCCTGAATTAATTCGTACTTTGGAAAATTAGTATGTGGACAATGTGTCAGAACAATGACGGAATTTATGCCTGTCCTTTTTTTTGTGGGGCACCCTCAAAAACTTAGTTAATAACGACTATCTGGGAAACTGAGGACGAGTAGGGCCTCAAAATCCAATTTAACTCCTCAACGCTGTGCATGTTATGTTTCTTCCGAGTGAAAGCTCCTTGCATCAAAGAAGGATCAATGTGTCTGTAAATACTTACGGGAAATTCTAACCTAAATGAAAATTGAGGCAGATTGACTGAAAATGGATGATGTGACTTGTTGCCCCTTTGTTCTTCACTATTCCTGAACACTCTCTCTCTCTGTCTGTCTGTCTGTCTGGACTCTCTCCAAGATGCACACTCCAAGTCACTTGATTAACATCGAGTCCGCTGCCTGCCTTCTGCATCCCCCTTACACCGATCCAGACAGGACATTCTGTCCAAGTCTCCTTATGGATTTCTGCAGGAGGCAAGAGGCATCTGTCCAGGTGACTCAAAAAATACAAGTGGAAAGACAAGAATTCTTCAGAGATATTTGTGAAAGAGCCAAGAAATGATGATTTAGAGTATTTTTGCCTACGAATTTGGTAGATTTTCAACCCAGGATGGATTTATATGTATATATTTGTAAACATGTTCTGGTGTACGTACGTTTGGGCACTTTAGATCTTTAGTCTATGCATGGAAACAATTTTGATAATGTGAGTCTTTTTCATGGCCCTTGGACAGTTGGGGGTAATGTTTGCTTCATGTGACTATCTTTTTATGGATGGTGATTATGCAAGTTTATTGTGAGATGCACAGTTTATTGAAAAGGAATGGTTGAGATGCTCGAATTGCTGCTACTTTTTCCAATTGATCTGACACTTCAGCCAGTCCAAATAAGGTTCAGCTAAGATGTATAAACTGGAACATTGGGATGCATGCACAGGGAAAGATGGTTAACGATGTTTCTGTATTTCCATAACAGTCCCTATTTCATTCCCAACTAAAATTGCCAACACCGGCTGTAGTCCTGGACCTTGCAATCGATGGTCTATCACCTGATCACTCAGTGTCTCTTCTTTCCCCAGTTTATATAACCACTGAACGTGAACCTGGCTTTGATCATTTCAGCTGCTTTAAGACTCCTCTGTAAACTCCCAGCCTATTCCATCTTTGATCTTAGATTACAAAGAGCTCTTTGAAGATGTGTTACAGTTTGTTGGACATGCCTTTCCAAATAGTTTCTTCGTACGTAACGTAAAAGTGCTTTCCTACGAGTAATTTTTGTATCAGATATGGTTGTGGTTCTGTTTATTATGGAAGCCAAAAGGATCGGCTAGCTCAACTGGTTGAATGGCTGGCCTCTGATGCTGAGTGACAAATGATACAGAATAAAGAACAATACAGCACAGGAGCCGGCCCTCAAAGCCTGTGCCATCACATTTTGCCCTTCCATACTAAAACTGTCTTCATTTACAGGATCCGTATCCCTCTATTCCCTCCCTATTCATGTAGTCATCCAGATGTTTCTCAAATGCTGTTCTTGTGTCTGCTTCCACCACCTCCTTTGGCTGCTTGTTCCAGGCACTCAACCACCCGTTGTACGAGGCAGGTTTTTCTCACATCTTTGAAACTGCACCCCCCCTCCCCCCCCACCCCCGCCTCCACCACCACAACTTGAACCTATGTCTCCTAGTAACTGGTCCCTTCACCCTGGGAAAAAGCCTCATACTTTTCACTCTATCTATGCCATTCACAATCTTTTAGACTTCTATCAGGTCAACCCCTCAACCTCCTGTGTTCCAGAGAAAACAAACCCAGTCTGTCCAACCTTTCTTCGTAGCTAAAATCGCCCATACCAGGCAACATCCTGGTAAACAGTACGCTGTCCAAAGAATCCACATCCTTCTGGTAGTGAAGTGGCGAGAAGTGTAGCCCAACTAAAGTTCCATAAAGCTGCAGTGTAAATTGCCTATCCTTATACTCAGTGCCCCTTCCAATGAAGGTAAGCATGCCATAGGCCTTTTTTACTACCTTATCTGCCTGCATTCCCACCTTCAGTGATGTGTGGACCTGCACACCTAGATCCCTCTGCATTATCAGCAGTCAGCGCCAACAGTCAATTCCTGCACTGGCTGAGGTTACTACGAAGGACTTCTATTCCCAACCTGTACCCTCAACACCGTGTCTCCTTCCCCACCCCCACCATTCCTCGCCTCAGGCGTGGTGACACTCCGGTTAAACCACCACCAGCACCCCCTCTCTAATGAGAGGGCAGATCTATGGTCCTCTGTGACTTTTGATGACTTTACCTAATGGAGAAGGTTTAACAAGGCACCTGTTTGCTTTCCAATTGGTGCAGGGAAAGGGGAGGGGGACACGACACAGATGTACAAAGCTGTTTTATGGAAGAGGCAATGCATGTTGATGGGATGCTGTGATGAACTGGAATTAGCAGCCTCTCGAAACACTTCTTTTTTTTTTAGAAGATCCCCTGCTCAGTGTCCCTTTGTTCTCGATTCCTTTTCAGCGATGAATGGCAGAAGGCCAAGAAAGAGAGTGTTCTGTTAGATTAACATGTTCAATTCCAGTAAAGTAAACTTCAGCTTGCTGATGTACTTTGCCCACAACATTTTCTAAAGGTTTTCTTGTTCCATGCAGCTTGTTCCAGAATCCAACTTGGCTGATCTCTTTTTTTTTTTCTTCGTTTGGGAGGACGTATGAGTTTTCTCCCCCTCATTGTATTGATGTTGAAAGCCAACCTCGTGCCCCAAGTTGGAATTTTATAACCTGCTGTTGTGGAATCTGTTAGAAAGGGGCTCATGACTGTATAGGTCCACCAACCACATCTGATTGGATTGAAGCTGATCAGAGCAATGATTTTGAAAACCGCGGGGAATGGTAATGAAGGTGTGAGACAGAGGCAGTGCTACTGTCACTGTACAGACATGTCGAGTGACAATCCCTATGCTTTTGCTGACCCTGTGCCACCAGAACAGTCTAAAGATTCAGCCAGTTGGAGCAGAGATGAGGAGAAATCCCTTCACCCATGAAGTAGTGAGCCTGTGGAATTCCCTGCAGCAGAAAGTAGTGGAGGCCAAAATGTTGAATGCTTTCAAAATGGGATTAGATATAGTTCTTGAGGCTAATGGGGTCAAAGAGTAAGGGGAGGAAATGAGAATAGGGTACTGAAATGGATGGTCAGCCATATTTGAATGGTGGAGCAGGCTTTGAACGGCTGAATGGCCCGTTCCAGATCCTGTTGCCTCTGTTTCCAGTGAGTTTCCTTGACCTGCCTGCACTTCCTGGCAGTCTGCCTGTTTCTATTTCCATGACTTTCTCTGGCCATGTAGCCTGCTCATTTCTGCTTTCATTTTAGAATAAAAGACAAGGAGAGATGGAGGAGTTCCTGTTGGAGACAGTTTTTTTTTTAAACAGTATTTCCCACAACCCAACAGTGACTACACTTCATGTCAGAAGGAGCTAGTTGGGCTGGAAAGTATTATAGGGGAGCTCTGAGGCTTGGAAATTGTGTCATTCTTTCCAGTAATTGGCTTCATCAATTAATCCATGCTGAGGTCAGATATGAAGTGAGGAAGACCCCAGTGTTGCACAGATGCTGGAACCGTGGCCCAGAGACACATGTCCAGGTTAGACTTGATGGTCCTTCAGTTCTTTTTCTGTTCTGTCACATGGGCAGGTGAGATAGCCTCACTGACCAGGCTGAAAGGTCAGGATGGGATATCCTGAGTCAGGGGTGAAGGTTCAGAGGAGCTGGTGCTTGTGTATGTTGTCGTTCCTCGTTGTCTGCACTGTGCAGGAGCAGTGAAGGTGTACCGCACCACGGTCTGTGTATTCCTGGGCTCTCTTTGCTGATTTGGCTAAATGATGATCATCATTGGGTGAGAACAGGCCTCTCCTATTTGCTACCCCCATCCATTCCCCTGATTCTTCTATTTTATCCCCACCTCTGTTTGTCTCCATTCACTGCTCCTTCCCTTCAACCCCTGTGTTATTTCCTCCACTCTCCTCTCTCCTCCCCCAGGATTATGAGGCTCTAATTTTGCTTACAGAATGTGAGAATCACACACAGCATCAATATTTATTGCCTGTTTATAGTTACCCTTGAGAAGGTAGTGGTGCTGAGCAGTCATCTTGAATTGCTACACTCAATGTACTGTAGTTAGACACACAGTGCCATTAGGGAGAGAATTCCAGGATTTTGACCCAACGACAGTGAAGGAACAGCAATATAATTCCAAGTCAGGATGATGAGTGGCTTTGGAGGAGAATTTGCAGGGGTAATGTTCCCATGTATCTGCAGCCCTTGTCCTTCTAGATGGAAGTGGTCATGGGTTTGGAAGGTGCTTTCTGAGGATCTTTGGTGAATTTCTACAGTGCATCTTGTAGATAGTAGCAGCAGTGTGTACTGAGCGTCGGTGGTCAAGGGCATATAGTGTTAATCAAATGGGCTGCTTTGTCCTGGATGGTGTCAAGCTTCTTGAGTGTTGTTGGGGCTGCACGCATCCAGGCAAGTGGGGAGTATTCCATCACACTCCTGACTTGTGCCTCGTAGATGGTGGACAGGCTTTGGGGATTCAGGAGGTGAGTTACTTGCCACAATATTCTGAGCTACTGGCCTGCTCTTGTAGCCACTCTGTCAATATGGTGAGTCCAGTTGAGCTTCTGGTCAATGGTAACCCCCAGGATGTTGATAGTGGGGTATTTAGTGATGATAACACCATTGAATGTAAAGGGACAGTGGTTATATTCATTCTTCTTGGAGATAGTCATTGTCTGGTGTTAATGTAGTGTGAATATTACTTGTCAATTGTCAGCCCAAGCCTGGATATTGTCCACATCTTGTTGCATTTGAACATGGACTGCTTCAGGATCTGAGGAATCCTGAATGGTGCTGAACATTGTGCAACCATCGGTGAACATCCCCACTTCTGACCTTATGGAGGGAAGGTCATTGATGAAGCAGCTGAAGATGGTTGGGCCTAGGACACTACCCTGAGGAACTCCTGCAGAGATATCCTGGAGCTTAGATGATTGACCTCCAACAACTACAACCATCTTCCTATGTGTCAGGTACGACTCCAACCACCGGAGAGCTTGCCCCCTGATACCCATTGATTCCAGTTTTGCTAGGGCTCCTTGATGCCACACTCGGTCAAATGCAGCCTTGATATCAAGGGCTGTCACTCTCACTTCACCTCCTGGAATTCAGCTCTTTTGTCCATGTGTGAACCAAGGCTGTAATGAGATCAGGAGCTGAGTGACCCTGGCGGAGCCCAAACTGGGTGTCGCTGAGTAGGTGCTGCTTGATAGCACTGTTACTGACACCTTCCATCACTTTACTGATGATCGAGAGTAGACTGATGGGGCGATAATTGAGTTGGATTTGTCCTGCTTTTTGTTTTCAGGAAAGACCTGGGCAAGTTTCCACAATGTCTGATAGATGCCAGTGTTGTAATTGTACTGGAAGAACTTGGCTTGGAGAATAGCAAGTTCTGGAATACAAGCCTTCAATATTATCGCTGGAATGTTGTCAGGGTCCATAGCCTTTGAAGTATCCAGTGTGTCCAATCATTTCTTGATATCACGTGGAGTGAATCAAAATGGCTGAAGACTGATATCTGTGATGCTGGAGCCAACTGGATGAGGCTGAGATGGATCATCCACTTGGCCCTAACTGATACTGTCATGGACAGATGCATGGCACACTGAAATTTCCACCCAGAGGACATTCTATGCCCTTGCCACCTTCAGTGCTTCTTTCTAGTGGGGGAATACCGATCCGTCACTTGAGAGAGGATGGTGCATGGTAAACATCAGGAGAATTCCTTGTCCATGTTTAACCTGAAACCGTGAGACTTCATGGGGTCCGGAGTCAACTTTGAGGGCTCCTAGGGCACATCCCTCCTGACTGATGGTTGGAGAAGACATAGATCCAGGGATGGTGGTGGTGATGTCTGGGACATTGTCTATAAGGTATGATTCTGTGAGTGTGACTATGTCAGACTGTTGCTTGACTAGTCTGTGAGACCGTTTTTGCAATTTTGGTACCAGTTCTCAGACGCTAGTGAGGAGGGACGACAGAGCTGTTTCTGCTGTTGTCTTTTCCGATTTCCTCGATCGATGCCAGGTAGTCTGTCCAGTTTCATTTCTTGGTTGAGACTGATACAACTGAATGGCTTGCCAGGCCATTTCAGAGGTAGTTGAGAGTCGCCCTTATTGCTGTGGACCTGGAGTCACATGTGGGCTAGACCAGATGACAATGGCAGATTTCCTTCCCTGAAAAGCAAGTCAATTGCATTTTTCTCTGACAATTGACAATGGTTTCATGATCATCATTAGACTCTTAATTCCAGGTTTTATTGAACTCATTCCTCCATCTGCCCTGGCAGGATTTGAACCATGGCCCCCAGAATATCAGCTGAGTTTCCAGCGATAATACCCTTGGATCACCACCTCCCCACTAATACGCCCCTCCCTTTGTGCAACACACCGTTACTCCTACCGAGCGCATGTGCATGTATATAACATACTCCTCCCTGTGTGTGTGTATGTGACACACTCCACCTCCATCCGTACACATGTTGTCCTCTGTGTTGTCCCAATTCCAGGGGGAGCACTCCAGCCCACATGCAGAGCTGTCCCCGTGTGCTACACAATCCTGGTACTGAAGCAAGTGGTGCTAAATTCCTGAACAATTATTGAAGTTGTGTGTAATTATACCCTTCGAGAAGTGATCCTGGATTAGGTAATTATAGTTTTAATTTAATTTGTTTGTTTGTCAACGTGTATGAGGCACCAAACGCGTAACATAAATCTACGAAATGTCGAGTGTCACTGCATTGTGGTGATAGTTTTATTGGGAGTGAAGCTGTGCTCTGCTCTGGGTATCAAACTGTGGATGGTCAGAGCCATGAGGAGCTTGACATTTCCAGGGAGATTTTAGCCTTGGTGTTCAAGGTTGGAGCAGAGAGAAGCAGATTTCAAAAGCTCTCACTCCCCTTCTCTGAAAAAGATGATTTTCAACATTTCTAAATATTCCTGGTTCCCAATCTTGATGTTACTGGCATGGCAAATATTCACAGCCCATTATCTTACCCCTGAATCGCACACTCTCTAATTTTCTGAAAATGCTGCCAGCGCGTTGTCAGAGTGAGAGTTACAGAACAGTGAGGTATGTCCGTGGATCTCTAGACTTCCAAGACCACTGCCATCGTTTACATTTGAATCACGTGGGATGCACGGAAACAGGCTGTTTATCCCATCCAATCCACGTTGGTGTCAATGTTCCCCTCCAATTGCCTCCCATCCTTTCTCAACTAAATCAACCTCAGAGACCAGCTCCTCGCTCCTCTTTAAATACGTCTCTACCATTCATTTCAACCAGTCCTCTGATCGCAGTCCCCATGTAGGTAAGACCAGCAGAAGTGGGCCACTCAGACCATCAGGTTTGCTCTGCCATTCGATGAGATCATGACCGTTCTGGTAATCCTCAACTTCACTTCCCTGCCTTTTTCCCCTCCATACCCTTTGATTCGTTTACTGATTAAAAATCTGTCTATGTCAACCTTGAATATACTGAATGATCCAGCTTCCAACAGCCTTCTGTGGTAAAGAAGTCCACAGATTCATTTCCCTCAGAGAGAGGAAATTCCTCCTTCTCTCTGTCTTAAACGTGTGACCCCTTATTTTGAGATTATGTTCTCTCATCCTAGACCCTCTGACAAGGGGAAACAACCTTTCCACATCTACCCTGCCAATTCCTGTAAGAATCTTGTAGGTTCCACTTAGCACAGGCCAAGGTACTCAACCTCTCCCCGAAAAATAGTCCTTCATATCCGTAATTAACCTGGTGGATTTTCTCTGGACTACCTCCAATGTCAGTGTATCCTTCCTTAGATAAAGGGTGCAAAACTGTTCATAAATTTCCAGGTACGGTCTGCCTAATGCTTTTTGTATGAGCAAAGCCTCCAAATTTTATATTCCATTTTCTTTGAAATAAAGAGGTTTTTCCTGAATTCCCAACTGGAATTCCTGCTAACTCTCTTCTATCGATGGCCTCTGATTCTGCTTTTGCCACTCTCCCAAAACTTTTCTTCATTGGAAAGAGGAAGGTTGAGGGGGAACCTGATCGAGGTCTACAAAATCATGAGAGGTATAGAGAAGGTGGATAGCAAGAAGCTTTTTCCCAGAGTGGGCGACTCAATTACTAGGGGTCACGATTTCAAGGTGAGGGGGAAAAGTTTAAGGGAGATATACATGGAAAGTTCTTTACGCAGAGGGTGGTGGGTGCCTGAAATGCATTGCCAGTGGAGGTGGTAGAGCACCTCCGGGCTCATAGAGCACCTATCGGGCACGATAGCCTCATTTAAGATGTATCTAGACATATACATGAATGGGCAGGGAGCAGAGGGATACAGATCCTTGGAAAATAGGTGACAGGTTTAGATAGAGGATCTGGATTGGCGCAGGCTTGGAGGGCCGAAGGGCCTGTTCCTGTGCTGTAATTTTCTTTGTTCTTTGTTCTTTGGAAAGACCTCTCTTAGTTCACCCCAGGGTCTTTGATTTCTTTTTTGCCTTGGAAAAGGCACTCAGCCAGTCAGTCCTTTCCTGCTTCCTGTATAAGTGTTCTTCTCTTTTGGATGTTAAAAGGTGGGACATGTTGTGCTTTCTAAGTGTGGGCAAACTGTAAATTGAGGGTGTAAGGGGAACTGACGGTGATATTCCTGGATTATTAATGCAGTAACCTATGCTAATATCCTGGGAAAATGGGTTCAGATCCCGCCAGGGTGTGTGGTAGAACTTAATTCCTGGTTAATAAATTGAATTTAAAAGCAATGCTGAGTCATGTTCGCTCATTATTGGTTGAATGAACCAATTTGGTTTATTCAACCAATAATGTCTTATGGACTTCTCAGTAAGGGATTTGAAGGCTATGGGGAAAAGACAGCAAGATGGAGTTCAGGATAATCAAATCAACCATTTTCTGAAGAAGGGTCTAGGCCTGAAACATCAGCTTTCCTGCTCCTCTGATGCTGCTTGGCCTGCTGTGTTCATCCAGCTCTACACCTTGTTATATCAAATCAAACATGATCTCATTGAATAGACTACTTCAGCTCGTATCTCTTATGGCCTTCATGGCCATTAGGGAAGGAAATCTGCTGACCTGACCTACATATGAGTCCAGACCCACAGCAATGTGGTTGACCCTCTGAAAAGGCCTAGCTAGGCATTCAATTGAAGAGCACCAAATGTCGGTCTTAACAGTGTCATCTTGAGCAAGAGGGGCACCCTTCACAGTCAGGGCTTTAGGGAGCTGATGTCCACACACTGCCAGTGACATGGTGGAGAAACTCAGCAGGTCTGGCAGCGTCTGTCGAGAGAAAACTGACTCAACGTTTCAGGTCCTGTGCTCCTTCAGAACTGATGGTAGCTGGGAAAAGGTGGTATATATTGCTGAAGACGGGGGTTGAAAGGAGTAAACAATAGGTGGAGACAGGTCCCAAAGATAGAGAGAGAGAGAGAAAGGTGGACAAAGGGATGGATAGCAGTAAGCCAGGAAGAAGTAAATGCTGATTAATAAGAACGATACATAGGAGAAAATGGATTGGCTGAGCTGAAAGAGTAGGCCTGGGGTGCAGGGATGGGTAAAAGACATGGAAGGAGGTGATCAGTCCCTAAAACTATGGAACTTGATATTGAGTCCTGAAGGCGACAGAATCCCCATTGGTTGTGAAGTAGATTCCTATTGTATAATACAATCAGTTAAATGGGATTGGGTGACAGATAGTAAGGAATCTGATCTTCCTGTTCACCACAGATAACTGACAGAGTGGTATAAAACTATCTCTTTTCTTTTTTATAATATAATGTGGCTCACAGCAGTCCCTAAGCTCATATTATGGAGCTTGAATATGAAAGGTGCTTAAACTGTTTGCCTTTTCTCCTAAAAGTTTCCATTGGTTTGACTTTGTGCGCACATACGTATGTGTGTGTGCGTGTACCTATGTGTATGTGTGTTTGATATAAACTTCACATTTGTGGCTGTCTATTTGGAAGTTTAATAGGGAGCTGTAAGTAACATTTCCAGGTTTCACCAACTGGAAGTCAGCTGGATTCAGACAATACTTTGTTGAAGTCATGTGGTTATTGGAACACTTAGCATGAGAATCATTTTAATTCTGACCAATCCTTTGTAACCTAAATGTATGGAATAGAAAACATTCATAAATATTAATGTGATATTAAAATGATCTGCCTCACTCACTGTGTCACTAGGTGTTTGTTTTCTCCTAACTATAGCTCTCGGGCAATTCAGGAATGGATAAGGAAAGAGGGAAAGGTTTTTAACAAGTCAGAAGGGAGCAATTCAGCTCTGACCATGGTGGAAGTGCAGGAGTGAACTTAAGAAGCCAGTAGAAGAGCAAAAAGGGGGCATGAGAACTTGCGAACAGGATTAGGATATTTCATATATACATTAAAGGGAAGAGGTTGACCAGGGAAGGAATGAGAGATAACAAGGTGTGGGGCTGGATGAACACAGCAGGCCAAGCAGCATCATAGGAGCAGGAAAACTTGACGTTTCGGGCCTAGACCCTTCATCAGAAATGGGGGAGGGGAAGAGGGTTCTGAAATAGGGAGAGAGGGGGAGGCAGATAGAAGATGGATAGAGGAGAGGATAGGTGGAGAGGAGGCAGAC
>JAHRHZ010000165.1:1247997-1262549 GCA_024137785.1 Ginglymostoma cirratum
ACAGACACACACACACACACACACGCACACCCACACACACGCACACACACACACACACACACACCCACCCCCCAAAGTCAGATGAGAGCTTGTTTTTCCTACATATAAGCATCCAGGCTTTCACACTCTAACCCTCCCTCCGGAGGCAAGCTCTAAGGAGGGGAGAAAAGATTGATTGCTCACCACAACACCCATCACCCTCACAATGTCCCCCAGACACACCCCTCCAGCCCCAACAGCCCCTATCATATCCTGTCTGTACAGTAGACACTTAAAGCCCTTCAGTTGCCATGCAACAAAAATGCGTAGCTACTTGGGTTTGCCTTTGGATTCTAAAGAAAAGTCAAATTGGAGTTGCAACATTAACTCTGTTTCTCTCCCTCCCCAGACGCTGCCAGACCTTCTGAGCTCTTTCTGTACTTTGTTCTTAATTTCGGATCGCTAATGTTTTATTTTGGAGATAAAAGGTACTGCAGATGCTGGAGAATCCGAGATAACAAGCATGGGGCTGGATGAACACAGCAGGTCAAGCAGCATCATTTTTGCTGTTTCCCTGTGGCCTTTGTGGGGGAGGTGTCTTGGAGGGTGATGCTACCTCATTGTCAGGAACTCTTTCCCCCGTCAAGGGAGACAGCATTGGGAGGGAGCTCTGCTGATAACTACCTCTCTGCTCTGGCTTACAGATCCCCGCCCCCAGGACCCCCATTCAACTCCCCAAGGAAGTTCACCAAACATTGCTAAAGGTTGCTGGACGGCGATTTTGTTTTATTTCAAAAATATACTTCATTTATAAAAATATATATGCAAACGTAGTCACCAAAGCTGTCGTATTCTGTACAGTGGCATTTGAAGAAACAAACAAACATTGGAGATTGACTCTATCCAGCAAACAAACCAAAGGCATTTCTTACCTGTACAATCCGAGATAGTGAGAACTGCCGATGCTGGAGTCAGAGATAACACAGTGTGGAGCTGGAGGAACACAGCAGGCCAGGCAGCATCAGAGGAGCAGGAAAGCTGATGTTTCGGGTCAAGACCCTTCTTCAGAAAGGGTTTTCTGCTGTGTTCCTCCAGCTCCACACTGTGCTGTTGCTTACGTGTACAATACAGGAGGGTCCAATAATTGAACCGACTCCGATTACCTTCAGCAGGAAGACATCAGACCGTGGTCTTTCCCCAGTGTGCCTTGGTGGCAGCTGCCCTAAGCTTTAGCGCATCCCTCAGCATGTAATCCTGCACCCTGTAATGTACCAGTCTGCCACACTCGGTCAGGGTCAACTCCCTGTTCTGGAAGACCCTACAGTGATTCCCTTCCACTGCCCTCACTGGTAAAGGCAGCAGCTTTCGTGGAGGGAGGCAGAATTTCTGCCCCAGGTTGTGTGGGAGTCCTGATCTTGGCTGGTTTATAGTGCCTGGTAATTGTGTAAGATCTCCCAGAGAGAAATGAGAGACAAATTCTTCAAACATGGGATCCCCATCACTGACTTTAAACTCCTACCGGAAGTCAAAGTTCAAACTCTCGCACCTGAATGTCAAAGAGTTTATCGCTTTGCAATGGTCTTTTTTTTTAAGAAAGGGAGTTGCTGATACAATAATGCGTGGTATTTTTCATTCTCGCAGCTTGTCTTTTTTGCTTTCCCTGATATCGCTACCTTTCCCCAATTAAAGAAATAATGATTTATTCCAATGGTCCATCCAAGGATTGGAAGAAAGCTGCAGTTGGAGTTCCAAAATGGTTGCTGTGGTGATCGTATGGATAATGATCACGTTTACTGTTCCTGCCTCTCCAGCCCCAAGCCTATGACTCCAAACTGCTTCATTCTCGCACCACTTGCACCCTCTTGTGGCTTTCACTCCTGTCTCCCTATGTCTCCCAGTCATATCATCATTAACTTCTCCCACACTCGTGCTGAAGCCATCTTCAGTTCTGTCCATAAAAAAGACCCCAAGCTCCCAGTCGCCTGCTGCTTCCTCACACCACCATGTTCTCTGCCCAACATTTCTGTCTCAGGCCTGCTACAGTAGTCAGTGAGGCTCAATGCAAACTGGAAAAACAATATCTCATCTATCACCTTACAGCTTTCAGGACTCAGCATTGAGTTTAACAATTGTAAACCATGAACACATCCTTCTTGTCTAATACCTTCCCAACAATCCGATGTTTCAACTGCTCCCAGCCCCCATTATCACCTACGTAGCTTCCTTTTATCCCTGGCTTACTCTCAACAATCCATTTGCTTGTCCACCCTCTTTTCTCTCTCTGGGCTCACTCCCTACCTATCTGCTTAGCCCAAACCCCCAACGCCATCATCAATATAAATACCACTTTTTCTTGGCTGCTATCAGTTCTGAAGGGTCAATAGACCTGAAACATTAACGGTTTCTCTCTCCACAGAGGCTGCCAGACCTGCTGAGTTTCTCCAGCACTTTTCTGTGTCTGTTTGTTTCAGTTATGTTCTGATTGCCTTTACCTCCTGGAATTCCCTCCCTAAACTTCTCTTTCCTCCTGGAATTCCCTCCGTAAACCTCTCATTCCTCTTTTCCCATAAAATCCACCTCCTTGAGTAAGAGACAACACAGTGTGGAACTGGAGAACACGGCACGCCAGGCAGCATCAGAGGAGCAGAAATGTCTCTGACTCCAGCATCTGCAGTTCTTGCTGTCTCCTTGAGTAGGCTTTTGATGAAGGCTTCACCCGTGGATATGAGAACAAGAACAAAGAACAAAGAAAATTACATCACAGGAACAGGCCCTTCGGCCCTCCAAGCCTGCGTCGATCCAGATCCTCTATCTAAACCTGTTGCCTATTTTCCAAGGATCCGTATCCCTCTGCTCCCTGCCCATTCATGTATCTGTCTAAATACATCTTAAATGACGCATATCGTGCCCACCTCTACCACCTCCGCTGGCAACGCGTTCCAGGCACCCACCACCCTCTGCATAAAGAACTTTCC
Organism: Ginglymostoma cirratum; assembly: GCA_024137785.1. Classification (NCBI taxonomy): domain Eukaryota; kingdom Metazoa; phylum Chordata; class Chondrichthyes; order Orectolobiformes; family Ginglymostomatidae; genus Ginglymostoma; species Ginglymostoma cirratum. The sequence goes on from JAHRHZ010000165.1 coordinate 1,250,952, forward strand.
ACACATATCGCCCTTAAACTTTTCCCCTCTCACCTTGAAATCGTGACCCCTAGTAATTGAGACCCCGCTCTGGGAAAAAGCTTCTTGCTATCCACCTTCTCTATACCTCTCATGATTTTGTAGACCTCAATCAGGTCCCCCCTCAACCTCTGTCTTTCTAATGTAAATAATCCTAATCTACTCAACCTCTCTTCATAGCTAGCGCCCTCCATACCAGGCAACATCCGAGTGAACCTCCTCTGCATTCTCTCCAAAGCATCCACATCCTTTTGGTAATGTGACGACCAGAACTGTACGCAGTATTCCAAATGTGGTTGAACCAAAGTCCTATACAACTGTAACATGACCTGCCAACTCTTGTATTCAATACCCCGTCGGATGAATGAAAGCATGCCGTATGCCTTCTTGACCACTGTATCGACCTGCGTTGCCACCTTGAGGGTACAATGGACCGGAACACCCAGATCTCTCTGTGCATCAATTTTCCCCAGGGCTTTTCCATTTACTGTATAATTCGCTCTTGAATTGGATCTTCCAAAATGCATCACCTCGCATTTGCCTGGATTGAACTCCATCTGCCATTTCTCCGCCCAACTCTCCAATCTATCTATATTCTGCTGCATTCTCCGACAGTCCCCTTCACTATCTGCTACTCCACCAATCTTAGTGTCATCTGCAAACTTGCTAATCAGACTGATTATATACCGAATCATACGTATTGAAACACTGATTTCTGGAGAAGTGATTTCAGATCCTGCACCTTAACAGACAGGGAACTGAAATCCAGTCAGTTCAATAAATCTGAAAGAAAGAGTTAGCACTGGTAAAGGTGATTATGAAACTGTTAGATTGTAAATGCCCAAGTGATTCAACAATGTTCTGTCAGGGGGAAATGTGATATTTTTACCCTGCCTGGATTTTACCCTCTGAAATGGCCTAGCAAATAAGCCACGTTGTGCATAGCCCCTCACTCAGACATCAGCCTGTCTTGGTTTTTACCATCCAAACACTGCAGTTGCCCTCCTACAGTTAGTTCTGCTTTCTCATTGATGCTCCTGCAAAACCCTCACACCCCGTTATTCTCTCTCCTCAAGGTCAGTTCACTTGGCGTAGAGCCCAGCTTCGCTCCTTCAAGTCTGAGGGACCAGATCTGATCTGAGCACATGAGGGGATCACTGTGCTCTGTCTGAACCCAGACACTCCAGAATCATCCTGGAGTTAATGAAACGATAAGGCCTGGCTTTTTAATGGGCGCTTATACAAAGGCAAGTGGGATATTGTGGGAAAAGGTCCGTTGGAAATGCAGGAGCCCTGATATCTCTCTCTCTCTCTCTGTGTAGTTTGACTAAAGACAAGAGAGCACTGAGACTGAGCAGTGACAGTTCAGACTCTCAGTATTATAACCTGGAAGCAAGGCACGGTGTGAATTTCACTGAGACAGCAGCAGCCCTTGCTGGTGCCTTATGTTATTACAACAGGATCATGCTCAAATTCAAACTGAGCTAGATAGAACTGCTCTCAGCCACTGAGCACAACCAGGCCCTCCTTCTATTACTGAACCCGTTAGGGTTTGAGGGACCTATCTCATGACCATGGACAAAGGTGGGCTGAAGGACCATCTTCTGCTGTGACTGCACCAGGGAGTGGTCAACCCACTTAAAGCGGAGGCGATCTGGCCTGGGAACCAGCTGTAGACAATGGGCCCTGACACAGGAAGCTGGAATAGGGTCACACAGACGGCCACGGTGACCTTCTTTATCGAGAGGTTAGATATTATCCTCAATGGGTGAAGGGATCAAAGGGTGTGGGGAGAAAGCAGGAACAGGAGGACCGAGTTGGATGATCGGACGTGATCGTATTGAATGGCACTGCAGGCCTACTCCTGCTCCCATTTTCTATCCCCTAGCCCAAACCAGATCTCTGACAGTCTTTGGAAATGGCAGTAAGGCACAGCGGTAAGGAAAGATGGAGGGAAAGTTCTCCAGAAACAACATTCCCAGGAGAGGACCTGGGTTGTGGATATTGGAAGAATAGGTTTTAGTTTTCAATGCGGTGTGACGCATTGATGCGTGCAACCTGGGAAGAAGGCTAGGGATCTGTAAATAACCAAAGAACAGGAGCTGAGCTTAGGTAACATCCCTGATGTCTCAATGTCGGATTGAAATTCCTCAATGGCCTTACCTCTTCCTCTTCCAGCCCCACAACTCTCTGAGATTTCTCAGCTTCTCTCGTTATGATCTCTTGCGTGTTCCTCATTGAAATTGTCCTAACATTGGTGGCTGTGCCTTCAGCGACCCTTGGCTCTGAAACCTTTCCCCTTCACTGCCTCTTTTTCTGGTTCAGGCTATTGATCATCTGGTATCTGTGTATATGGCTCATGTTGTATGATCTGTGAAGACAACCTGTACCATCTTCCGTTTGGGTGGGTTTGCTGCCACCTAGCCATTTGCTTACCTCAGTGGAAGACCCGACCCTGGCGAGCCTTAATAAGAAGGGGCACTAGTTTTAATTTGGTTAATGCATGGCGTCTATCAATCAAGAACGGGTTCAACAAGGACATTAGACTTTGTGACAAAGTTTATGACCATATGTAGGACAACAGTGAGCCCTCTTTGAGAACCTAAACTTTTTTGCCTTTTCCCACTTTATATCATCATTAGATTGATTGGATCTTAATGCAGTCTACATTCAGAACCATTACTTACACAACATTGCCCCCAAGCTTCTATTCCCACAGATAAAATTTATACATTCCTGTATTATAGAAAATTTACAATGACCCTGTATCACCCCTTGAGCCTCTGATTTCAGGAGTTCTGGCAATTCCACCAGAGCATTTTCTCTTGAATCTGGAAGATTGTAATTCTTCAGCTTCAGGATTGTTGACCTTGACCTGGAAAATCTGCCTAGATGCCTTGAGCCACTGCAATCCACCTGCTGTGGATTGACCCACAATGCTAATAGGGAGGGAATCCCAGGATTTTGATGCAGTGTCAGTGAAAGAACAGCAATATATTTCCAAGTCAGGATGGTGAGTGGCTTGGAGAGGAACCTCAGGTGGTGACGTTCCCATGTATCTGCTGCCCTTGTCCTTCTAGATGGTAGTGGGCATGGTGCAAAGTGCTGTCCAAGGAAGCTTGGTGAATTTCTGCAGTGCATGATGGTAAAATTTGCTGTTACTGAATATCAGTGGTGGAGAGACCGGATGTTTGTGAAAGAATTGCCAATCAAGCAGGTTGTTTTGCCCTGGATGGTATCGAGCTTCTTGAGTGTTGTTGGAGCTGCACCCATCCAGGCACGGCGGTGGGGGGGTGGGGGGGGGTGGGGGGAAAGATGATGGACAGGCTTTGGGGAGTCAAGAGGTGAGTTGCTCACCATAGTATTCCTAGCCTCTGACCTGCTCTTTACCTTCTGTCTTTATGTGGCAAGTCCAGTTCAGTTTCTGGTCAATGGTAACCCCTAGCATGTTGTAACAGGGCAATCAGTGATGGCAATGCCAGTGAATGTCAAGGGACAGTGATTACATTCTGTCTTGCTGGAGATGGTCATTGTCTGACATTTATGTAGTCCAAATGTTACATATCACTTATCAGTTCATCCTGAATATTGTTCAGGTCTTATTGCATTTAGACATGGACTGCTTCAGTATCTGAGGAGTAGCAAATGTTGCTGAATATTGTGCACTCACTGGCGAACATCCCCACTTCTGACCTTATGGTGGAGAAAAGGTCATTGCTAAAGCAGCTGAAGATCTTTGGGTCTAGGACATTACCTTGTGGAACTCCTGCAGGGATGTTCTGGAACTGAGAACACTGATCTCCAACAACCACAACCATCTTACTATGTGCCAGGTATGACTCTGACTAGCGGAGAGTATTTCCCCTCATTTCCATTGACTCCAGCTTTGCTCCTTGATGCCAAGGGCTGTCACTCTCACTTCACCTCTGGAATTCAGCTCTTTTGTCCATGTGTGAACCAAGGCTGTAATGACGTCAGGAGCTGAGTGACCCTGGCGGAACCCAAACTGGGCGTCACTGAGCAGGTTATTGCTGAGCAGGTGCTGCTTGATAGCTCTGTTACTGACACCTTCCATCACTTTACTGATGATCGAGGGTAGATTGATGGGGCAGGAATTGGCCGGGTTGGATTCAGTGATGATCGGTCTGGTCTCCTGTCTTGTGTAATCACAGATTTCACAATGAGTTATGAGATCACTGCTGTGGGCTGAGCCCTGGCTAAACCTAAGGGTCCCTGGTGTTTCCTTTCCAGGAGAGGGAAGGTGGGATAAATAGTCTCCAGTCATAAATGAGTAAGCTGTCTATGAGAGTAAAATATTGGTACTGCTCAAAACGCGTGTTCTCATCCAACTCACTAGACGTTTCATCTGGCGTTCCTTCAACACAATCCAGTGAGTGGTACCATGTTCCTGGTCAGTCTTTTGCTCCTGTCATGTTCGCTTGAGCTGATTTTAACCTGCTGGACATTGGGTCTTCTCAGTCAAACTGAACACATGTCTTACGATACCATGGCCAATCTCAATAGATTTTTCCCAAGTTCTCCCATGAGTCTTGGAAAACTGATGAAATGTTCGGTCGCCCCTTGATTGATTATTCAAGATGTTTGACAGATTGAGTCTCCAACTGTTCTATTTGGAGCAAGTACCTACACCTCTGTAAGCTGGAAATTGTTTCTTTACCTGTGATAAATGATTTGATAAAACAGTATCATGCTTAAAATAAATGAGATGCCCAGATTGCCTTAATGATTATGTATTTTCTTTTCTCCAAAGTCTTTATAATTCTGCCGCATCTCTATGATGCTTTAATCTCTTTTTGTGCTAGATTCTTATGTCCTCAGTACAGAAATTCTGTTTAATTTTCCTTATATTACTGGCTTTTAAACTCTGTAATATAACAGCGCTGTGTCTCTGTAATGCTTTCTGGTAGTTTTCCAGTCAAAAAAGAAGTTCCTCACCTTCTGCAGGCAGAATGGAGGTTTCCTGCAGTGAAACAGATGATTTCCCACCTTCCATGAACTAATAACCAATGCCCATAGTATTGCACAATTTTCCGAAACAAAATTTGGTGCCTGTGGCTTTAATAAATTCTTCATGCCTGAACCATGGTTTAAGTTATGGATCGTTCACTCTTACGACAAAATTAATAGTCTTCTTACTATCTTGTCTGTTAGACTCTGTCTGCTTGGGCTTTTAACTTGCCCCGTAGTTGCCCTATTTCTGGCTTTATGACATTTGCAGTCCTGTGACCTTGGTTTAAATTATGGCATGGTCGGTCAGTGGTTAGCACTGCTGCCTCACATGGCAGGGACCTGGGTTCGATTCTAGCATCGGGTGATCGTCTTGTGTGGAGTTTGCACGTCTCCCTGTGGGTCCTGCTCTGGTTTCCTCCCACAGTCTAAAGATGTGCATGTTAGGTGGATTGGCCATGCAAAATTGCCCCATAGTTTCCAGGGGAGACCCCTTAGAATAGAGATGTGAAGAAATGTTTTCAGCCAGAGCGTGGTGAATCTTCAGAATGATTCCGTGAAATGGAACTCAGTGCCATGGAAGGCTGTGGAGGCCAGGTCATTGAGTATATTTAAGACAGAGGTAGATACAGTTCTTGATTGTTAAGGGGATCAAAGTTTATGGGGAGAAGGCGGGAAAATGGAATTGAGAAACTTATCAGCCATGACTGAACGGTGAAGCTGACTCGATGGGCCAAATGGCCTAATTTCTGCTCCTACGTCTTATGGTCCCATGGATGTGTATAGTTGGATTATCCATGGAAAATGCGGGGTTATGGGGATGGGATAGGGATTGGGTCTGATGGGATGCTCTTCGGAGGGTTGGTGTGGACTTGATGGGCCAAATGGCTTCCACACTGTAGGGATTCTGTGATGAAATTACTCTATGGCCCTTGTTTTGTCTAATGTAGTTTTATTTTGAGGTTTCCACATGCTGTAACAGCAATGCCTGTGAGCTGTAAGTACAGCACCTTTTTTTAAGGAACAAAAACAGACGTTGCTGGAGAAGCTCATCAGGTCTGGCAGCATCTGTGAAGGAAAAACCAGAGTTTACGTTTTGGGTCTGGTCACCTTTTCGCAGAGTTCTGAGGAAGGGTCACCGGATCTGAAACATTAACTCTGATTTTTCCTTCACAGATGCTGCCAGGCCTGATGAGCTTTTCCAGCAACCTGTTTTTGTTCCTGATTTACAGCATCTGCAGTTCTTTCAGTTTTCACATTTTTTTTAACTACTCGTGGAGAGACCATAAGGCCTTCAGGGAAATTCTGAGGCACTAAGATAAAGAATTCCCCTGATTTTCTTCAGAGAGACTTTTAGCTTTACTGACCGATATCTGTTCACTTTCTAGTTGATCCTTGTTTTGGGATCGCTTCTAGAGATTCTTGATTCCTAACTGATACATGTTGATGATCAGAATAAGCTGCCTGGCACTGTGCCTGTGCTAAACAGTGAGGCAAGGTTGCAGTAATGTGAGCCATTCTGTTCTAGCTGAGGGGACACAGTGAAAAAGGGTCAAGGCAGTTGCTGTGAGCATCTAAGTAGGTGTGAGGTGAGTGAGCACTCAGAGAGCAAGTGTAAGCCCTGAGATGGCCCAGGTCCAACCCATGAGTCTGGTGTGTGCCTCTGTCCGCCCTTGTCCAGGCAGCGGCATTACAACGAGAGGCGCTGAGCTGTTCCAAAGTGCAGCATAGAGGAACCGGACTGTGTTGTGAGTGGATCAGAGTGGGTGAGTGTGATGAGGCTGGAACCTCTGTGGACTGAGTGAGTGGTGTGGGCAGTCAGTGCCTGTAGGTCCTGAGACATTGGAATCCAAGATGGAGGCTGGGAGGAACAGGGGCTGAGCCAGGGTCTCCTCTCAGTTTCACACTGGGGAATTGTTGCTGTCTAGTTTCTATCCAGAGGCTGGGAGATCAGGAATGTCAGTGAGGTAAGATTAGGTCATAGTGACATGTCAACAATCCAAATTTGCTTCTCGCTGCTGAGCTTCTTGTCTCGCCATTCAGTTGGGTGGAGAATTGGATTTTCTTTCCTCTTCACATGGAGAGTCTCATCTCTGCTGATCTTGCCCAACTCCCCTCTTCCCCCAACCCTGGACTCACCAATGTCACAGTGCCTAGAGGTTGGGATGCCTTCCCATCATTATCACGAAGACTATGAGGAGACTGTGGACATTAGACCAATCCTCATCGAGATTGAGGGCATTCTGACTTCCCCATACCCCCAAGTCCTTACTACATCTCCAGACTGGGTGGAGCCTAATGAGATCTTTGAGATTAACCCTTTCAGAACCATTACTTTTTACGTCAGCTCCTGAGAAGTACCATAGGGACATCGTACTGTATCAGAGTCGTAGTACAAGCATCCCCTAGTTGCTGTGGAATTCCTTACTATCCACTCTCTTCAATCCCTTTTCCAAACACTATTTCCTTCTGTGTCCTTGCTTCGTATTTCGTTTCCGTCTAACTCGGTTTAACCTTTCCTTGGAAAGAAGACCCCTCCAACAGTACTTCACTGAGCACTCAGTCTGGATCCTGTGCTCAACTCCTTGTATCCAGGCTGTTTATTATTCAGAGAAGTGGGATTCTTTACCACAGAGGGCTGTCGAGGCTGGCTCATTAGGTATATTCGAGGCAGAGTTTGATTCAGTGAGAGGGGGAAATTCAGGAAAGTGGATTTGAGGATGATCAGATCAGCCATGATCTCATTAAACAGACTCGATGGGCTGAATGGCCTATTCTGCTCCTGTATCTTATGGCCTTCTGTTCTATTGTCCCAAACTCAAAGCCTATCCTTGATTTGATCAGTCCTGTATTGTCTGAAACTCAGAATTCCCAATCCTAAACCTGTTGACCTCACTTTCCATCTCTAAGCTTTAAACCTACCTCGCCTGGCCAAAATTGTGCTTGTTTGCCCGATTATCCCCAAAATAATTTGGTGTGGAATTTTGTCAGCTAATGCCCTGTGTTATCTGCTATGTAGATGCAATTTGATTTTGTCTCCCCCCTTTGTGGTTACCCTCATCCCTGGTAACAGTCGTGTGGCCAGGAGGTCGCTAGGGAGCAGTTAACCAAGATCATTGCTGTTCCCAGGAGCTTGGAGAGCTGGAGGCACTGGAGTAGAGTCTCTTGGATGCTTGCTGGGCTGTGCATTCATATTCCATTGAAATTCCCTCAGTTCCAGAGTTGAGGACTAAGGAGGTGACTATGGGGCACTGGGATGGACATGATGTTTGTGAGGATGGGGAACAGTCTGCAGGTTTGGTTAATTGCCCAGTCCTGAGAGAGCGCGGAGGGAGGGAGGCGGGCGGGATTGTTTGGATTGTCCAGGTTTAAGCAAAAAGAACAGATGTACGTATATAGCTTCTCTGACATTCTGGTCAATGTAGAATGTTTGGAGTGTAGCCAGTCAGTGTGTGTCTGCTGGCTTCTCAGTCACAGAGACATATTGACAAGGGCACAAGGCCCTGTTGTTACAACAACCCCGAGCGCATAGTCACCCTGTGCCAGTAAATGCTCGAGGTAAATGTCAGGGATGACTGCCAGAATCCCAAACCAAATGGCATCTCTGTGATTGGCAACTTCAGGTGGACCAGACGCTCCTTGTCCACACAACTGGAAAAAATCGGTTCCCAACAGGGACTATGTGACCATCCAAAAGTAAATTCCTGAACACCTCCCACCAACCCCTCTCTCTAACCCACACTCACCAGGTCTACTAATCAGGAATTCCCTAAACTGCTGCCTAAAGGAAAAAATGGCCTTCCGTTATAGAATGATACAGGTCAGTGAGAGGTTAGTTGGCCCATCAAATGGTGTTGTGATAGCACTTTTCATCAAGCAATACATTCCAGAGGCTTTGGAGAGGGTACAGAAACAGTTTACCAGGATGTTGCCTGGTGATGTTGCATGGCATTAGCTATGAGGAGACATTGGACAAACTTGGTTTTCAGAGGATGAGGGGCAACCTGACAAAAGTTTACAAAATTATGCGAGGCGTGGTTAGAATGGATAGTTGGAGTCTTATTCCCAGGGTAGAAATGTCAATTACCAGGACACATAGGCTTAAGGTAAAAGGGGGTAAGTTTAAAGGAGATGTGAGAGGCAGGTCTTTTTCCACACAGTAAGTACTTGAAATACTCAGCCAGAGGAAGTGGTGAAGGTAGAGACAATAGCAACATTTAAGAGGCATCTTAACAGATACATCAATAGGCAGGGAAGAGAAGAATATGGACTGCATGGAGGCGACAGGTTTTTAGTTTAGAAAGGTGTCATGAGTCAGCATAGTCTTGGTGGGCCGAAGGGCCTGTTGCTGTGCTGGACTGTTCTTCGTTACCTGGGTTTGTGCGCCAATGAAGTCTGGTGATTTTTGTGATATTAGCATGGCTGCACTAGGTGGCAGCACTTCCTGGTGATTCTGGTCTTGCACTAAATTAAATCCCTAGTCAATTCTCAATCATGTCCTCTAGACCCGCTTTCCTGCTCCTCTGATGCTGCTTGGCCTGCTGTGTGCATCCAGCTCCACACCTTGTTGTCTCTGTCAATGTGTATTCTCAGTGGGAAGCAGTCAAAAGGACACCAGGAACTTCACCCACAACAAGCACTTGCAGTCACGCAGTGTTATCAACATAGTGAATTGGCTCGAGTGGCTTTACAGGAGAAACCAACTGATACGGAACTAAAGAAGACTTTAGGGCAGGTAACTAAATATTCCAGCAAACAGCTAAGGTTTAAAAAATGTTTTCAAGAGGAAGAGATATTGATATTGTAGTGCGCTGATGTTAAAAGGGTGGGTTCTGAGCTGTTTAGGGCACAGACATCAATAATGCAGAATTAAAATCAGAGATGTACGATAGGCCAGCATTAAGGGTGTGTAGATAGAGAGCTGGACAAAGTTGTAGAGATTGGGAGGGGCGTGATCATGGTGCAATTTGGAAATAAGGATTAGAACTTTGAATGCAAGGTGTTGCCAGGCCAGGATCCAATGGAAGTCAGCGAACATGGGGCTAACAAGTGACTGGGACTCACGGTGAGTGAAGACTGAGGTTTACGCAGCATGCTGTTGCTTCTGAGTTAAAAAGTTGTGGTTTGAGTTTCCTCTCCAGAAACCTGAGCGCAATTCCTACTGACAGAGCGGTGCAGTACTGAGGGAGCTCTGCATTGTCTTTTGGAGCGAGGTTGCAAGTGGATGTAAAGGATTCCCTGTGACACTATTTTGAAGAAGAATGGGAGTGTGCTCCCTCAAGTCCTGGACAATATTTATCTGTCAATGAACGTCACTAAAGCAGATATCTGATTGCGATCACATTTCAGTTTGTAACAGCTTGCTGTTTACATGTTTGGCATTGCATTTCCCACATTACAGCAGTGACTACAGCACGACTTCATTTGCTGGAAAGAGCTCTGTGGCATTCTGACATGTTAGAGTTCTCTGTTTTCGTTCTTAAAGTTACCCCTCCCCGCAGCCCCTCCCACTCATGCCTCTATTGCCCCTCTCATGCCCAGTGTGAAAGTTAATATTGAAATCCATACATCCTGCCATCTGTGTTTTGCATTTAATGACTGGCTTTTTCAGATAAAAATAAATTTAGTAACTTGCAAAATAGGAAAATCAGTCACACTGCAACCAGGGAGAGTCTGAACAGGCTGGAATCTCTACTGCACTGAATATCAACTATTGGGACTGAATGACTTTCCTTTATTCCTGCTTTAAACCACTAAAAAGTCTCTTCTATCTACAAATTATACATTTTATTTTTCACTTTAAGTTTATTTCTGTGACAGCTCACTTCAACTGGTCTCTCTGCTCCACCCAAGCCTCCTGCTTCTCCCAGATTACATAATCATCATAATCTTCTATTGCTTCACATCCCTCCCCTCTGAATGCTGGCCCATCTTCCCATCATATTTATTAATCACTTTATTACTTGCATCTTTATTACCGGCTTCACACACTTCATGTGGTAGTGAGTTCCATATTCTCACAGTTCCCTGGGCAACAACATTTCTTCTGTTTGAATTTTTGGTGACTATCTTGTTGCCATCAAATTTACTCTTGCCCAACAACTGCAAACGCACTGTCTGGAGTGAAACTATTCAAAGGGCACGGTCATTTTAAAAGCCTTCGTTAGGTCACCCCCTCAGTCTTCAATATTCAACAGAAATGCCAGGCATTCTGTTACATACACCCACACCTTCCTGGAAAAGTTCAGCAGGTCTGGCAGCATCAGTGCAGAGAAATCACACTTAACGTTTCATATCCAGTGACCCTTCTTCAGAACTGGCTGTTAACACCATCGAATGAGCCGGAGGATGAAGTGGAACTGGGGTTCAGTGCAGCTCTGAGCCAGCGTGAAGTGGTGTTGCTGGAGAGAGATGTCGAGAGTTTGCATTTGATGACGTGTGGCACTGAGTGTGGATCTCAGGAGAGCAAGAACAGCTATAGAACATAGAACAATACAGCGCAGAACAGGCCCTCCGGCCCTCGATGTTGCGCCGACCTGTGAACTAATCTAAGCCCATCCCCCTACACTATCCCATCATCATGCATATGATTATCCAAGGACTGTTTAAATG
>JAHRHZ010000165.1:1267549-1286378 GCA_024137785.1 Ginglymostoma cirratum
GTAGTTAACTCAGCCACATTAGGGGCATTTAAACAGTCCTTGGATAAGCATATGGATGATGATGGGATAGTGTAGGGGGATGGGCTTAGATTAGTTCACAGGTCGGCGCAACATCGAGGGCCGAAGGGCCTGTTCTGCGCTGTATTGTTCTATGTTCTATTACTCTTGCTGCACTGACAATCAGTTCTTAGTTCATTATACCACCCAAATGCTTCACACATACGCACACTGAATGATTGCAAGGTCCAGTGTGTAGGCAAACGAGGCTGCCATTCTATCGGTAAAGAGGTCCTGGACGGTCAGAACCATAATGTCATTCAATGGAAATGATACAGAAAGAAGACCCTCAGGAGACTCTCTGTAAGAGAAAATGAACTCACCCCACAATCAGTCCCTTCTCCTCGGGTACTTACTCAATTCCTTTAGGACAGCCATTATTGGAACTGCTGCCACCGCTCTCCAAGGCAGTACATTTCAGATCCCAACCATTCACTGTGGGAAAAAAAAACCTTCCTTCATTTCACCGTCTCTCTTTTGCCAACCATCTTGAATGACGTCCTCTGGTTCTCAACCCTTTAGCCAATGGAAAAGGTTTCTCTCTCTATCTTTCCTTTCCTTGCCTGGCTTTGTTGAATGCTCTGTAAGCCAGGGATACTTAGAACCCAGCTCTGTCCTTCAAGCAAGGTCACTTTTTTTTTTACCACGTTTACACACATGTACAGGCAGAGGAACATGAGCGAAAGGTACATAACCCAAAGGTACAATGATTCCCAGAGCTGTGTTGGATGTAATTACAAGCCATAGCATGCACTGGAGTCATGATCCAGCCTGAAGATACTAGTAGACTGATACACATACCTATGAACCAGTTCTCTGAGACTATACTTTCTGTTGGAACCACTATTTCAATGTAAGATTGTGCAGTCAAAATAGAAATTTTAAAAGCACTAAATGGCATCTTAAGTTAAACATGCTGGTGTGGATTTGTTTTGACTGTAAATTTAGGTGTGCAACTGTAAGAGGCACTAAACAGCATATTTCACAAAAGATGGGCCTTTTCATCCTTAAAGATGTTTGCTCGCTTTGCCGGAAAGCCAACTCAAACTTTTTAAGCACTATATTTACATTGCAGTAGAGTTTTATTGAAAAAACACCGCTATTATCTCGTACGATTTAAACTGAAGACATGACTGACTGACTTTCTAAAAACTTGAAATAAAAAATCTCAAAACAAAAAGTCTTGAAATGGAGCTTGATTCTTCCTCAGTTGAATTTTAACAACATCGTGTGAAGTGTTGTGTCTGAAAATGTTCCACACCGCCTTCCTACAAAGATGTTATTCCAATTAACAGCTCTTTATTTCAGTCACTTCTGCATGTAACAAACCTTTGCTCTTCTCTCTGTAAATTTATATCGTGGATATTTTAAGGTTCAAAGCTAAGAGGCAGGATTGGACAAAAATTAACTCATTCGGCAGAGCCATGCTGGATTCCACGGATAGAATCTTTTCAATTCCTGAACGACTGTAGACATTGGCGAGGAAGTTGGAAATATTGGCCAGCAAGGACATTCCTGATATCAAGAGCAAAGAGTCCCACTGTCTAGCTGAGTGAGGGATGGTGAGACAGGAATCTCGCTTGTGAGCGGTGAGAGGCCTATTGAAAGTTGATGGGGTTAGTCAGGGGTCACCGCTGTGGTAGGGATGTCGGTCGTGAGGATTAGAGCCAGCGTACTGGGATGCAGTGGAGAAAACATTTCTGAAGGGGGAAACTCAACATACAGTGTGGGGTGACAATAGTATGGAGGACATGGGTCACTATACAAAGGGAGGGTCATTGATAGTCACCATCATTATGGCTTCAACGGGAGGGATAGTGCAGAGTGATGGTAGTCATGGCTAAGATGTAGGACCAGGTCACAGTGGGTCATGTAGGGAGATTGCAATTTAATACACAGAGATGTGTAGGAATGTATTGATAGGCTTGACAGGGACTGCCAGGAAGAAAGGAACATGGCTAACTGGGGGAGTGGGCCATCCCTGGTTTACTAGACCTCTGTGCCATGCATTGGCTCCATGGTCAACCTCAACATGGGGGTGATAGCAGTGCAGAGGCAATCTTAGCAGAGAACGCTCGATGGACTGAATGGCCTACTTCTGCTCCTTTATTTTATCGTCTTATGGGCTTGTAGATGCGCAATGGAAGTGGAAAGTGGCTGTGACCACACTTGGAGTGGGCAGAGGCACTATTCGCTTTCTCTCGGAGCACTCAAACTCTACTTGTGAGCAATATGAGGCTCTCTGAGGGGTGATTGCATTAATCAGACACTTACAGAGTATGGAGTGAAATCATCTGTAATCATAGCTCCCTGTGTGGGGAAATGCAGGCAGCGTGGGATACAAATTCTGGTGTCAGGCAATCTTTAGCGCGTCATTGGTCAGGGCAGATGAACCGGAGTCATCTCAGTGAAGCTGAAGTAATCGCAGGTTGACTTTAAATGTGTCACCACGAGGTCACAGATCACAGAGACAACCACAGGCTGTGCAAAGGAACACTGCGCCCACTCCTGTGAAAGGAATACCATTGAGGATGATAGCCTCTGGGCCTCTTGTACGTGGCAGATCAGAGCAGATACTCAACTCTTCTAAGCTTGAACAGTCTGTGTTCACTAACATGCTGTTATACACAGTTTGTTGACTCATGTAGGGATGGGAAGACGAAGGTTTCAGCAATCTACAACACTTCCAATCTCCAGTTGTACTTACTTGTGCTGTATAAATCAGAATAAGGTTCATGTCCGAGGTACTACCCCTCCTTGTTGGAGTTCCCCGTGTCTCACGGACGAAGGACTGCTGACATTACTGAGGACCTGTTCTGTTTCTGATATTTCCTCCAGAGGTTTACTGAAACCGTGACCAATGGATCCGGCCACAGCAGAGGTTCTCAACGCCTGCTACTGAGGTGCAAAGACAGCACGGGGCCAGATATGCCAACACACTCGGCAATAGCAGCAATCTTCAGTGGATACTGAGCAACCTCCACTTGAAGAGGCTGAAGCTCCCCTCAGGAAGTCGGGGAGTGACAGAGTGTGCCACGTGGCGTGCCCTGCGCCACTGCAGCAGGCAAAGACGATATGGAGGCTGAAGACCTGGGAGAGCAGCAGGGATCTTCTGAGGAGGAAGATGAGGAAGGAGACTGCCATCCTTACCCGATCTGGCCTACATGTAACTCCACGCCCACAACAGTGTGGTTGGCTCTTAACTGCCCGCTGGATAATTAGGGATGGGCAATAAATGCTGCTGAGCCAGCAATGCTGTCATCCTGTAAATGAATTTTTAAAAAACCATTGAGCTGGAGGAACGTCACTTTCACCATGATAGAACGCTGTAACCATGAGCACTACAGCCTAGACAAGACTTAATCAACACACAGTTCTAACAGATGGAAGCTGGGTGCAAAGATCATTCATTGACTGCGAATCTGTTGTTACTCAAAAGGCAATCAGCCCCTGACTGTTCCCAGATGCAATTGTAGCTTTTTGTTTGTTTTAGTCTGATTCATTTTTGCTGCGGTGGAATAAAAGTGAATGTTTTAAAACCGTTTGAAAGTATCACACTGAACAGTGAAAAGATGTTAGTCTACACTAGCTACCGGGGAGACAGTAGCATTCTCTCAGGCAGGATTCTCAGATGGGATGAGGCTAAGGACGGGTAGGCTGTCTAGCTTGGTTCTTAATTTAGCAATAGATTTACTTGTATTTGCAATGAAGTGTCAGCCGTGCCGTCTATGTGGCCTGAGAACTGTTTCTTCTTGATTGGCCTCCCACTACGTACAGAGAGGAGGGCTGCTCTGGACTGACAGCACGTGACCAGCGTATGGTTGGGCTTTTGAGATAGCACACATGCCGGGAATTCCAGAGTGTCCTTGCAGTGGTGTGTGACTCCTCCCTCCAATATCACAGGACAGCAATGATCTAGTCCAAGCCTGTGCCGTTCATAGTCAGGTCTATCTGTAACCCATTCAGGCCTATCTGTATCCCATTAGGGCCTATCTGTAACCCATTCAGGCCTATCTGTAACCCATTCGGGCCTATCGGTATCCCATTCAGGCCTATCTGTACTGACCTTTCAAGACAAGTTGCTCGAAAGAGGGCAGATATCGGAGCCATCTGTAAATCAGTTGTGAGAGCTTCCATCTCCGATGTAAACCCACCAAAAGAAAAATCACATTTTCATTTAAATAAACAGATCAAAATCAGAAACAAAAACGGAAATTGTTGGATAAGCTCGGCAGTTCTGACAGCGCCTGTGGAGAGAGATCAGAGTTAATGTTTCAGGTCAAGTGACCCTTCCTGAGAACTCATTCTTGATGGTTCTTGCATGTCAAAACATTTACTTATTTGTCTCGAAATAAAATTTGAACTTTGACAAAGGCCAACATTTGAACATCAACAAAAAGCTGGCCACTTGCAATCTGACCCCACCACCAAAGAGGTACTTCTCCCTGCACCCCTGTCTGCCTTTGGTTGTGAACTGCACACTCAGCAACTCCCTCGTCCGCTCCACACACCCCACCATACGCAGCACCTTTCCCTGCAACCGTGTGAGGTGCTACACCTGCCCCTTCACTTCCCCTCTCACCTCCATCCACGGCCCAAGGCAAACTATCCAAATCTGACAGGGGTTCACCAGTACATCCTCCAACCTGGTTTACTGTATTTGCTGCTCCCGATGTGGCCCCCTCTACGTTGGCGAGACCAAGCGCAGACTCAGTGACTCGGAGCATCTGCGCCCTGTATGCTATAATCGACAACACCTTCCGGGCGCTAACCATTTCAACTGCCCCTCCCACTCCCTGGGCGATATTTCCGTCCAGGGCCTCCTCCGGTGTCACAACGACACCACCCACAAACTGGAGGAACAACACCTCATATTCCGCCTCAAGAGCCTACAGCCCGATGGCCTCAATACAGAATTCACCAGTTTTAAAATCTCCCCACCCCGGCCTCATCCCACGTCCAACCCTCCCTCTCATCCCCACCTCCTTGACCTGGCACAACCTGTCCATCTTCTTTCCCACCTATCCACTTTACCCTTCCCACTGATCAATCCCCACTACCCCCTACCTGCATCCATCTATCACAATTCCACCTACCTGCCCCTAGCTCCACCACTCCTCTCTTCCCAGCTCCCTTCCCCCTCCCCAGTCCTGATGAAGGTTCCGACCCGAAACATTGACTTTCCTACTCCTCTGATGCTTTCTGACCTGATGTGATCCTCCAGCTCCACACTGTATTGAATCTGACTCCATTATTTGCAGTTCTTACTATCTCCAACAACGCTGTTACTTAAGTTTCAAAAAATCATGTGCCAAGCGCTATTTAATGGGTTCTTTTCAGGTATAAAATAGGAACATAGGAACAGGATAATTAGTCAAAGAACTGTGGATGCTGGAAATCTGAAACAGCCTCTGTGGAGAGAAAGCAGAGCTAATGTTTCGAATCTGGTGACTCTCAATCAGAAGATGAAGATGTGGGCCATTCAGCCCTTCTATGTTCTAAAAGAGCTCTCCTGAATGGTCTGGCCCTAATGTTTAGACTATGCTCCCTCGTTCTAGAATCCCCAACCAGTGGATGTAGTTTATCTTTATCTACCCTTTCTTTTCCTGTTAGTATCTTGGAGACATTGATCAGATAATTTCTTAATCTTCTAAATTCTAGAGAAATCAGGCCTAAACTGTATAATTTGTATAAACGAAACACAAGTGAAATGTATTATTAAGTGGAGCCACTTCGTGGATTGTATAATTTTCATTTTAAAGGTACTATCAGAATTGCATTGGACATTAAATGTCTTCCTAGACACGTGATTTCTTGGACATGTTAATATCCTTGACTATAAATTCTTTGAGAGAATCATATTCGATCATCTGAGCACTACCTGAGATAACGGGACCACGATGAACAAAGATTTCAGTATTATGTATAGGATATACAGCACCAACCAGTCTGTGCTGATGTTTCTACTGCACGCAAGACTCCTCCCATTTTTCCACATCTAAATCTACCAGGCTTATTCTTCCCCCTCAAATACTTTAAATAATGCATCTCTTAAATGCACCTAAACCACTTTCTTCCACTGCTCCATGTGGCATTGAGTTTCACAGTCTCAACATTCTTTGTGTGAAAAAGATTCTTATGAACATCTAGATTTCCTGGTGACTAGCTCATATTGATACTTAGTTCTGCCGTTCCCAACAAGAGGAAATATTCCCTCTATTTCCACTCTAACAAAACCCTTCATAATGTTAAAGTGCTTTGTTGGGTCACCACTTTGGCTTTCTTTAGTCAAGAGTAGAGATCCAGACAGTCAATACTTCCTTGATACGTACATCCATCTGTTTTGTGTTATCATCCTTCTGAATCATTTCTGTGCCTCTCCAGTTCCTGTGCTTCCTAATGATAATAGGGCGACCAGAACATCATGCAGTATCTAATTGTGGTATAAATAAGATTTGATACAGGTTTAACATACTTTCCTACTTTTCAATTCTACCTGATTAGAAATAAAGCCCAGTGATCAACTGGTTTACTTTCTTTCATGACCAAGCTCCTAATACATGATTCAATATTTTGTGATTGGTATATTTGTGCTCTGAGATTCTTCTATCCCTCCACCCCAGCTGGGTTCGCACCTTCCAACTCCAAGCGACTTTCCTCATCTTTCTATAGGAAGGTACCGCCCTCACATTTACCGGCATTGAAGCTTCTCTGCTAGTGGTTTGCACATTCTGCAAGTTTGTCCTCCTCTGGTTTGCTGCGGTGCTCCATTCAACTTGGTGGCCATATTTGGGATGAAAGAACAGAGAACCTTGTGTCCAAATTTGCAAATGACACTAAGTTAGTAAACATAGACTTTAGAGGGATCAAAATGTGACAAAGTGCACGGGCAAAACTGTGGCCAATGGAATTTAATGCAGGCAAGTGCAAGATCATCCATTTGGATTAAGGAGAGACAATTTTTTTTTTCTCATTAGAGAAAGTCTAGAAGCCATAGAGTCATAAAGTCATGTAGCAAGGAAACAGACCCTTTGGTCCAACTCGTCTGCACTGACCGTAGATTTAAAAAGTCTTTGAGTCACACAGCATGGAAACAGACCCTTCAGTTCAATGAGTCCATGCTGACCATAATCCCAAACTAATCTAGTCCCGCCTCCCTGCGCTTGGCCCAAATCCCTCCAAACATTTTTTATTCATATACTTATTTAAATGTCTTTTAAACATTGTAACTGTACCCGCATCCACCACTTCCTCTGGAAGTTCATTCCACTCATGAACCACTTGGCGTAAAAATGTTGCCCCTCGTGTCTTTTTGTAAAATCTTTCTCCTCTTGCCTTAAAAAATGCCACCTAGTCTTGAAATCCCCAATCTGACCTAGTCCCATTTGCCAGCATTTGGCCCATATTCCTCTAAACCCTTCACATTCACATACCTGTCCAGATACCTTCTAAATGCTGTAATTGTACCAGCCTCCACCACTTTCTCTGGCAGCTCGTTCCATATCCTTTTAAATCTTTTCTCCGTCCTTTCAAGTTTAACAACATCTTTCCTATAGCAGGGAGACCAGAGCTGCACGCAGTATTCTAAAAGTTGTCATCAATGTCCTGTACAGCCACAACATGACACTGTGAATTCACTTTTCTCACACAAACACTTCCCTCATTTCTTTTCTCTAACACTTTAATTAACAGGAGTCTACAAAGGCGAAATATAAACAGATCAGAAACACACAGTAGTCAAACATTGTCTAAGGAAACGAATGCATACATGTGCTATATTCACACAAATGCAGAGAGCTTATGAACTTGCATGGAATATATTATTTATCATGTTCTATCAGTAATTATATTAAATTATTAGATTCCATTTAGTCTGTTAGATCAATGACTTATATCCAATGTTGAACCCCATTACCACACCAGGCCTTGGAAGTTCAAAGAGATTGGGGTGGTCAGAAACATATCCATAAAAACTGGTAGGCAGGCACAGAGAGTAATTAAAACAGCTAATGGAATTTTGACCTTCATTTTGACATTGTATAAATTCTTCATATCCACTCTGAAGGGTTTGTAAAAGCATGCCTTTTATGCAGAAGGTTTTTCAAAAAATCGTTCAGGATGTGGGCATTAATAGCGGAACCAGCTTTTATTACTGTCTCTAATTGCCCAGAGGACAGTCAAGAGTCACTCACATTGCTGTGGTTGGGTACATGAACAGGAAGGGGTTAGAGGGATGTGGGCCAAAAGCTGGAAATGGGACTAGACTAATTTAGGATATCTCGTCGACATGGATGAAACGGACAAAAGGGTCTATTTCTGTGCTGTACAACCTTGGAGTGCAGGTTCATAGTTTCTTGAAAGTAGAGTCGTAGGTAGACAGGGAAGTGAAGGATGCGTTTGGTACGCTTGCCTTTATTGGTCACTGCATTGAGTACAGGAGTTGGGAGGTCATGTTGCGGCTGTACAGGACATTGGTTAGACCACTTTTGGAATACTGTGTTCAATTCTGGTCTCCCTGCTATAGAATGATGCTGTGAAACTTGAAAGGGTTCACAAAAGATTTACAAGGATGTTGCCACGGTTGGAGGGTTTGAGCTATAGGGAGAGGCTGAATAGGCTGGGGCTATTTTGCCTGGAGCATCGGAGGCTGAGGGGTGACCTTTTAGAGGTTTATAAAATTATGAGGGGCCTGGATAGGGTGAATAGCCAAGGTCTTTTCCCCAGGGTAGGGGAGTCCAAAACTAAAGGGCACCGGATTAAGGTGAGTCGGGAAAGGTTTAAAAGGGACCTAAGATGCAACATTTTCACACAGAGCGTGGTGCATGTATAGAATGAGCTGCCAGAGGAAGTGGTGGAGGCTGGTACAACTACAACTTTTAAAAGGAATCCGGATGGGTACATGAATAGGAAGAGTTTACAGGGATATAGGCTAAATGCTGGCTAAAGGGACTAGATTAATTTAGGATATCTGGTTGGCATGGACGAGTTGGACCGAAGGGTCTGTTTCCATGCTGTACAGCTCTATGACTCTATAACAAAAACGGAAGTTGCTGGAAAAGCTCAGCAGGTCAGGCAGCATCTGTGAACAGAAATCAGAGTTAACATTTAGGGTCCGGTGACCCTTCCTCTGACTTCTCCTCACAGATGCTGCCAGACCTGCTGAGCTTCTCCAGCAACTTCTGTTTTTGTTACTGATTTACAGCATCTACAGTTCTTTCGGTTTTTATCCATGAGTCTGCAACTCTATAGCTCGAAGGGTCTGGAGTCACATGTAGGCCTGACCAGGACAACAATTTCCATCCCTGAAGGACATTAGTGAATCAGATCAGGTCAGCTCTTCATTCCAGACTTTTCTAATGGTATTCAAATTTCACCATCTGCCATGCTAGGACTCCAGTGGGGAATTAACATAGGGGCTCTCTGTTAACATGTGGATGGTGTGAATAGGGACAGCTGACATAACAGGAGAGAGTTCAGAACTTCCACTGACTGTACCCCAGAGCCTGATGTGATCACTGTGGGTTAGTCAGATAGATATCAACCTTTGGTTACTTACAAATAATAGGATCAGCCTGGCCTATTAAATTCATCACAGGTCTTCACTGATGTCTTTATCGATTCAGTATTTGAGCCTGTCATGCCTGTGGTGGGGGTGGGGTCAGATTCGTTGTAATTTGCTCATGCAGATTGGAATTTGGTTTGGACTAGGTGGGAGTTGGGGAATTGTCCTCTTGTTTCTGCCTTCCCCTGGTTGGCAATGGCGCCAGACATCTCTTCCATCCAAGACCCCTGCTGAATTCCCTGCAGGTATTACTGGCACGAGTGGATAGGGCAGGATGCCAAGTTGGCTCTCCAGCTCACACTGCTTTGCATTACCCCCAGCAGTAAAATATGCAGGCCCTGTGCCAACACCAGAGGCTGGTAGGAGTGGGTTACCCTTCCTGTAGCGCTTGACAAAAGGCACTGATAACTATTATCCCTTTATCCAACCCTAAGCAAATTCCATCGCCATCTCTTTTGAGTAGGGTGAGGGGCGTGACTGGCAAGCTAACCAGACTGACAACGCAGCAGGTCCACAGGAACTCAATATCTTATGCGTGGACGTCACTCCGAGTGAAGCTGCCCAGCTGGAAGCTGAATCTATTGGATCTAAATCTGTCTTTTGACAGGTAATGCCTGGTTTTAATAAACACAAGCTCTTCATCAAAGTAACTGGATGAGAGAAGGGTTTCTTCTGCAGAAAATAACTCACTCCAGACCCTTCTCTGACTTCAAAGACGACAGCACTGACTGTGAGAACAGATGCAATTCCAATAAACCCATTTTTAACTCTGTACGTCAGATAAATCATAGACATTCAGGCCTTCTGAATATTTCCTCATTAACCTGTTCAGAGATATTATTACACATGCCTGGAGCAGGTGGGACTTGAACCCAGGTCTCCCAGCTCAGAGGAAGGGAGACTACCACTGAGCCACAAGAGCCCCTTTGGCATTCTGAATGTGAGCATGGGGATTTCTTTTGGCTGGAAACAATTACAAGGCAGGCTGTAATCGAGGGGTCAGCTAATGTCTAATAGTGCGATTTCAAACACCTCCTCCATCTGGGTTCTATAAGCAAGATTTGAACCACTTGACAGAAGAGGAAGGATGGTAGAAGTGATAACTCTCAAGGCATTTAAGAAATATTTAGATGAATGCTTGAAATGCCATAGCATACAAGGCTATGGACCAAGTGCTGGAAAATGGGATCAGAGTAGATGGATGTTTGATGACTGGCACCAACATGATCAGCTGAAAGACCTCTCTCTTGTGCTATAAAAGACTCTATGACTCTGAGATGAGCTTTGAGACGAGTTTTGGAAGTGCCTGGGGAGGGAAAGTGAAGTGAAGCAAGCCTGTAAAAGAGATGGAGGATGTGGTGCCCCGAGGCCATTCTTTGATGCAAACATTTTACTGAGTGTCAAGTTATGACACAGGAAATACTGAAGAAATAATCATAAGGAGAAGGAACTGGTATACACTAGTTAAACAGTCCACATGTAACAAGGATTCTGTCTGTGCTGACAAAGCTTTCTCTTTCTAAATGTAACTTGAAACCTCCTGAGAATCATGAAATTTCACCATTTTAACCCTCCAAACTCTATCTCCTATTGCTGCTGAATCTTTTAGCCTTGTCAGCAGACATCTGAGCCTAAATTAACCTTGCTGCCTGAGATAAGCTTCCCACCCAATTTTGTACCATTGCTAAGACAACCCAGTTCCAGTTTCGTAATGTAACATCTGCTGCTGAAACTCTCATTCATGTCTAAACTTGATCCATTGGAATGTGTAAATTAGGAAGAAAGGAAGGCCAAACAGCCTCTCGCTGTCTACTCCATCAGGTTCCCTCAGGATCTTATACATTTTGATAAAATCACCTCTCATTCTTGTAAACTCCAAAAGATACAAGCCCAAGCTGTCCAACCTTTCCTCATAGTCCTCCTCATCAGTCAATTGCACCTCCTCTGAATTGTTTTTCTTGCATTTATATCCCAAGGAGATAAAGCTGTACAAAGTTCTCCTGATGTGGCCTTCCCAACATCTTGCTTGTATAATTGTAGCTAAACTTTTATATTCCATTCCCTTGACAAATTCAATGCATCCCAATTGGTTTCTCACAATCCTGTCCCTACATGGTCTCACCCCTTTCTCTTTTAGTAATCTCCTCCAGCTATCCAACCCTCCAAGATGCCAGTTCTGAGTAGACTGGGCGAACTGGATATTTGTTAGGATCTGACTTCATAGGTCACAATCATTTCAAGATTATAATGTGGGGAAGAATAAAAGGATGTGAAAATAGGCAGTCAGAATCAAGGATTAAGTTGAAATCTCAAAAGAATCTTTACACACTTAAATAAAGTAAACACAGACAATTATGATGAAACAGATATACCGTGGAGAAGAAAGATAATGGGATGAATTGACTTTTTTTAATAATTGTCAGCTTGGTCGAGGATTTTGGAGGATTTCTCGCCAGGAGGCTTAGTGAGATTTCTTGCTATATCTTACCGAATTCACCTCCTTTAAAATACTCCTTAAATCTTACTGCTTTGACTAAACTTTTGGCTACCTGACCAAATATCTGCTTGTGTAGAGACAAAATAAAAAGTG
This sequence comes from Ginglymostoma cirratum, assembly GCA_024137785.1. Taxonomy (NCBI): domain Eukaryota; kingdom Metazoa; phylum Chordata; class Chondrichthyes; order Orectolobiformes; family Ginglymostomatidae; genus Ginglymostoma; species Ginglymostoma cirratum. The sequence continues at coordinate 1,279,759 of JAHRHZ010000165.1, forward strand.
CTGATGCTGGAATCCAAGGTAGACAAACAGGAGGCTGGAAGAACACAGCATGCCAGGCAACATCTGGAGAAAAGGAGAAGTCGACGTTTCGGGTACTACCCTTCTTCAGGACTGGATGTGGGGGTAGGGGGACCTGCAGATAAAGAGAGTGGGAGAGGGGTGGAAGTGAAATGGTGGTGATAGGTGGACACTGGTGGTAGGAATGACCTGGTTAGTTGATGGGAGCGATGAATCTGTTTGGTGGCTGGAAGGGAGTGTCAGAAGGTGAAATGGAGGGGAGGAGGTCGGACTGGAAGGGGAGCCGGGGGACGGGTGGGAAGGTTATTTGAAATTGGAGAACTCAATGTTGAGTCCTCCCGGGCTGTAGGGTGCCCAGGCAGAAGATAAGGTGTTGCTCCTCAAATTTGTGTTCCGAGTCGCTGTGACAGTGGAGGAGGCCGAGGACAGATGTGTCGGAGGGGAAGTGGGGTGGGGAGTTGAAATGGGCAGTGACTGGGAGGTTAGGTTGGTTGTTAAGGGCCAGACAAAGATGCTCAGCGAAATGGTCACCTAGTCTACGTTTGGTCTCACCGATGTAGAGAAGACCACATTGGGAGCACCGGATGCAATAGACTAGGTTGGAGGAGATGCTGGTGAAGCTCTGTCTCACCTGGAAGGGCTGTTTAGGGCTTTGAATGGAGGTGAGGGAGGTGGTGTATGGGCAGGTGTTGTATCTTTTACGGTTACAGGGGAAGGGACTGGGAGTGGTTGGTGGGGAGTGAACTAAGGAGTGGCGAAGGGAATGGTCCTTGCGGAAGGCAGAGAGGGGTGTGGCGTGGAAGATCTTCCGGGTGGTGGGGTCTAATTGGAGTTGGCGGAAGTGTTTGAAGATGGTACGTTGGATGCGGAGACTGGTGGGTGGAAAGTGAGGACAAGGGGGTCCCTATCTTTATTATGTTTGGAGGAGGAGTGGTGGTTAAGAGCTGTGGAGTGGGGAATGGAGAAGGTGCGGTGGAGGGCTGTCTGAATGACAGAGGGGGGGGAAACAACGTTGTGTGAAAAAGGCGGACATCTGGGACGCTTGAAAGTGAAACATCTCCTCGTCAGAGCAGATGCTAGGGAGACAGAGGAAGTGGGAAAATGGGATGGAGTTTTTGCAGGATACAGAGTGGGAGGAGGTGTAGTTTAGGTAGCTACAGGGGTCTGTGGGTTCACAGTAAATGTTAGTCCGTAAACTGTTGCCAGAAATAGAAGGGAAGAGGTCAAGAAAGGGGATGGAGGTGTCTGAGATAGACTAAGAGTGTTTGAGGGTGGGGTGGAAGTTGTTAGAAAAACCACTCCTCCCCCCACTTTATCTGCAGTTTCCCCTAACCCCACATCCAGTCCTGAAGAAGGGTAATACCCAAAATGTTGACTGCTCCTCTGTTCCAGATGCTGCCTAGCCTGCTGTGTTCTTCCAGCCTCCTGCTTGTCTCCTTATGTAACTTTATCACATACTCTGCCATATAATAGTCTTGTCAACTCCCTTGGAATGGTTTCTTATGTTCAAAGTCTATATAAAGAGAAGCTATTGGTATTGTATTATTTCAAACTACAATATCAATCCACAAACCTTCTATAAGTCGACGGGAAGCTCAATCGGATATGAAACCTAATCCTATGTATTTATGTACTATTAAGAACCAGATACCTTACAGCAAGAGTGCAATAACCCAGTGGTGCCTGGTCCCCTGCTGAGCACAGAGGCAGCCAGTTGTGTAAAGGGGCACCCAGGACAGTGGAACCTATTTAGCCCTCTACCACAGTCACAGTAATGAGGTGGGAGCTCCAGGCTTCCCACTTCCAATGGAACCAGTGAGGGCAGGCTTCAAATTATGACTACTCAGTGCCCCTATTATCATTCCTGAGAAATAGGACATTATGTCATCGAGGGAGGGGAGGGTGAAACAGCTGGCTCTCAGGAGAGTGTACATCCAAGGTAGCAACAGAACCCCCTTCCCCTCCCCCATTTCTGATGAAGGGTCTAGGCCCGAAACATCAGCCTTCTTGCTCCTCTGATGCTGCTTGGCCTGTTGTGTTCATCCAGCTCTACACGTTGTTATCTTTAGCAACTGACAAGGTTGGTCGAGTGCAGGCCGCAGTTTTATCGAGTACTTGGCACTGAGTCCTCAGCTGACATCAGTTTCCAGTCAATGTTGATGACCATTACACTGGTTTCAAAGTCTCAGACATGACCAAGTTATGAATCCCAGAATGAAATCACTCCCCTGGAATCTCTCCCTTGTCCAATTTCTCAGCTGTTCAAGACCGTCCTGGCTTCTTCTGCCCTGACACCAAAGTATATATTTTACTGGCTTCCAGTTGGGTCAGGGCCAGAGTTCCCTTGATCTAAACAGCAGTGCTTAAGCAGTGGTCTTAAAGAAAACAGGCTGGCATCAGCCAAACATCACAATGATGCTGCAGATCCATGCTGCTCATGAGTAACATCATGGGAAGTCTGCCGCGAATAGTAATTGGTAACTAGAAATCTCCTGGTACCTAAACACCTTGTTTATTCTGTAGCTCCTTCAGTACTGAGGTGCAGATTTGTAATCAGATTTGTGTCTGGTTACATCAAAGATCATCCACTTGTATCTTACAACTAGAGCTGAAGTTGTCTAAAGGAACAAATTAAAATGCAGAGGGAAAGTATAGGTGGGATGTTTGAGTCAGAAGAGTCATGATGAATATTCATTAGTGTTAGGTTAGGAAAGGGAGCTGAAAGTTATGAGAAAATATTTGAAAGAGGATATCTTCCTGTAAGGTTGAAGGTGGTCAGTTATAACAGACGGACTGGAGAAGCTGGGACTTGACTCCTTGGAGAAGAAAAGGTTGAGAGGAGATTTGGTAGAGTTGTTCAAAATCCTGAGGATAGACTAGATAGAAAAAAAACGTTCTTATTGTAGATGTATCAAGAACCAAACCAAGCGGAGGCTTGGGGACCGCTTCGTGGAACACCTACACTCGGTTCACACTGAACAACTGCACCTCCCAGTCGCGAACCATTTCAACTCCCCCTCCCATTCCTCAGATGACATGTCTATCCTGGGCATCCTGCAGTGCCACAACGATGCCACCCGAAGGTTGCAGAGAAACCCCGCAGCCCAATGGTATCAATGTGGACTTCACAAGCTTCAAAATCTCCCCTCCCCCTACCGCATCCCAAAACCAACCCAGCTTGTCCCTGCCTCCCTAACCTGTCCTTCCTCCAACCTATCCCCTCCTCCCACCTCAAGCCCCACCCCCATCTCCTACCCACTAGCGTCATCCCGCCCCCTTGACCTGTCCGTCCTCCCTGGACTGACCTATCCCCTCCCTAACTCCCCACCTACACTCACCTTTATTGGCTCCATCCCTGCCTCTTTGACCTATCTTCTCCTCTATCCATCTTCTATCCGCCTCCCCTTCTCTCCCTATTTATTTCAGAACCCCCTTCCCCTCCCCCATTTCTGAAGAAGGGTCTAGGCCCAAAACGTCTGCTTTCCTGCTCCTCTGATGATGCCTGGCCTGCTTTGTTCATCCAGCTCTACACCTTGTTATCTCTCTACTGAAAGTAGTGATTGGCAAAAAAACAATTGTGACATGAAAAGAAATGTCTTTGCCTAATAAATGATAAAGATCTTGAATGCATTGGCTGAGAATGTGGTCAAGGCAGATTTAATTATGGGTTTCAACATCAAACTGGATCATAATCTGAAATGGAACTATTTGTAAGGCTATGTGGAAATGGTAAGGGAGTGGCTCTGAGTGAATTGTTTTTGCACAGAGCCAGAAAAGACTGGATGAGTTGAATGATCTCCTTCAGTGCTATGATTCTGTTATAGCGGTGTTGAAGATTAGCAGTTATTTGATAGGGTAAATCGTGAAAGATTATTTGTATGCTTGGTAAATCAGTAGCAAGGGATCATAAACTGGAGATTACTGTTAGAACAATGAAGAAATTAGGAAGTGCAGATGAAGGTACTGTTATAGATATGTGTAGAACTGAGATACAAGTAATTTATAAATATGGATATTGGTGCATAATCAATTACAGGTATAGACAACGATAAAATTGGAAATATGAATGCAAGCACAGTATATCAGGAGTATATCACTGTTCCTTCAATGTTGCTGGATCAAAATCCTGAAATATCTACACGAAATGGTTCAAGAAGGCAGCTCACCACCACCTTCTCAAGGGCATCTACAGTTGGTGAACAAATACTGGCCAACCAGCAACTCCCTCATCCTGTGAATGAATTAATGTGTGGATATGGATATAAATGTAGATACAGATAAATGCATGGTGAATCAGTGGTTAGTACTGCTGCCTCACAGCACCGGGTGCGATTCCAGCCTTGGATGACTGTGCAGTTTGCACGTTCTCCACAGGCACTGTGTGGGTTTCTTCTGGGTGGTCTGGTTTCCTCCCACAGTCCAAAGCTGTGCAGGTTAGGTGGATTGGAAAGGTAAAAGTGAAGTTATGGAGATAGGGTAGTGGACCGGATCTATGTGGGATGCTGTTCGGAGGATCAGCACAAACTTGATGGGTCATATGGCCTCTTTCCACATTGTAGGAATTCTGTGATTCTAAGGATACAAGTACAGAAATGGCTAATGGTGTGTGTTATCAAGTACAGTTCAGGATACAGCAACAGGTGAACTACAGATACAGATAATGCTGAAGAAATTAGTACAGGGATGGATATGAGTAGAGGTTGGTGAAGTATATGAAGAGAGTATGTGAGTATAAGTGAGAAAGTGTCTTCAGCTACAAAGAGAATACGGAGTGTAAAGACAAGTACAGGTGCAGATCATAGTGAGGATATGGGCACAGGTGAGAATATGTGATGCAGATGAGGATGAAGGTTCAAGTGAGGACATGGGTACAGGCATAGATATAGATCCTGGGTCCAGATATAGGTGAGGACATACTTGCAGGTGAAGGTGCAGGCATGGTTGAGGTGCTGATAAAAGGTGCTATCATTGTTGAGAATGCAGCTACAAGGAACAGCAGTTGGTATAGGTAAGGATATGGGTGCAGATGCCACACAGATGAGATGACATGCTGGTGTGGTTATGGGTAAGGATCCAGGTACAGTTATGGGTATGGGTGAGGATACACTGTACAGATATGTTGATAAAGATTAGGGTATGGATCTGGGCAAAACTACAGGTAAAGGGGGATATGAGTGAGGACAGCAATGTGAAAATGGATGAGGGTACATGTGCAAATATGAGTAGGATATCACAGTGATATGGGTGTGGATACAGCTACAGATATGAGTGACGATAGGGGTGTAGATACGTGCCTCAGGCTCAGATACTGAAGTAAAGGGTTTACTAGGTACAAACCTCACCAACACAGGCCTCCCTCCAATCTGAGCCTTGGAGCCCTCAATCCCGCCTCGCGCCCTCATTGGTTGTCGTCACGAGTACACGCGGGCAGCACGCCCTACTCGTCGCCAGGCGACAGCCAACCAGCGCAGGAGAGATGTTGGACCAATCGGCGGCGTGTTATCACCCCTTTTCCCCCGCCACGGGAAACGGATCGAAAGGCGGGAACCTCGGTGACAGACAATCGGCGGTGCAGCCAATCGACATCGAAAGCGCGAACGATCCCGCCCTTCCACGTGGTGGGACCATGGGTCTCCAAGCAACCAGTGAGGGGGCGGTGACGGGCGGTGGGACGAACTAACCAATCGGATAGTGTAGTTTGGTAATGGGCGGGCAGAGTGACCAATGGTACTGAAAGGCTTAGTGATAGAAGGCTGAACTGACCAATTGAAGTGAAAGGAGCTGTAACGGCTGCTAGGCTGACCAATCGAGGTGGAGGATTGATGATTGACGGGTGGTCTGACTAATCGTGTAGAGGGGGTGGTGACGCAGGGCGGGGCGGGATCGTGGAGGAGTGGAGGGGGATGTTGTTGTTGTGGAGTTGGTCGTGGTGAGTTTGCAGGACCAGGCAGGACGGGGTGGCTCGGCTGGTATCCGCTATCACAGTGGCATCGCACGGATTGTCTCCCAGTGCAGGTTTGTCTGTCGGCGGGCGATGAGGGGAGGGGGTCACTCAGCCTTGGGTCAGGGACGGGTCTGGGGGGTGGGATGGCGGTCATCGCCCTCCTGTCAGTTTGTCTCCGCCATGGGCCAAGGCCGGGGGCAGCTTGCTCAGGCTTTCACACAGCACTCAGGGCTGGCGGAGCTCGCCACCTTCCTTCAGGGAGGTGGGAGCATGGATATGCCCCACAGGGTAATCCTCCTGTACAGCACAACAGAGGGCAACAGGACTGGGGGAGGAGGATCTCTGGGAGAAGGGGATCTCGTTTGAGGGGGCAAGAGAGGATCTCTGGGAGAAGGATCTGTTTTGAGTGGGGAGGAGAGGATTTCTGGGACAGGGGGATCTCTTTTGAGGGGGATCTCTTTTGAGGGGGAGGAGAGGATCTCTGGGAGAAGGGGATCTGTTTTTGGGGAGGAGAGGATCCCTGGGGCAAGGGGATCTTTTTTTCGGGGGAGGAGAAGATCTCTGGGGCAGGGGGATCTGTTTTTCGGGGGAGGAGAGGATCTCTGGCAGAAGGAGATTTTTTTTCGGGGAGGAGAAGATCTCTGGGGCAAGGGGATCT
>JAHRHZ010000165.1:1286478-1328737 GCA_024137785.1 Ginglymostoma cirratum
CTGGTGGGGGGGGAGGAGAGGATCTTTCATGGGGGATGGTCTGGGGTGGCGAAGAGGATCTGTGGAGGAGGAGGGGTTCTGGGGGAGAAGAGGATCTGTGGAGGAGGAGGGGTTCTGGGGGAGAAGAGGATCCGTGGAGGAGGAGGGGTTCTGGGGGAGGAAGAAGATCTGTGGAGGAGGAGGATCTTGAGGGGAAGAGGTTCCGTGTACGAGGAGGGGGTCTGGGGGAGCAGAGGAGGGTGTCTGGAGGGGAGGTGGATCTGTGGATGAGGAGTGGGTTGCTGGGGATGGGAAGAAGTTTATATTGACTGTATTGTTGCTGTGGGTGGGTGTTGTTTGTGGTAGATGTGTGTTGTCGGTGGGGGCATATGTTATGAGTTACAGGGGTTTCTGGTGGGCATGTGTTTCTGGGGTTTATGGTGTATGAAGAGGTTGCTGGCATTTGGGTTATTGTAACCGTTACCAAAATATATTGTGGGTGGAGTTGTCGTGAATTTGTGGGGGAGGGAATGAGATGGATGGCATTGCCATACTCTGCTTAGTGTAACACGCTGAATGTATGGATGGCTGACTGACAGGCAAACAGATTTTCTGAAGACTAGTACAGACAGTCAGCATTATGAACAGCAACAGCATGAAGTCTCGCACCCCAGATCTGCAATCTTAACAAGTTTCCATCTGTGAGAGTCCATCTCCCTGATCTATGGACGTGTTTGAGATTATTCACAGGGCTAGTGATTCCATTCTGACAGGCAGTGTTGTGTAGTTTAAAAACAAACACAAGAGTTGGCCATTAATCTACTCACTGATGTAAACTTCTTAAGGGGGTGGAGCTCCTGCAGAATCCACGCAGCATTTGCCAGAATTTTCTTGACTGTAAAATTTCTAGTTGAGGATGTCCTCTTTCTTTCAAGGTCACTTTTTTTCTACTGAGATTGCCATCCAGTTTAAGTAGTCGTCAGGGACGGGTGAAAACATTTGAATCAGTATCTCATACACCAGGTTTTAAGATGTATTATCTCTTTTCCATAAATGTAGAATTGATCCAGAGTCTGGTAAGCTGTTGTATTTTTCCTCAACCCTCCCTTCCATATGATTGAGAGACGTCCAGAACCTAAGCTTGGTGTTATTTTAAATCCTGGTCCTTGGATCTTTCAGAATATACAGAATAGAAACGGGCCATTTGGCCCACCTGGTCTGTGCCAGTGTTTGGCCTCCACACGAGTCTCGTTTGGCGAGCTGATTTTAATCCATCCACTGTTAATGGCTGTGTCTTCTGTTACTAAGTCCCTAAGCTTTGAAATTCTCCAACTGTTTCTGTACAGCTCTCATTAAAACCTACTGCTCTTACCATGTTTTTAGTCATTTGCTGTTATAACTCATAGCTTGGTGTGAAACTTTAATGTTTTTGTGAAGGATTGGAACATTTCCTAATAAAGGTGCTATATAAATGGACATCATTATAATTTGAACTCAAACAACAAGTCCTTCTATCCTTTCTGCCACATGTTCATCCAGCTTCCCTTTTATGGCTGCTTTTTGTGTTAGTTAGTTCCTCATTCTGATCCCTGTCCATATAAAGAAGTTTCACCTAAAGTTCTTTTAAATTTTTAAATTCTCATCTTTTACTTACGACATTAATCCTGGATTCCTCCATCACTAACGTTAGTTACCCTATTGAACCTCTCATAATGCAAAAGACTTTGTGTGGTTCACCCCCTTTGCCTTCTTTTTTTCTAGAGAAAAGCACCCAGGCCATTCAGTCTTTCTTGATGGACCACTAAGATCTAGTCTGGTTATTTTCTCCCTCTCTTATTCTTTTCAACCTTGCACTTTGAGCATTGACCCAGCCCATCCTATATTTTGAGCGATGTGATTGATGGAACCCTGTTTGCTTTGTAAATAACAAACTTTGCAACAATACCCTTGTCCCCACCCCTTCCCACTGCTCACCCAGCAGGACTGGCAATCCTGAACAGAAACGCAAAGTTTTGAGATACCAGTAGCAAAGCAAAATTAAAACTTAATTGCTTACTGGAGTGTAACAGTGTGTTTTGGTGTCTTGCCCTTTGAGTGTAAAGCTGAGAGCACTGACTAAACAGAGACTTGTATTGTTCTTGTGCATTTTAATGTGGAAACCTGTTCCAGGTTGATTCACAGAAACATGATTGAGAACTGGCAAATGAACCAAAGAAAGAGGTGTCCCTGATCTTGGGGTCTATTGGGAGGGTTTTAGCAGAGCCTGACAATGAGGAGCGGTTTGGGAAAAGAAGTCCTGGGACACTACACCTTGGTGACAGAAAGAATGATGGCTGTTTTTTGGAGCAGTGGGGGGTCGTGATGCTGGAGTGGGGCAATGGTATATTGGTAATTGACTGGATCAGTGATCTAGAGACACAGACTAATGTTTTGGGGATGTAGGTTTGAATTCCACCACTGTAGGTGGTGAAATCGGAATTCAACTTAAAAAAATCTGGAATTAGTAGCTAACCTAATCTACGCCCACAGCATCAGAATTGAACTGCTCATTGAAATGGCCTGGAGAGCCATTCGGTTCAAGGGCGATGAGTGATTGTGGTTGACAACAATGACACATTTCACTAAAGAAAAAAGAGAAAAATGAACAGTTTTATACATAAATTAGGCTGATATTCCCCATGATTTTTAAAGGGGAATTGGAAAATATTTTTAAAATTATTCTTTCACGGCATGTAGGCATTGTCATCGCTAATAACCTTCAAGAACTGCTGCAGTCCTCGGGGTGCTTCTAGGAAGGAAGCTCCAGGATCTTGATCCAGAGATTCTCATGGCAGTATATTTCCACGTCAGGATGGTGTGTGACTTGGAAGGAAACTAGCAATAGGAAGGTGGTTTCTACATCCAAAGAAAATTGCGACTGTTCAATTGGCTATTGTTCCTCAGTCAATTATGAAGTCTTTTTTTTTTGTTCAAAGGTAATAAAGGATGTGGGACAAAGGTGGATATATGAAGTTAGGTTGCAGATCAACCCTGATTTCATTGAATGACAGAACAGACTTGAGGTGCTGAATGTCCCACTCTTCTTCCCATTTCACCATCTCAGTATGTCCTGAAACAGTTCAAAAGGATTTCGTTTACTGTAAAGTGTGGGCACTATTGCAATGTAGGAAAGGTGACAGCCAATTTTCACACAGCAAGATTCCGCAAACAGCAGTATGATTATTATTTTTATTTGTTTGTGGGACGTGGATGTCGCTGGCTGGCCAGTTTTATTGCCCATCCCAGATTGTCTGTTCTACTAATGCTGTTGAAAGGGATAAATTTTGACCAGGTCGATGGAGATAATGTAGGTTGAAGCCTTGGTGGCATTTGAACATGACAGGGAAGTGAACTGGAAAAGATGTGAGACCAGGAGGTGGTTAGGCATGTTGAAGGTTTCAGTCATAGCTCAGTGGATCATATTATTATGACTGAGCCAGAAGCTTGTAGGCTCACATTTATTCCAGAGATGTGACTGCAATGACTATGCTGATACTCCCCTGCTGTACTGAAAAAGGTGTGCTGCATTGCCATCTTTCAGATGAGATGTTAAATCAACACAGTATATCCTCAGCTGGTTGATGAAGATCCCATAACATTGCTTTGACAAAGAGAAGGAGAGTTCGACCTGGTATTCTGGTCAATATTTATCTGCCTTGTGAAGGCAGATTCTCTCATTATTATCTCATTGCTGGTAATTGGAGCTTTCTCAGTGAAGCCTTGCTATGTACAAATAAATTATTATATTTACCTTCAAAGTGATATATTATGTCTAAGAAAATCATTAATCAGAAACTCCTTTACTATGTTTCTTAGTAATATGATAAGTTATCACACCAGTGCACACTTTTCTTCATGCAGTTGGGTGACTATGTTCAGTAATGTTGAAAGAAATGGAGGGCCAGTTGGCAAATCAGGGCTTTCTGTGATGAATGGGTTTGGAGAGGGATTCGTCAATGGAGATTCAGGAATGGGTTTGGAGAGGAGTGTGGTGTATAGAGAGTCAGGAATGGATTTGGAGGGGGATTCATTAAGTGGAGATATGGGAATGGGTTTGGAGAGGAGTGTGGTTGGCAGAGACTCTGGAATGGGTTAGTTCTGAGGAACGTGGTGGGTAGAGACTTGGGAACGAGTTAGGAGAGGAGTGTGGTGGATGGAGATTTTAGAATAGGCTTGGAGAAGAGTGTGGTGGGTAGGGAATGGATTCAGAGAGGGTTTTGTTGAATGGAGATTTGGGAATGGGTTTGAAGGGGGAATTTGTTGAATAGAAATTTGGGAATGGGTTTGGAGAGGAGGGTGGTGAGTGGAGACTCGGGAATGAGTTTTGATAGGAATACAGTGAACACAGACTTGGGAGTGGGCTTGTAGATGAATGTGGTGGATGGAAACTTGGGAATAGGTTAGGAGAGGAATGTGTGGTTAGAGACTTGAATGGATTTGCAAAGGAATTAGTTAAATGGGGCTTTGGAAATGGTTTATGGAAAGGACTGTGATGAACAGAGATTTGGGAATGAGTTTGGAGAGGAGTGTAGGGAGTGGAGATTCAGGAATAGGTTGGGAGAGGATTGTGGTGAATGAAACTGGAGACTGGGTTTGAAGAGGGATTTGTTGAATGGAGATTCCGGAATGAGTTTGGAGAGGAATATGGTAGATGGAAACCTGGGAGTGGGTTTTGAGTGAAGGGTGGTGGATAGAGACTTGGGAATGGATTTGGAGAGTGATCCATTGAATAGGGATTTGGGAATGGAGCGGAGGCTGGTGGATAGAGACTCAGGAATGGATTTGGTGTAGAATATGGTGGATGGAGACTCGGGAATGGGTTTGGCGTGGAGTGTGGTACTGACTAATATTGTTATTTAGGTTAACACCCAGTTTCTGTCTCTCAGCCATCAGTACCTACATAATGTCTGCTTGAGCTCCTAACTTCACATTCTAGCCTTCATAGACTGCTGACTTTGAGCTCTATAATATCACTTGTCTCTGACCCTGTCTCAGCTCATCTGCTGTTGAAACCCTTACCTAAGTGAGTCTCTGTCACCTTCGGACTATTTCAATGCACTCCTGGCTGACCTCCCACCCCCACCCACTGCTCCCATCCAAACCTCTGGTGCACTGTTCTTCTGCTATATCTAGCCTCTCATTCCTCATCACTCATGTTACTGACCTACATTGGTTCCCAAAGTTTGCAATGTAAAATTCTCACTCATGCACAGTAATACTGTCATTGTCTTCCTGGTTCTGACTGGGTTCTTAGAGCCAGCTGTTTGCCCTATTATTCATGTCCATATCTTGAGTGAATGGGACCTAAGCTCTGGGATTCTCTCTCTAAACTACTAAGCACATCTCCTTTTGAAACTGTCCTTAAAACCCATCTCTTTGACAGTCATTATCTTTGGTACCATCCATTTTGTGATTGCACCAATATGGTCCTCTTTTTATTTATTTCCATCCCCCGTCCCTCTCTGTAATCTTCCACAGTTACTTCTCTTCCTTTTGCTTTCTTTCTCCTTCCCTTTTTGTCTTGCTCTTTTCCCTCACTCTGCCTTTTTTCATCTTCCTTTTTCCTTCTCCCTTCTGACAGTGAATGAATTTCAGAAGGAATTAATTGGTTTTGAGGCATATTGGGATATTCTGGCTAATAAAGTCATTGGGTAGTGTGCGCGCAGTGCATGTATTGTTGGTCTCTTATTGATTATATTATCAAGCCTTACATTAATGATCTGGAGACACAAACTCACCACAGCAACTGGGGGGATTTAAATTCAGTTAACTGAATACATTCATGAATTATGGTCATGAAGCCACCAAACTGTTGTGAAAAAAACATCAGCTTTGCCAATGTCCATTGACGAACGAAACCTGCCTCCTTACCAGTCTGGCCTGTATGCGACCCCTGACTGGTGCCAAGCAAACTACTCGATTGTGCTTAAAATGGCAGCTGAACAGCACCTTTTTAAAGGCAGTTATGGACAGATAATAAACAGTGAACTTGGCAATGATGCTTTTAAAAAAATACATAGATGACAATATTTTCATTTCATTCCTTCTGTGACTGACACCCTGCTGAGGTTTTAGTGTGTCCCAGCAGTCTTTAAAGACAGTGTTTTCAAGTATTGTCACATTTCCCTTTTAAGAAGTTAGGTATTGCAACACTGGCAATAGCAGCTGTGAGTTTACTCTAACCATGCCACTCAGCGCAAACAACTCCTTTGGAGTAAGTAAGAAAATTTTGATGATTGCTGTATCATTCCTTTTTCTGGAAATGTAAAGCTGCCATTTGTTCCTCAGTTCATGAGTTTTTTTGGGGCCCTTGCACCTTCATGAGTATGCATTTATATAGAGCCTAATGCAACCCTGGCACACCCCATAGCACTTTACAGTGAACAAGACACTTTTGAAGAGTTATTAGTGTTGTAATGCAGCAGGCAAATTGCATAATATCTGTTTTTGTGATGTTGGTTGAGGGCCACAGGCTTTGGGACATTGCTATCTGTGCAAAGCAGTAAAAAGGCTGGTGGGGTTGCTGGAGTGTTAGTGTTGGATCTTGAGTGGCCACAGGTAGAGAGCAGGGGGTCTGTTAGTTTGGGGAAATCTGTAAAGTTAGGGCATAGTAAGTTTGCTCTGTTGTGATACTTTCTGAACAGCATCTAACACATCAACCATTCTCGTGCCTCGGGTAGCAAAATTAACTTGTCTTGGCCCGTTGTGTCCTGCCTCAGCAGACCTGCTACTGGAACTCTCCTTCATTCCTACTTTACCTCTGGACTTGATCATTAAATTGGAATAGTGGCCAGTCCAAAATGCTGCAACGCATCTCCTGATCAGTTTCAATTCTCCTATTACCCCTGCACCCACTCACATTGTCTTCTGATTAAGCAACACTTCGGCATTAAAATTTCTTGCCTTGTTTTTGAATCTCTCCATATCTCTGTAATCTCTATCTACTATCCTGTACTGCATATATCCAATCCTGGCTTCTTTGCTACCCTGGTTTTAATTGGTTCGCCATTGGTAGCAATGCCTTCAGTTGCCTTAAGCCTAACCTCTGGAATGCCCTCCCTGTATTTCTTCATGCCTCTTTCTGTCTGTCTCTTTCTAGTTTAATTTCCTTGTTTAAAATACTTAAACATTCCTTCATGACAAACTTTTGGCCACTTGTCTTAATATTGCCTTATGTGGATTGATGTCAGGTCTTTCCTTTAAAACACAATAATTCCTCAGGATAACAAGGTGTAGAGCTGGATGAACACAGCAGGCCAAGCAGCATCAGAGGAGCAGGAAGGCTGACGTTTCGGGCAATTCCTCAGGGTAATTGGGTATGCAAAGAGCAGTCAATGACAGTTCAGCTCTGGTACTCAATATAGTCACGGCTGATGTGATTGTAACTCAAGTCCACATTTCCATCTATAGAGATAACCTCTCACCCCCTCGCCTAACAAGAGTCTATCCCTATCTACCCTAAAAAATGGTCAAGGGCTCTGTATCCACAACCTTTACAGAAAGAGAATTCCAAAGATTCACGATTCTCTTCTGAGAAGAAAAATTTGCTTCATCTCAGTTTTAAACGGGCAACCCCAGATTTTTAAGGACCTTCTAAGATCTTTCAATCCAGTCACCTCTTACTCTTCCAGCAGGTACAAACTTAGTCTATCTAAGTTTTCCATTGTAAGACAATCTCTCTCTCTCTCTCTTTTGACCCCCCCCCTCCAATATTACAATATATTGTGTACTACATTGAAGGCATTGTGTCGGTAACAGCTTGTAGTACTGGTCAATCGTGTTGCAACTGGAGCCAAAACATGTGCCGCATTTGCCTAAAGAACAATGAGTACCAGTCTGTGTTTGTGTGTGTGCCTGCGCAGGACTTCTTCTCCGAGAAGATGCTGTTCCATTTTGAAATGCAGTGTTTCTCTTTGGTGCTGCAATTGATTGAAGTGGTTCCTCGTTTGATTTGCTTATTAATTTTAGGGGGTTTGTTTCTACAGCAGAAAAATAAAGTGCAGCCCCATCATGGCGAGTGACGTTCTCATGTTGATGAGGGGCCTTGCCAAGCTGAGCCAGGCCATTGCGGAAACCCAGACCATGCAGATGCGAGTGGCAGTGGCCAGGGACTGGCAAGCGTCTGCCGAAGATGCCATCAGTGCAGCAGTAGGAAAGGTGCAGGTACAGAACCATGTTTTCTTAACAAATATATATTTGTTCATTCTGCGCATGTGACCATTGGTGATAGGGCCAGCATTAATTGCCTAACAGTAATTGACCTGGAGAAGGTGGTGATGCACTTCCATCTTGGACTGTACCTGTCCTTGAGGTGAAGGAACTCTTTTGATAGATAGGGAATTCCAGGATTTTGACCCAGTAACAATAATGGAACAGTGATATATTTCCAAGTCACGGTGGTGTGCAGCTTGGCAGGGAACTTCTAAGTGCTGGTGTTCCTCACTTAAAAACAGAAGAACATCTGAATTGAAGAACAATGAATGAAGCTGAGGGAAGTCATTTCTTCTCATTCTTACCTTAGATGGAAAACTTGTCTGTCTTTAAATCGTGCCCTCGGCTCTTGACTTCCCCAGAAAGGGAAACATGCTTTCAGCATGGAACCTGTCGAGTCCTCAGAATCTTTTTAATCTTTCAATAAGATCATCTCTTGTTCTCCCTAAACTCCAAAGAGTATAGGCCAAACTGTTCAACCTTTCGTAAGACATCCCTTCTCAGGAATCACCTAGTGAAGCTTCTCTGACCTGCCTCCAAAGGTAAGTATTAGCACCTGCTGGCCTTGTTTTAACCAACGGACTGAAGGGAGGTTTAAATCTGGGACATATGCCACAGGTTTTCCTACTGTAAGTAGCCGCCTGCTATTTATTTATTTTCTCATTCTAGGATGTTGTATCACAGCAAGAAAACCTGTCAGGATTAGACAAGGATTTTGCTTCAAAGTGGAGTCTCGATGGTGAGGCCTATGAGGAGGGGACGCAAGACTTCACCACAGCCACCCAACAGCAGCAGGTGGCTGTTGACCCCAAGGCATTTGACCCAGCGTCTCCCGAGAAACACACTGGCTTCTTCACTGGACAATCTGGGGACTCAAGCAGCCCCTTCTCGTCTGGAACCCAGAGGCGGTCCTTCCATCAAGACCACCGTTCTGTCAGTGGGTTAACTGCTGAAGATATCGACAAGGCTCGAGAGGCCAAAGTGTCTCCTACAGACAAACCTTACAGACAGATGGTATGTCCTATTCTTCCCCCACCTTCTCAGTGTGCTTGGATTAAATCAACCTCAATGTGTTATCAGTTTGCAAACTTGAAAAATCCATGTGGGTGATAGAAGCTTCTGGAAGACCCATTTTAGTGTTCATTTGTTTTCAAAAGAATTATTGAGGTTCAAGTGATTTGGCCATGTTGAAGCTGACATGGAGAATGTAATACTTGAGTCAGCTCTTAGTCCGACTCTGCACAACTCTTATCAACAAGCAGCTGAAGCTAAATAATTCACTGAATCCAGTGACAAACCTTGGGGCTTTGATGAAGGTAAGTGGCAAGGAATCTTACAGAGTGGAAGAAGGCCATTCAATTCATTGTTTCTGTTATCCAAGAGTAGTTAAATTATCCTGCCTCCTGTTTCCTCAGCCCTGTGAATTTTTCAGTTCAACCGCAATTCAAGTGCAGTTCACCTTTTGAAAGATATTGTTGTATCTCCTTTCACTGCCTTTTCAGGCAGTGCAGTCCAGATCTCATAACTTCTACTTCAACAAAACGTGATGTGAAGGTGCTGGTGTTGGAGTGGGGTGGACAAAGTCAGAAGTCACATGGCACCAGGTTATAGTCAAACAGTTTTATTTGAAAACTCAAGCTTTTGGAGCGCTGTCCCTTCCTCAGGTGAAGTGACACCACCAGCACCTCCACATCACGTTTTGTTGAAGTATAAGTTATGAGATCTGGACTGCACTGCCTGAAACCACAGTGAAAGGAGATACAACAATAACTTTCAAAAGGTGAATTGCATTTGAATTGAAGTTGTAGGGACTTTAAAAAAAACAAATTATCCTTATTTCCCCACTTTTCTTTTGCTAATTACTTAAAAACTGCTCCTTAACTGCTGACCCATCCGTTATTGGCATCAATTTTTCTTTATCCAAAAGGTTCATGATTTTGAATGCCTCAATTATCTGAACTTGTCCGCTGTAAGAAAGATAATCCCACCTTTCCCAGTCTCTTCCTGGGACCATTCTATTAAAGCTCTCCTGTATCACTCCAAAACCTCCCAAATATCAATTTGCAAATACACATACCCTTGCATTACATACCAGGGATTAGAACAGGCTGTTCAGCACCTCGTGCCTGATCTCTCTTTCAATAAGATCATAGCTGAGCTGTGCTGAGCTGTTCTGAGCTCCATCAAACCCTCACATGGTTCACTAATCCTAAATAGGCTTGCCTAACAAAAATCAGTTTGTGCATTCAAGTTTTCATGGACCTTCAACTGCTTTTTGGTGGAAAAGAGAGAGCGAGAGAATTCCAGCTTTCCATTAGCCTTCAAATGAATGCATGCTTCCTGACATGATCCCTGAATTTGATGTGATGATTTAGTTCCAGAGTCCCTAACCTGGGGAGTAGTCTCTTTCTGGCAGCCCTATCAATTCCTTTTAATATCTTAACCACCCTGAGTAGATCATGCGGTTTCCTCTCCTCAGAATGCCAACTTAGCCAGTGCTACTTTTATTTTTCATCTTGCATGCAATGTAGATTTTATTAGCATGCATAGTCCTCTGTCCCAAGTGTACCAAATTTGAGGGCGATTAAAAGTCAACCGCATTGTTGTGGAACTAGAGTCTCATGTAAACCTGACCAGGTGACGACAGTAGATTTCCCTCCCTGACCACAATAGTGAGGCAGCTGGGTTTTTAACAACATCCCATGATCGTTTCCTGGTCGCCCTTACTGAGACTAGCTTTCTACAACACCTTTCATATCCTCAGGACATCCCATAGCACATTACAGCCAATGAAGTACCTCTCATGTTTAGTAATGGTTATAATCTATTAGTTAATTTATATATAGCCAGCACCCACCATCAGCAGTACGATCATGAATTAGTTTTTGAATTATTGTGCTTTTTGTGGGATAAATATTAGCCAGAATATTGGACAAGCTCCCCTGCTCTTCCTTAACATAGTGCCATGCAATCTTTTACATCCACTTGAGAGGACAGATGAGGCTTTGTTTGAAAGGTAACACCTGTGACAGTACAGCATTCCCTCAACTATATTAGAGTGTCAGCCTAGACATCATGCTCGAGCCTGTGGTGTGACTGAAAACAGACAGCTTGTATTGCTACATAACCGAATAAAGTATGGACATTCTATGCTTAGACAGTAGTGACTGAATTGCACGTCTCAAGTTCCTTTTGGACCGTCTTTAGCAAGGACCCTTTCAAAAAGATCTAAGAATAATCTAACCATTAGTTTAAGATAACAAGGTGTAGAAGTGGATGAACACAGCAGGCCAAGCAGCATCAGAGGAGCAGGAAAGCTGATGTTTCGGGCCTCGACCCTTCTTCAGACCCTTCTTCATTTTCTGAAGAAGGGTCTAGGCCCGAAACGTCAGTTTTTCTGCTGCTCTGATGCTGCTTGGCCTGCTGTGTTCATCCAGCTCTACACCTTGTTATCTCAGATTCTCCAGCATCGGCAGTCCCCACTATCTCTAACCATTAGTTTTCCTTGTTGTTTACTTAGTAACTCAGTGTGCCGATTGACCACTGATGTTCCTAAGATACAAAGGTGACTGCACTCCAAAGATCCTTCATTGACTGTAAAGGGCTGAGACATCTAGAGGATGCAATGGGTGCTGTATAAATACAAGTCTTTCTTTTGCTACTGCTGTGACTTGTGTATTAAAAATGTCTTGGTCCATTAACTAACAAAATCTTTTCTTTTTGTGAATGTTTTTAGAAAAGTTTTTGATCCATGAAAGACTAACGAGCCTAACTTTTTTGCAAATTAGCTGGCATCCTCTGTATGTTTTATCCACCTAAAAGATTTTGACTTTGATCATGCTCCGTATAAGACTGGTGACCTTTTTCTCGCAGGGTGATGTAGCTGGAGAAACACAGTTGCCAACGATCTTGCACCTTCCCAGACTACCTTTTTTAATTAGCCCATTTTTTTGGGCATTGAAAATGGCTGTCTGGAGTCAAATACTGCCTCTACACCTCATAAATGTTCAAGCTCCTCATAGTTCTCCCTTTTTCTCTGTCTCCAAGTGAGTGGGAGTTCATATGCCAGCAGAATTCTGGATGACATACAGTAATATTCCACAGGAATGATCCCAGAAGATATGAGGGCATTGGTTGTTGTAACACAAGGGCCTGAGATGATGCAATGAAGCTAGTGAGCCTAATCCCAAAAATCAGAAAGGAAATCTGATTATTATACAATGCCTTTCACAATTTAGGAACATTTCAGTAGTTGCCAGTCTGTTCCAGTAGACCCTACAGCCTTTCAACAGAGGTTAAAAATCCCAGATTCGTTGAATTCATGTTTCACTACCTGTAAATGTGTGATTTTAACCTATTCCCCAGAACGTTGGTCTGGAGCTCCGGATTCCTAGTCCAATAGCATAGCCACTATGCTGCCACCTTTTCAAAAGATGTAGAGCTGCTAATATGCGGTGATTGAATGTGTCAGCTTGCCTTTAGTATTCTTTAGGATTCTGGAGTTCCGTCATTTTTTTTATAAAATCTGGAGAGGCTGGATTAATCTCTTTATAATAAAGAATGTTAAGGAATGATTTGATGGCAGAGTTTGCACTATGAATAGGTTTGCGATAGAGTAAATCAGACGTCAGAGTCATACTTTTAAGATAATTGGGAAAAGAGTCACTGGAGAGATGAAGAGAATCATTTTACACGGTGATTTGGATGCACTGCCTGACAGCGCAAAGTTGGAAGTAGACGCAATTGTAACATTCAAATGGGAATTGGATAAGTATCCAAAGGGGAAAGATTTGAAAAATTCTAGAGAAAGAGTAGGGAGGTGGTTCAAAGGACTGCACAGTCACAATGGACTGAACTGAGACTTGGAGCACATAGAGGTTCCTCAGCCGCAGTTTGAGACAAAGCAGAGGCAAATACAGCAGTGGAGGAGGAGGCATACTGGCCAGTGGATGTGAGCTCAATAGACCTATATACCCCTGAGTAAAATAACTAGAACCTCATGAGTTCTCTCACTCCAAACTCTATAACACACTAAAAGGGCTTGATTGGCTGCCAAATTTAAATCACAGCAATTTGCAACATTCATATTACACGTTAAAATGTTTTAACATCTCAAAGTCGCTGAGGAGGAAGGCTGATTCAGAAGAATGGCTGAGATGCTGAAAGGAGAATTCGGGAAGGATGGGCCCAAGGGCCCTGTTCACTCAAAGGCACCATTCACTCGGGGGGGGGAAAAAAATACTTGCATTTCACTAGTGCCTTTCCCAGCTGCAGATGGCCCTCATCAGTTTACAGCCACCTGAAGCCCTAGTGAAATGTAGTCATTGTTGTAGGGTCAAAATGACAGCCGTTTAGTGGTCAGAAAGATCACTCTAATTAGTGTTGATTGAAGGGTAGATATTGGCCAAGATACTGGGGGTAAAGCAAAGAATTGGCCTAAATTTTGTTCTTAGGTCACTGTAGTGGGACCTAAAACCAGAGCATTTTGGTTGTTCTAGTAGCTGGGAGAAGGTTGACATTCTGGTACTTTCCAGATATTTCTCCATGCCTTCTGACTTAATTATCTTTGTGTTTCTATTTCCCTAGCTGAGCGAGCGAGCACGTGAACGCAAAGTACCATCCACTCGAATCGGCCGACTGGCGAATTTTGGAGGTAATACATTTTGAGTGTTTTCTGAACCTCTGTCACGTTGCATTAAGGACAATAAATAGGACGACAAGTGAGGCTGTGTTATTTCATGTGACAGCTAGCTAGCTTTCCCTGAGTTGGATGGGAGTGGGTCCTGGGCTTGATCACATTGTTAACCAAACTGAGGGAGTATTGTGTTATGGAGGGTTCAGATCTCACCTAGCCTGATCACGTGGGATGTAAATATCCTGTTATCTCTGCCAGTAAAAGTTCAGGATCCTTTGAGTTTGAGGTGATTGAAGAACTTTACCACAATAGAGCCGAGGAAGGATTGGAGATGAAAGGGGTTACTTTGGGAGTAGGCATCCTCAATGATTGATTTGGTAAGAATTTCGGGGGGAAAGGTATTAGTTTCAGAGTTGTCATTTTATCTGGACTGCAGGGTTAGAACGTGCAGTGTTCCAATTTTATTTTAGCACTGGCACATCTCTCTTTCATTGCTCACTGTGAGACCAACGATGTAAAAACAAAGTGCTAGAGAATTGGCCAGTCTGGCAGCATCTGTAGAGACCAAATAAAAATAAATTTAAAGATATTTATGTGGGTGTGAAGGAAGAGCTGGCTAAATTAGACTAGGAAATTAGGTTCAAAGGTAGGATGGTAGAATTGCAGTGGCAAATTTTAAGAATATATTTAATTAATTCTCAAATATTTATCTCAGTGGGAAGGATGCATCATTTATGGCTGAGTAGAAAGCCAGGGATAGTACTGAACTGAAATAAAGAGTAGACAAATCAGGCAAGATTATTTGTAGTTCAGGGTAAACCTTAAGTAGCAAAGAATGACTAAAAAGAAAATAAACTGGTAAATTAAAAGCAAAAAGTCAGAGTTCCTACAAGTATTTGAGTAGAAAAAGAGTAACTGAAGCTAATGTTGGTTGTCTAGAGTGAGTGCCTGGGAAATTCATGACGGGGAACAAGGAAATGGCAGAGGTATTGAAAGGATAATTTGCAATCTTCACGGTAGAACAAACTTCCCAAAGGTAGTTGAAAATCATGAGGTGATATGAAGGAATAAACTTAAAATAATCAATATTAGAAAGCTTTGAAAACTGTTGGCTGTAAACACAGGCAAATCCCCAGGCCAGATTGTCTGCATCTTACAGTCTTAAAAGAAGTGATAACAGAAATAATAGATACATTGTCCAAAATTACTTAAATTCTGAATGGATTGCAGCAGATTTTAAAAAGAGCACATGTAACACCATTATCCAAGAGGCAGAAAGGGGGCTAGTTAGCCTAAGACTTGTCATAAGGAAGGTGCTAGAATCTATGATTAAGATTATAGCAAAATATTTAGAGAATCATGATGTTTTGCAAGCAGAAGTAGCGTGGCTAGGACACTGTGTTTAACTAGAGTTTGTTTTTGAGGAGTCACAGAATTGTTCTGGTACAGAAAAAGTTCATTTAGCCATCATACCTGCACCAGCTGTCTGAAGATTTCTACTTAATGCCATAGTTTTCCTGCCTTTTCCCTGTAACCCTGCATATTATTTAAAGTGAAACAATCATCCAATACCCTTAAATGCCCCAAATGAAACTGCATCCATCATGCTGCCAGGAAGTGCATTCCAGACCCAACAAAAGAAAACACAAAGAATTGTGGATTCTGGAAATCAGAAAGAAAATCAGAAATTGCCGGTAAAACTCTGGCAGTACTTGCGGAGAGAAAGTAGAGTTAATGTTTTGGGTGCAATGACCCTTCTTCAGTTCTGAGCAGCCAATAAGATCCAGAAACAGCAGAAAATGTGTCCATGTCTGGCTGGGAGCCTGACAGTAGTTTATGCTGAAAATGCAGTAAAACCATCAGTCACAGGCTCAGCAGGGGCTGCATGGTGGGGAAAGGGCTATAAACTGAAGTTGTTTTAAACAGTAGAGCACCATAATCCATTGGGAAAGTGTAGTGTTGCTATCCAGAGAACATAGTCTGAGGTCACTTAGATTTTAACCATGTTTGGATGCGGGAAAGGTGGGCGTGTGTAAAATCATAACATGAAGTCAACATAAAAGCAGAATACAATGTTTAGCTTTCTTGCTTTGTTTTATTCACTTTGACACTTAGGAGCTTGATGTCTAATGTGCATGGAGTCTTGCAAGAATTCGAGCTATAGTTATTATGAGAGTAAAGTATTCCCCTGACAAGGTATTCCCAGTAATTAAGGTTCCTTAGACTGCCTTTAACCGGGACCAGGGTTGTGTCAGGAGATAGTTGTTGCTGGTACAGCCTTACGTCTGCCCGTCCATCCTGTGTTCCTGGGCCCAGTGCTGCTTGGCAGCTCTCCAAAGAGTTAGCAGTTCACGTTGTAAATCTGCTTAACATGTCTGTGCATGTGACAGCTCTACATTAGAGTAATTTTCCCTGTTCCTTTTTCCTGTCCTCTGATCCTTTTTACAAGTCATGATTGACAGAGTTGCTGTGAATGGCTGGGTCTCATCAACTTCTAAGGTCATGGACTTCATATGCTAATGATTTCTTTGTATGTAAAATTTTTCATGTCTCCCCTTTGATTCCACTGCTAGTCCTAAATTGAAAGCATCTTGTTAGTGAGTGAATCCATAGTAATCCTCCAAACTCTTTCCAGGCTGATCTGATTAACTATCTTGCTCCAAGAAAGAGGCCTAGATTTTCTCCAGGTCCATAGGAGGTCAACTGGAATCATATTGGATGATGTAGTGAATTGGTTTTGATGTCCTAGAATTCTCTAGACTCTAGAACAGCTCCCATCGTTGACTCTACCTCTCCAAAAAGGAGGAAGAGAGACAATAGAGAGGTGTAGGCCAAGTAGCCGAACATCAGGAGCAGGGAATATATGTGGTCTTTTGTTAGGGCATTAGAAAGTCATGACATGATGAAGCAAAATCAACACAGATTTGTGAAGAGGAAGTCTTGTTTGGCACTTGTGAGCTTTTTGAGGAGGAAACTATTAATATGGGTAAGGGGGAATCAGAGAAGTTGGATTTTCGAAAAGCATTCAGCAAGCTGCCGCAGCACAAGTTAGAATTCAAGTGATTGAGAATAATGTTTTGGCAAAGATTGAAGATGGGTTCATTAAGCTGAGTGAGCCACTCCTATGTTATATGACTTTATGAACAGACAGAAAAGTTGACAAAAGGATCTTTTTGGTTTGGAAGGCTGCAATTAGTGAGATACCACCACCACCACCTGCTGCTGATTCAAAATATATGTGGAAAATAAGATGCGAGGAGGGTGCAAAGTGTCTGCAAAGGGATGGAGCCAGGCTGAGTGAATGAGTAAGAATATGGAGCTGACTTCCTAACTGAGTTCTCACGGTTCATTCCTCTCTTTGGACAGGCTTGGCTGTTGGTCTTGGAATCGGAGCCTTAGCAGAAGTTGCCAAGAAGACATGGAGACCTGAAGAACGTGAGAGTAAGTGAAAGCAAATTTAACGTTGGAGGTAAAAGCAAAGTACTGAGGATGCTGGAGATCTGAAATAAAAATGGAAATTGATGGAAAAACTCAATGGTTTGAGTTCATTGTGACTTCTGAAAGGGGCTGGAAAATGCTTTTATTTAAATGCAGAGGGTGAGGAGGAGCAGGTGGAACAGTAGGTGAGGATGCTGGTTGCAAAAGACAAAGAGAGTACTAATGGTAGTAGAGGAGAGAGATGTGTGAAGAAAAGGTGTTATTGATAGATATGAATAGTAGAAAGTAGATTAGCTGTGCTAAGAGCAAATCCATGCAGATGCTGGGAGAAGAGGGTGTAATCAAAATGGAGGATGTGAAGTTATTGAATGCAATGTTGAAAGCTGAATACCCTAATGTGCCAAAATGGAAAATGAGGTGTTCCTCCCTAGCTTGTGTTAGGTTTTGCTGGAAAACTGAAGCATGCCTAGGACAGAAATGTTAGTGTGAGGGTGAGATGATTGAAATAGCAAATGACTGGGTCAGGGTCATTCCTACAGATGGAGTTGAGGTGTTCCTGCAAAGCGGTCGCCTAGTCTGCATTTGGTCTCGCCAATATGGAGGCGTCTGCACTGTCAGCAGCGAATACAGTGGACTATATTTTTAAAAAGTACAAGTAAAGTGCTATTTTACCTGGAAGGTATTGGAAATATCATGTTCCTCCGAGTACATCTGGATTATGGACAAGTGGTCTGTGTTTATTGGCCACAATATCTTGCTCATGTTGCACGCGTAGACACTGATGGCAAAGGATGGGTCTCTGAGCTTGTTTTTTGCTGGTTGGGAAACAACAACAGCATTTAGGATGCCATAGTGGTATAGTGGTTAGCGCTGCTGCCTCTCAGCACGTGGGACCTGGGTTCAGTTCCACCCTCGGGCAACTGCCTGTGTGGAGGTTGCACGTTCTCCCCGTGTCTGCATGGGTTTCCTCTGGCTGCTTGGGTTTCCTGCCAAAATGTGCAGGTTGGGTCGATAGGCTAAGGGTATTGGATGATTGTTTCGCTTTGCATAATATGCAGGAATGGGGGAGGGGGATGGGTCTCGGTGGGATGCTGTTCAGAAGTTTGGTGTGGACTCAATGGTCTGAATTGCCTGCTTCAGCACTGCAGGGATTCTATGTTTATATAATAAATATAGTAAAAGATTAGAGTGTGTTTGTCAGGAATTTAATTATAAGCAATAAAATACAAATTGACATAATTGTATGGTCAAAGAGGTAGGTTTTAAGGAATATCTTTATGGAGTGTCTTAAAGGAGGAGGTTAGGTGTAAGGTGGGAATTAAGACAACTGAAGCATGACCACGAGTGATATTGCTTTGGGTGACAGTAAGTTTTAGAGAAACTCAAGCTCGCAGAAGTAGAATGTGGTAGGCTAGCGAGGGTAGCCAGTAGTCAAATCTAGAAGTAACAAGGGGTTGTAGAGCTGGGAATATCACTAGGAGAATGTATGAAAATGATAGAGTCATACAGTTATACAGCACAGAAACAGACCCTACAATCCAACACGTCCATGCCGACCGGATATCCTAAACTGATCTGGTCCCGTTTGCCAGCATTTGGCCCATGTCCCTCTAAATCCTTCCAATCATGTACCCATCCAGATACTACTGTTACAGGGACTTTCATCACCAGTAATCATTCAGGCAGATGGTAGATGTGGAATGTATCTAAAATAAGGGATTTGGAAGGATATGTTGTGGGGAGAGAGCAAGAATATATGATTATACAGTATGCATTCAAATAGAATGCTGAGTGACTGAGAATCTGTTAGCATTTACATAGGCCTCCCAGGAGTGTGTCAGTATATCCAGGGAGTCTCTGGAGAGAGTCAGGAACTTTAGGGAACTGGGTGTGTTTTACAGGGAAATCTCAGAAGCGTGTCATGAATTTTCCTGGATCTGTGTTGGCACTTGTCCTGGGAGTTGACAGCATTTACATGGGATTGGTGGGTGAGGAGTTGTGAGGGTAGGTTGGTGTTTATGGTGGTAGGGGTGACTGGTGGTCATGATGTCGGTGTGGATTGGTGTATATGAATATGTGTAATCTGCTTTGGCTTTCTTGAGTGGAAGAAAAGTAAATATGTTTTTTCAAAAAAATATTTCCACATTCTTAAATTGTGGTTGTGAGCAGGGAGTGGTGCTATCACACAGACTTGTAGAAACTTGTGTTCAAATGTCAGTGATTGCAAACATGGCAAGAGAACTGAAATTAGAGGCTATCACTTCTAAATTTGAACATCAGTGTCTAAATGTACTGCACCTTCTGAAGGTGACTTTAAATGAACTGATCATATCAAATGGTGTTTATGAGACAACAGCAGCCATACATGACACAGCTTAAGTTGGAAAGCCAGCGACTGAGGATCAACAGCCTGTTAATATCACTCTCACCTTTAATGTTGAAGTTTCAGGTCCTCCCAACAACACAGGTTTTGTTTAACCTGGCATTCCAGAGTGTTGTTCTTTTGAATGATATAGGGAGTATTTGAAGAAATATTTCATAATTCTCGGTGACTACATATTCCTAGACCTCTCAAAAGGAGATGTGTATATTTTGAGAATAAGGTTGAGGATGATGAGCATTTTTAAAAATGAATAGTGGATGCATGGAGGGTTGATGAAGAGTGAAAATGAGTGGACTAGCCAGAAATTTTAAAATAGATTGTAGGAAGTTTAAAAGGAAGAAAAAGGAGGAGAGTAGCTGAGGGAAATGTAGACCCCTCAGACATTACAGTTCAATACAGCACAGGAACAGGCCCTTTGGCCCACCAAGCCTGCGCCGAATCTAATTCTTTTTAGACTCGCTACTTATTGCCCATGCGTGGTTTCTATCCCTCTTCATCTCCCGTTCATGTGTCTATCAAGATATGCCTTAAATGTTGCTGAAACAGCTTCCACCACCTCCACTGGCAGTGCTTTCCGGGCATTCACTACCCTCTGTATGAAAAATTTTTCCACACTTCTCTCCTAAACTTTCCCCTTCTCACCTTGAACCTGTGCACTCTTGTAGCTGACCTTTCCACACTGGGAAAGGACCTCTGGCTATCCACCCTAACTATGCCTCATAATTTTGTAGACCTATATCAGGTTGCCCCTCAGCCTGCAACTTTCCAGTGAAAACCATCTGAATTTAACCAACCTTTCCTCATAATTAAAACCCTCCAGACCAAGCAACATCCTGGTAAACCTTCTCTGTACCCTCTCCAAAGTATCCATGTCCTTTTGTAATGTGGCGACCAGAACTGCACATTATATTCCAAATGTGGCCTAACTAAAGTTTTGTACATCTATAATATAACTTGCCAACTTTTATATTTGATGCCCTGGCCAATAAAGGCAACTGTGCTGTATGCTTTCTTGACTACCTTATCCACCTGTGTTGCTACTTTCAGGGATCTCTGGACCTGTATGCCCAGATCCCTCTGTATACCAAGGTTTCCAAAGATTCTGCCATTTATTTTATAATTTGTACCTGAATTTGATCTCCCAAAGTGCATCACCTCGCATTTTTCCAGATTAAACTCCATCTGCTATTTGTCTACCCAAATTTGTAATCTATCTATATTTCACTGTATTCTTTGACAATTCTCCTCACTGTCTGCAACTCCACCAATTTTGACGTCATCCACAAACTTACCAATCAGATCACCTGCAATTTCCTCCAGGTCCCATATATTACAAATAACAAAGGTCCCAGCACTGATCCCTACGGATCACCACTCGTTACTGATCTCCATTCTGAAAATCACCCTTCACATTACTACTCTGTCTTATGTGACCAAGCCAGTTCCAATCCATCTAGCCAGCACACCGATCCCATGAAACTTTACCTCCTGTACCAGCCTGCCATGAGGTATCTTATCAAATGCCTTAATGAAGTCCATGTAGACAACATTCACTGCCTTTCCCTCATCAATCATTCTTGTCACCACCTCAAAAAACTCAAATTGGTGAGACATGACCCACACAAACCCATGCTGCCTATCACTAACTAGTCCATTCGCACTCAAATGCGAATACATTCTGTCTCTCATTATCTTTTTGAACAGTTTCCCCATCACTGACGTCAGGCTCACTGGCCTGTAATTACCTGGATTATCTCTATTGCCCTTCTTAAACAAAAGAACAACATTGACCATACTCCAGCCCTTTGGAATTTTGCCTGAGGACAAAGAGGATCAAAGATTTTTGTTAAGGCCCCAGCTACTTTCTCCTTTGCCTCCCAAAGTATTTGGCCTGGGGACTTTTCTGCCTTGATGTATTTCAGGACACCCAACACTTCCTCCTTCATTATATTGACCTGCGTGAAAGTATTTGCATGCCTTTCCTTAACTTCAGCATCCCTCCAGTCCCTCTGCTTGGTGAATACCCATGTAAAGTACTCATTAAGGATCTCACCCTGGCTCCACACATAACCTTCCTCCTTTATCCTTGAGTGGGCCTACTCTTCCCCTAACTATCCACTTGTTCCTAATAAATGTATAAAATGCCTTGAGATTCTCCCTAACCCTGTTGGCCGAGGACATTTTGTAGCCCCTTTTAGTACTTCCAACCCCCATTTGAGCTTTTACCAACCGTCTCTATATTCATCATTGTCTGTTTTTAGTTGCCTAGACCTTAGGTATGCTTCCTTTTCTTTTTGCCTAAGTCGATAATTTCCCCTGTCATCCAAGGTTTCTGAGTCCTGCCATTCCTGTCCTTCGCTTTCACAGGAACATGCTTGTGCTACGCTGTAATCAGCTGGTCTTTAAAAGACCCCCACGTCAGATGTAGATTTATCCTCAAATAGCTGCGACCGATCTACATTCTCCAAATCTTGCCTAATTTGGTTATAGTTGATCTTCCCCCAATTTAATACCTTCATCCAAAGTCCACACTTGTCCTTATCCACAAGTACCTGAAAACTTATGGAGTTATGATCACTATTCCCAAAATGCCGCCCCCCCCCCCCCCCCCAACTAAAACTTTGATCACCTGCTCAGCTTGTTTCCTAATACCAGGTCCAGTATGGCCACGTCCCTCATTCAAAAAACTCTCCTGGATGCACCCAATAAATTGCTTCCCGTCCAAACCCCTGGCTGTAAAGGAGACCCAGTCAATATGAGGGAAGTTAAAATCACCCACCATAACAATTCTGTTATTTTCACATATGTCCAGAATCTGACTACATATCTCCAACTCTATTTCCTGCTGGCAACTAGGAGGTCTGAATTACACTCCCAGCATTGTGATTGCACCCTTCCTTTTCCTGAGCTGTATCCAGAATACCTCACTGCAAAATTCTTCCAGGGAGGCTTCCCGGCAACACAGCTGTGATAAGCTCCCTAACCAGTAATACAACTCTTCCTCCTCTGTCTCAGCGAAAACATTGATATCCTGGAACATTAAGCTGCCAGTCCTGTTCCTCTTTCAGCCATTTCTCTGTGATGTTAACAACATCATCATTGCAAGCATTAATCCATGCTGTTAAGTTCATCCGTCTTACCTGTTATACTTTTAGCATTGAAGCAAATGCAGTCCACGCCTCCAGTTCTGCTGAGCTCAGCAACCTCTCCCTCATTGCCTTTCCTCTTAGCTATATTTGCCTTAGGCTCAAGGTCTTCTCCAGTCTCTATACTTACTGACCTGCTGCTCTGGTTCCCAACACCCTGCCACACTAGTTTACATTGTGATAGGGAATTAGGAAATTACATTGTGCTCATTTTCACACTGGAACATTTCCCAAACATATCTGAATTAGTGTATAACAAAGGTCTAATGAGAGTGAAGAACTTTATTAATAGTAATTATTTGAAGAATAGTATTGACAAGTATAGATGGGACTAAAAGTCAACAGATTCTCTGTACCTGATGCCCATCATTCTATGGATCTAAAGGAGATGGCTGCAGAAATAATAGAAGCACTAATTATGTTTTTGTAAAATTCCCTTGAGTCAGTAATGGACCTCATAGATTAGCAAATGTAATGAGGGAGGGTGAAAATGGGGTACTCCAAGCCTGTTAGGTGTATGTCAGTCATGAATAAATACAGTTATATGAAACAAAGTTTTGTGGACACTAGAAATCTGAAACAAAAACAGAAGTTGCTGGAGAAGCTCAGCAGGTCTGATAGCATCTGTGGAAAAAATGCAGAGTTAACGTTTGGGTCCAGTGACCCCTCTTCAGAATAAATTTGGTGCTGCAGCAGAGTATTGGATAAATAAAAGGAAGCCTGTACAACTGTCTTGTTTTGTGCTGCTACAAGAGGCCCAGTTTCTATCCTGAAATCTGAAATTAATAAACTGTAACTGTTCCCTACTTCCCACCCCATTTGCCAAGATAGAAATTTCTGATTACATATAGGGAAAAGTAGAGAAAATGACAAGTGGTTGGAGTTATCCAGATTCTGTGAAGGTTACCAGGGATGGAGTTTTGTCTGTTCTGGGACAAGCAGTGGCTGTCATCCTCTTCTCTCTCGTATGGTCACAGGAATGTCACTGAACACCCCAGTTTAAAAACAAGGTTAATATGAGAGTGAATTTTCTTTTCCAGATCCAAAAGTGGTGTTTGGGAGCTTAATGGAGTGTAGTGGAGGGTGAATACAGGTCCTTCTCCCCTCAGCGGGTATGCTGCACGGGAATTGGTTTCCTGAACGCCAGCCAGCTAGTTTGTAAACGGCTGATAGCAAAGGGCCCAAGAGAAGAAAACGATATGACTGCAGGTTGGAGTGTTGACAAAATGGCCTTGATGCTGTTAACATTTATTTTGTTTGGAGCTAAGATGGTGTAGAAGGGGGCACTTTTTTTTAAAGATGGAAAAATCCTGCTTATTTAAAATTATTTTTACCTGTCCCCTCCCCACCTCTACAGAAACATTTGGACTTGTGCTGGTTTAAGGTTCGTTGTATCTTGGCCTATAGCCAAAGAGTGCAGTTATCTTGGAAAGTGATAGGCTTGGATGTGATTACAGAAATAAGAAAGGTGGAGGATTTGAAAACAAAGGTGAAAATGTTAAAATTGAGATTTTACCAGATCAGGAACCTGTGTAGAGGAGTGAGCACAGAGGGTGATGGTGGGAGTAAGGACATGGGCAGTAGAGGCTTGGATGAACGTAAACCAAGACAGGAGGCTGACCAAGAGTATTTATTTGTCTGCATGGGGCATTGCAGCCAGGTCCAATTTTGCCTTTCTTTTGAGTACTCATCTTCTCCCAAAGATAACATAGCAATTGGAGCAATAGCTGTGCTGTTTTTCAACCCCTGTCTCTGAGTTGATGATGCCGCCAGGCCTTGTAGCCACCTTGATTGGGGGAACTCCGTGCAGGTTGTGAATCAATGTAGACTGTTCCTGGGCTGTACAGCCGAAAGGCTTCCTTTCTCCCCCAACATCATTCCCCCCATCCGCACCCTCCCCACCTGCCTTTCCTACAGCATAAATGCTGCCCCCCTCCACACTTCATGTCAGCTCTGATGAAGAGTCATCTAGACTCGAAACGTTAGCTTGGTCTCTCTCCATGGATGCTGCCTGACCGGCTGTGATCTCTAGCATTTTTTAGTTTTCAGGACTTTCTGCTCCTTTCTGTGTCTGATATTAGAGTGAGAAATGAAGGGGTGGGCCCCCGTTAACCTTGTTTTTAAATTGGGGCATTCAGTCACAATGCTGTGACCACACGAGAGAGAGGAGGATGGCTGCTATTGCTTGTCCCAGAACAGAGCAAAACTCCATCCCTGGTATCCTTCACAGAATCTGGATAATTCCGACCACTTGTCATTTTCACTATTTTTCTCTGAATTTAATCAGATTTCTGTCTTGGCTAATGGCTTCCCTCAGACTCACAGGTCTCCCACAAGCTTTAGATTTGTAAATGATTGATTGCTCCTTGAACTACCTCCACACAGCTTCCTACTGCCCATTTTCCTCACATTTGGCACAGGAGGAGGCCATGCAGTATCCTCTAGCTTGTTCATTTGTTCAATTAGATTGTGGCTGAAATAATCCTAGCTCCATTTTCCTGTTTTTGGCACTCACTTGCCTGCATAAAATCTGTCAATTTTTATTTTGAAATCTCCTGTTGAATTCCTGGTCTCAACAGCTTGTTTTTGGCAGCGCAGGTGGGGGCGTGGGGAGAGTTCCATCTTCCTACTACCTTTTGTGAGAAGAAGGTGTTTCCTAACATCAGCCTTGACCGGCCCTTCGTTAATTTGAAGTGGTTAGTCCTTGTCCCAGGCTTCTCCTTCCAGAGGAAGTAGGAACTGCAGCTGCTGGAGAATCTGAGATATACCAAGTGTAGAGCTGGATGAACACAGCAGGCCAAGCAGCATTAGAGGAGCAGGTATGGCCTTCAGAAAGAAGAAGGGTCTAGGCCCGAAACGTCAGCCTTCCTGCTACTCTGATGCTGCTTGGCCTGCTGTGTTCATCCAGCTCTTCACCTTGTATATCTCCCTCCAGAGGAAATGGTTTCTGTCCAATCTTATCAACTGCTTTTATTCACATTTAAATTGTTTGTGGTCTTTAATTGTGGTGAGATAGTATCCCTACTCCGCCCCACTGTGAATGTTGAATAAGTACAGAGCAAATATTGTAAGTTGCTTTTGAAGATTGGTACCTGTGCCTTAAAGGTTTTAAAATGCTGACATTAGAGATTGAAATCCAGTGTTATTGGACACACATGTGTTTGCCCTTCAGTAACCTTGTTTGAATTGGCACAGTCCCCTCTTTCTGAAGGTTGGCCTTGTATACGGTGTTGATTGTGGTGGCTCAGTGAGAGCTAGAGCATTCACTTGTTATTGACCCTCAGCTTTTTGGCAGCTATTCGCTGACATTTTTTTCTAAGTTTCTGTCATAAATTCTATCGGATCGGCCTCACCTTTAAAACCCTTTCAGGAGTGAAATTCTTTCTAGTGCATTCATTGAGTGGTCATCCTGAATTGCGATCTTTCATAGTTAAGCTCCGAAGGTGGGCCTCGCTCGAGTGTGGTGGGAATTGGCCCCACATGAAAGGCTTGGAGGGGATGTTGACTGCGGGCGGGCCCCAGGGTGCGGGATCCTGGGGAGAGTGGGACGGGCCCTCATTGTGGTAGGATAGGAGGCAGTATTGTCCCTAACTTGCTTTCCTGCTGTCTGGGCCTCTTTCTGTGCTGTAAAAATTCTGACTCTGTGAGATGAACTTTCATTGAATGGCGCATAGAGTATAATGTGGTAAAGTGTAAAATTGTCCATTTTGGCAAAAAATGTACAAAAAAAAGCATATTATGTAAATGCAGACCACTGAGATGTAAAGAGATCTGGGTATCCCAGTGCATGAATCATACACAAGGTTAGTATTTAGGTATAGGAAGTAAGGAGGAAGGCTAATAGAATGTTATAGTTTATTGAGAGGGGAGTTGAATGAAAAAGTAAGGAGGCTGTGCATGGCAGGCATTGGTGAGCCCTCGTGGAGTACAGTGTACATTGGTCACTGTACTTACAGAAGGATGTTAATGCATTGGAAGCAATTCAGAGAAGGTTTACCACATTAATACCTGGAATGAGCAGGTTGCCTTATGAAGCTAAATGTGTTGGCCTATATCCTCTGGAGTTTAGAAGAATCAGAGGTGGTTTCAAAGAAACATAAAAGATCTCGAGGAGACTTGACAGGGTGGATGTTGAAAGGATGTTTCCTGTTATGGGAGAATCTCGAACTAGGGTGTCATAGTTTAAAAATAAGGTGTCGCTCATTTAAGACGGAGATTGAGGAAACTATTATTCTTTGGTGGGCCGGTGACTGGGAACATCTCACAGTTTTGGCTTGAGGATGGGGTTTTGTGCAAAATTACAGCATTTCTATCACTACAAATGACTGCACATCAAAAGAGAACTCTGTTGGGATCATTTGAGTTTATGAAAGGCACAATTAAAATATGTAAGTTATTAATTTTCTTCTGTTTCATGGATCAGAGAGCAGTGGAGAAACCAGCAGCTCTCTGCTCACTGGTCAACTACCTGTTGGAATGAGTGAAGAGCCACTGACTCAGTGCAGCAAGATCCAAATAGGTCTGAAGGAAAGATAAAGGGTTGATTGAGGGCTAAAAAGAAATGGCCATGAAGAGGCACAGCAGGCCAAATGGTCTCCTGGTTCTATGGTGAATTTTTTTTCAAACTTGCAGAGTCTCTTGAGTTGGGAAATCCCACTCTGTCTGACATCTCCTGTGTGTGTTTTTGATTTCCTATCATCTTCATCTAAATAAATTGGTGAACCTAAGCAGAACATGAGCAGCGCAGCTTGCTGAGGGTAGAGAACACAGTTGGTGTAAACACTTGGGTAGGATGGAGGAACTGCTGGCTACAAGTGCTGCGGCTTATAAAAGAAAGAGCTTGGTCTGTCTCCAAGGTCACTTTGCCGTAATCTCCTTGGCCAGCTGCCAGGGAGGGTCAGAGGAAACCTGCTTACCGGATAAAGCTGCTCTGACTTGTGCCGGCTACTGGAGTGTCGGCTGCAGTTGTTTTGTTATTTAGAGGAGGCTGTCATTGAAGCATGTGCCATTTAAAGCTCCTGGTTTCCTTTTTTTAGAAACCATGAGAGGGCAAATATTTCAAAATAGCTTTTGAGGGAGTAAATAAGCTGGGAGTAAACTTGCATTTCTACAGTACTTTTCATGACCTTGAGATGTCCAGAGCATTTCACTGCCATTGAAGCCCTTTGTGAGGTATAGTTTCTGGGTAAAAGAGGACGTACTTGTTCTGGGAGCAGGAGGTCATGAAGAATATTAATTGCTTCATTCGCTTACTACTGTTGATCTGTTCAGGCTGCACAAATCCTGGTGTTTGTCTGTGTTTAAGTTTGTTCGATCCCAAATTGAAATCTCTGGTTGGGAGCTAATGAAGTAAAGGTATTGGATTTCTGCAGCTTTGTCTGTTCTTCCCAAGAATTTTAGTTGCAGTTGCTGTCTCTGTTCTTACACTCTGTTGGGAGATATTAAGCAGACTCTTTCAGTGGCAGCAGAGTCTGTTTCCAGCACCTGTCCTAGTCTCCCTTTCCAGAAATTCCGTTTTCTTTGTGTGTAATTTTCCATGCTGTTTAAAAAAAACCCTGCAGCATAGAGGGACAGAGGAAACATGAGTAGGAGCAGGCCATTCAGCCATCGAACTACTGCACCATTCAGAAGGTCGGGGTCATCACTCACCTCAACCTTGTTTTTTTCTTGCATTATCCCTGTGTCGTTTGATGTTTTAATTTGCAGAAACCTTTGGATCGCTGCCTTGAGCACACCTGATGATTAAGTATACCCCACATACTCCACAGCCCTCTCGGATAGAGATTTCCAAAGACTCACCACCTTCTGACTGGAGCAGTTCCTCCTTGTCTCTCTCTTCGGTGTCCTCCTGCTTATTTGACACTTTATCCCTTAGTTCTGGACATTGTGTCTGTGTTTGCTGGACTGATTCCGACACTATTCCTCCTGCCTGTACCTTACTCAGTTTTAAATACTTATTCAGACTTTCCCTTCAAAGATGCGATGGACTCAGCCTCAATCGCTCCCTGTGACAGTGTTCGGAGCTCAGTGTGAGGAAATCGTGCACTCTGACGGTTTTTAAATTGATGACATTCCCCAGTTAGAGTTGATGGTCAGTCTCTCCCTTTCAAAACTCTTCACAGTATCTTCTTTAAAAAAAAGCACACCACCTCTATTAAGTTTCTGCCAGGCCTTTCCCACTCCACTGGAGGTGATGCCAAGTCTCATGTCTCTGTCTCCGCTGCCACCCTTTATACTGCCTCTTCTATTGCAGGTGGATAAATTGAAGCTTAAGTTTGAAATAATCTTTGCAAACCTTAGTTTTAATTGAATGGCTTAATTGCAGGACTTAGTTATAGTTGTGTAAATTTAAGGTGGATTTGTGACTCCAGGCCCTCAGCAAATTGGTTGACTCTTAATTGCCCGCCTGGCATTTTGTGACTTGAAATAAATGCAGGCCTAGCCAATGACACCCACATCTTGCTAGTAAGAGGTTTGATGCATTGGTTTTATTTTTTCCAAAACTCCCTTGATTTGGGGATGGTTTCATTTGATTGCAAGATAGCAAATGTAACTCCTTTATTTGAAAAGGAGGCAGATGAAAAGCAGGAAACTACAGGACAATTAGCTCAACATCTGCCGTAGGTAAAATGTTAGAAGCTGTTATTAAAGAAGTTATAACAGGGCATTTAGAGTCATTGAGCCAGAGAATTATACAGCATGGAAACAGACTCTTCGACCCAACCAGTCCATGCTGACCATAATTCCAAACTAAACTAGTCCCAACTGCCTGCTGCTGGCCCATATCCCTCCAATTGGGCCAAGTCAACATGTTTTTTGTGGAAGGGAGATTACGTTTGACCAATCTGTTGGGGTTATTTTGGGGAGGTAACGTGCTGAGGATGAAGATTTGAAGTTACAATCTGATCAGACTGAATGGTTAGAGCAGGCTCAAGGGACTGAATGGTTTACTCCTCCTGATTTTTTTTTTTGTTCATGGGGAATTCTTAAGTTCTTAAACCCAAATTAAGCTGTACAGACTTACACCCACAGCCAACACAGTACCTAGTGATAGAGATAATTGTTTGGGCTAACTGTATAGCTGGGGGAGGTTCTGGTGGCTAGCTAGGTACAGGCTCATGTTTCTGAGGCCGATCTAGCTATAACCTGGCTTCATTAGAGCAGTTATGTTCAATTATAGAAATATCCTAGTTTTTGTTTTATTTTGAGTCCACTGATCGCACTAAGACTGCAGATTCCGGTGGCTAGCTATTGATCCAATATCATTCTGAGAGATACAGTTGACTATTGCTTTTTGTTTTTCAAAGACTTCAAAGGAGTTGAGATTACGTTTCTATCAGAGAATGTGTTTGGGAGAAGCCAGCGCAAACATCAGTTGGTTCCAAGCACCCTGTTTAAAGTTATTTCTGTCAAGCCAGCAGACTTAAATTACAACAAGGCGACTTCTGTTTAATGTATAAAGCTCCCATCCTAATCCTCACTCTCTTCCATGCCCTGTCTGATGTGAATGAGTTTTTCCAGAAGTCGGAAAAGGGACAAAATACTCTTTCTTTCTGTCTTGTTTGTGCTCTGTCTGTCTGTCACGCGTGCACTCATTCCATTTTAAATCTTGGCTGTATTCAATTTAATAATTTTATTTATATATTCTAATGCTACAGAGAGTGAGTGACCCATTACCATCATCATCCCACACCCAGATAATGAAACACAATAGGAGGAGACTGGAGTCCTGCTGAGGGCAGTGCCAAGTGAAGATGACTGTTTTAAAAATTGTTAATATCCCACATGTGGCTTTGTCCCCAGCCTTGCTTTCTTCACCTCCAAACCCCTCCATCGTCACCCTTCACAGTCTCCCTACCTCTCTCCTGTCCTCCATCTCTGCCCTGCCTCCTCAACCCTGTCTTTTGCCCCTCCTGAAGCCTTTTCCCTCCCCTCTCTTGCAATCAGCAACCTTGTCCCTGTGAAACTCAGTGTTTGCTCAGTACTTCCACGGAGGACCAGATAATTTCTCTGTAATCCAGGCAGCGTCCTACCCCATGGGCTTATTGATGTAACAGGCTAGAGCTTTAGCTAATTGCTTATTAGCATTTAGCAGTTTGTCCTTGAACTTGTTGTAATGATGCATACATTCTGTTCCACAGCAGGTGGCAAAGCGATACTGGCTGGCAGTCCCTTCTTATCTGAAGCTAATGCTGAGAGGATTGTGAACACACTGTGTAAAGTGCGAGGTGCTGCTCTCAAAATAGGTCAGATGCTCAGCATTCAAGGTAAGGGACACTGGCTGGATTCCTGACCTTCCCTTGACACTTCAGTCATAACATTGTACATTTAATTAGCCCCTTTGGCAGTACTGAGTTCAATAGTATCGACTGTAAATGCTGGAAATCCTCAGCCATTCTGGCAGCATCAGTGGAGAGAGAAACATTTAATGTTGCAGGCCACTATCCTTCCGTTTGAACTAGCTTTTAGCAGAGATAATGCAGGTTTTTCAGCAGGTAGAAAGGCAGGGAAACAGAGAATCAAGAATTGTGGGCCAGATGAGAACAAGAGGAGAGGGGATAGGGAGTAAATGACAGAAGAAATAATGGTGCCTAAGTAAAGAGGTGGAAGCGGAACATCCTTTATTCATTTACGGGATGAGGGCATCGCTGGCCAGGCAGCATTTATTGCCCACCCCTAATTGCCCAGAAGGCAAACTTAAGAGTCAGCCACATTACTGTGGGTCTGGAGTCACATGTAGGCCAGACCAGGTAAGGATGGCAGTTTCCTTCCCTAAAGGATAGTAGTGAACCAGATGGGTTTTTCCTGACAACTGGCAATGGATTTGTGGTCATCATTAGACTCTTAATTCCAGATATTTATTTGATTCAAATTCCACCATCTGCCCTGGTGGGATTCAAACCTGGGTCTTAATCTCTGGATTAACAGGCCAGTGGTAATACCACTAGGCCATCGCCTCCCGTCTTAAGGAAGTCCTTCGTCTCTGGGTGGTTACGAACCACCAACCTTCTGATTAACAGCCAGACATGCTAACCTGCTGTGCCACAGAGACAGGCAGAAAGACATGCAAGAATAGGTCTAGAATCTTCACTAACAAGTGCAGTGCTTATGATCTGAAATTGTTGAACCTAAAATTGCATTTGAATAGCTGTGAAATGTCTGATCAAAAGAGGGAATGGTTGTCAGCCTTTTTTTGAGCTTTGTTTTTAGAGTACTATAGGTTAATATTCAGAATCAGAGGATTAATATAGCCAGCTCAAGGTCCTTATGGACTGAAGGAGGTGTTCAGCAGAGTGATCCTTCAATATGCCTTTGGTTGTCTTAATGTAGAGGAAGCCGCTTTGTGAGTGGTAAATTCGGTGTACTAAATTGAAAGAAGCACAAAAGTTGCAAGTTTTTAAACGTAAGGTGGCCCCAAAGAAGGTCTACAGGAAGTTCAGGAGAAATCTATTCTCCATCCAAGAAGTGGATGGAGAATGGAATTCGTACCACAAGTGACTAGATACATGTTCAGCAAACGTTTTATTAACTGGCAACTCTGGAACCAGGAATGTGCTGGTTGATCAAATATTCTGGGTAATTGAGAAGTCCACATAATCAATCAGTATAAAAACACAGACTGAGTAATAGAAACATAATGCAGGTGGCATACCCATCACTTGACAGCATAAATCACCTAAATAATAACGCAACTTCACCGTAAATAAAACTTGCCGGCAGGGAGCCTCAACTAACTATTTGGACATTGCAATGGATCGCAATAAAACGTTAAACTTCTGATATTTGAGGCATCTAAATTTTGCCGGTTTATCGAGAGTGCACATTCATAAAGTGCCAGTTAAAACAAAGGTTGTTTTATTTGAGGGAAAGCAGAATGGCGATCATATGACTGCTGTTAACTAGTGTAAAAACCCATCTGGTTCCCTAATGTCCTTTAGGGAAAGAAATCTGATGTCCTTATCTGGTCTTCCTGATATGAGACTCCAGACCCACAGCAATGTGGTTGGCTCTTAACTGCCCCCCTGGCATTTAGGGATGGGTAGTAAATGCTGGCTTAGCCAGTGATACCCACATCTCATGACTAGTTTTTTAAAAAAAAACTTCTCGAGTTGCTAGCTTTGTTTGAAGTCTGTCTCATTTAGCATAGTAATAGTGCCATACAGCATGACGGAGGGTGTTCTCAATGTGAAGGTGGGACTGTGCAGTGTTCAATCATACCGTTATGGACTGATGCATAGACAGATGAATGAGGATGAAGTCAAGTTTGTTATTCCCTCCTCTGCTGCTACAGTCCTTATCTAGTATCTATGTCCTTTGGGACTTGACCAACCTGGTTAATAGTGCTGTTGCTGAGCCATTCTTGGTGATGGACCTTGAAGTCCCCTACCTGGGACCTGAAGTACCCTACATCTGCACCCTTGCCACCCTCTGTGCATCTGAATGGTAAGGTGGCAATTAGCAGGAGGTTTCCTTTATCATGTTTGACCTGATGCCATAAGAATTTCCTGAGGTCAGGAGTTAGTGTTGAGAACTTCAGGGCAACTGTCTCCAACTGTGCTGCCACCTCTCACTGGTCTGTCCTTCACGTGGGACAGGACATATCCAGTGTTGGTATTGTCCGGGACATGGCCATACTGATGGTTGCTTGATTATTTTGTGCGATAGCTGTCTCAATTTTACCGTAAGCTCCGAGTATATGTTAGTTCCATTCCAAGTCTTGCTTGGAACTATATTGCTGTCAGAAAGCCTTCCCTAAGAGGTGTGGGAAGTAGAGACCATGAATATTTTTAAGGCAGGATAGATAGATTCCTGCTAAGAAACAGGCGGAGAGGTTATCAGGGTTAGGTAGTAATGTGATCAGCTCTGATCTTATTGAATGGCTGAGCAGGCTTACCAGGCTGAGTGACCTAGTCAGCTCCTATTGCTGTTAGTATTCATGTTTACATGTTCATGTGTTCTTGTACAAGTTTACAGTGGAAACTTGCTGTGGATATATTGCACTCAGTTGTTAGTTCATGGTGCAATTATAAGTGGAGGAAGGAAGAGGACATCTAGGATTCAGACGGTATATTGTCAAATGTTAGTAGGCAGGGCAGTGGCTGGAGAACCTATGGAAAATACATGTTATCATATTTCTGTAGCTTCTCAATAGCAAAACACCAGGTCTTAAGTGGGCCTTTGCTAAATGTGTTGAAATAAACTGTAGACTTAAGTAAAACTCACAAGTTTCAACATTAAATAAGCTTTCATGGAGGAGAATATCAATATACAAACTTTTCTAGCATGCCGCAAACTGACTCTCAAAGCTACTTTTCATACTGCAGCATTATTCTAGAACACACCCCTCAGCACTTTAAAACTAGATGTGTTTTTAAAAATCTATTACTTTTCCTCGTCAGATTAAATCAGTTTGATTGGTTGGTTGTTGTAGATGGGTTATTTGAATCTCTTGTGTGCTAAATGATTTTCCGTTGGTTGGAGTTTCACACATCCAGACAAGTGGGAGTATTCTTTCACACTCCTGACTTGTGCCGTGTAGGTGGTGGACAGGCTTTGGGGAGTCAGGAGGTGAGTTTTCATTCTGCAGTATTCCTAGCCTCTGACCTGCTCTTGCAGCCACGGTGTTTATCTGGCTAATCTAGTTCAATATCTGGTCAGTGGTAGGTAGGGAGCGGTGTGGGTCCAGAAGGAATCACAGAGACAGGGAGGGGTGTGGGTCCAGAAGGGATTACAGGGATAGGGAGGGGTGTGGGTCTGGAGGGGATGACAGGGATAGGGAGGGGTGTGGGTCTGGAGGGTATTACAGGGATAGGGAGGGGTGTGGGTCTGGAGGGTATTACAGAGAAAGGGAGGGGTGTGGGTCTGGAGGGTATTACAGAGATAGGGAGGGGTGTGGATCTGGAGGGTATTACCGGGATAGGGAGGGGTGTGGGTCTGGAGGGATTTGAAAACAACAGTGAGAATTCAAAATGGAGGTGTGGCAGGACTGTGCACCAGAGAGGGTCATGTTGATTGTGGTTAGGATGTGGTGCAAGTTAGCACATGGACTGCAGATGTTCAGATGGCCTCATGTTTACGGAGGATAAAAACTGGATTCCACCGGGAGTGCACTGCAGCAGTTGAGTCAAAAGATGAAAGTCGGAGTAGAGGTGACCGGTGTTATTGCTGGAAACTCTCATGGCATCTTCAAGAGGCTCATGCACAACTGTGAAAATGAAATAAAGTGAGATTACCTTTTATTCGAGATGCATGGACATTCACAGTTCACTAAATTACATAGAATTAAAAGTGTGTGGGTAATGTTGGCCAAGAAAGAGAGAGAGCAGACGCAATGGTGAACTGATGTTTCTGGATCAGAAGGAAGTTTACAACAGTGACCCCCAGTGGTTTGTATTTGAATGGCTGCTACTTTAGAGATAAGTTAATGGCCCAGACTTTGGGTGTGCAGAACAATTTGAACATCATCAGCAGTTTTGTTGATGACATGAAATTTGGTGGTGAACAATGGCAAGGATAGTGACAA
Source organism: Ginglymostoma cirratum (assembly GCA_024137785.1). Classification (NCBI taxonomy): domain Eukaryota; kingdom Metazoa; phylum Chordata; class Chondrichthyes; order Orectolobiformes; family Ginglymostomatidae; genus Ginglymostoma; species Ginglymostoma cirratum. The sequence continues at coordinate 1,321,833 of JAHRHZ010000165.1, forward strand.
ACCTGGAAGGCACACAGACTGGTGAAGTAAGTAGACAGGTGACAGAAGAAATTTAATGCAGGTAAACATGAAGAGATCCATGTTGGTGGGAAGAAGGAGGGAAGGTAATATAAAATAGTGGTTATGCGCAGCCTGCTGGAACAGAGAGAGCTGAGGTATTTGTATACAATCTTTGTGCCAGGTTAAATTGAGAACATCGTTGATAAAAGCATGTGGGATCAAAAACTTATTAAATAGCAGATTAGGATATGCAATCGAGAAAGTTATGCTAAACCTTCAAAAAGGGTAGGACATCAAGGATTTGGAGAGATGCAGAACAGATTTATTTGAATGGTGCTAGGGATGAGGGAGTTCAGTTTTGCAGAGAGACTGAAGATGTTGGATTTGTTCTCCTCACAGCTGAAAAGATGAAGAGGAGATTTGAGAGAGGTGGTTAAAATCAAGAAGGCTTTCATTAAGGAGAAACCGCTGGCAGGAAGGTTGGTGAGCAGACAACAAAGATGTAAGGTGGCTGGCACGAAGGAAAATGAGGAAACTGTTAGGACTGAGCAAGTTATGATGATACCTAAAAGGATGATGGAACTAGATTCAGTAAATCACAGATAACTCAATAAACATTTGGTGGGCAAAGATTTAGAGGGCTAAGAGGAAAGGTCACAATAGGCCGAATTGGACAGTTCTTTAATGGCCTCCTTCCTTCTTGCGTCTTGTTCTCCCAAGAAATCATATTTCTTGAGTCGATGGCCTAGTGATATTACTGCTGGACTGTTAATCCAGAGACTCTGCTAACATTCTGGTGACCCACGTTCGAATCCCACCACGGCAGGTGGCAGAATTTGAATTCAATTAAGAAAAAAACTCTGGAATTGAGAGTCTCATGATGACCACGAATCCATTGCCGATTGTCGGAAAAACCCATCTGGTCACTAATGTCCTTTAGGGAAGGAAACTGCCATCCTTACCTGGTCTGACCTACATGTGACTCCAGACCCACAGCAATGTGGTTGACTCTGAACTGCCCTCTGGGCAATTAGGGATGGGTAATAAATGCTGGCCTGGCCAGTGAGACCTTCCATTCGTGAATGAATTTTAAAAAGAAGGTTTCTTTAGGATCTGATACAATAGGTGATGTCTGTTACCTCTGATCTTGAGACCAGGTCCAAGTTCAGTGAGGAGCAGTGTGGAACTTCAAGACAGACTATTTCCAAGCTCTGTATCTTACCAGGTCCTGTTGTAAATGCTGAATGGAGGAGGCAGCTGCACAGATATCTTCATCCTCAGTGATGGGAGAGCCCAGCAAATCACTGCACATGTTTCGGGATCTTAGCATTGAGAGGGATATAGTTACCTTTGGCCTTAATGATGATGTCGTTTCAGGATAGATGCTGTGGGAGCTCTGATTCTGACACTCTTTCCTGTTTCCTGCCATATTTATGAAAACTGACTGAATTCCCCTTTCTGTGAAATAAGGAAGACTTGGCACCATTTTGCCTGACTTCCTTTTGGACCCATGTTCCTTGTATGCTTGTAATTACATGATTGCCTGCTTTTTTTTTTAATTACTCAGCAAGTAGGATAGCGCAGACTGCCTCCTGATTCTGAAGAAATTGAGGCTTTGAGGTCCTGGGTGCTCTTGGCTTGTGAAGGCATCACCAGTTGCTTGGCCTATATATGCCCTGTACCTTCAGCGTTCCCTCTGGCCATATATTGGAGCTTCCTCAGCTACTTCACGCTACACTGTGATGATTTGGACCTGGGCCCCTTTGCTCTGTTATTGGCAGCCAAGACTGCAGACACTGAGCCTTACTGTCAGCTTTTTCCTTCACATCTGTTTATATTTAAAAAAGAAATTCCTTTAAAACAGGGCTTCACAATGTGCTTGGACCCCAAGTGAGGCCAAAAGCTGAAATGTTAAGGCTGTGAGCTCCCATGTGCAGGCTGTGGGGTACCCCATGTGGAATCCTGTGTGTAATTTGCACTGTGTTTGCAATGCATTCTCAGTGATCACCCCTGTCTCCTGAGCTGAACCGCGATGTCTGATTCTGACCTGTTCTTTGCCTTTCTCCAGATGAAGCTTTCATCAACCCTCAGCTGCAGAAGATATTTGAGCGTGCTCGACAGAGTGCTGACTTCATGCCCAGCAAACAGATGATGGTTAGTGCCCACTATCTCCCCAGTCCCTGTATCCAATGTCCTCTCTCTCCCTTCACCATTTTCCTGCCCTTTGCCCTATAATCACAGAGTCCCACCTTTCGCCCCGATTTCTCTCTTTTTTAAAAAAATTATTGTTCTACTTTTCAGCATTGCCATGTTTGACTGTCCTTGTAACTGGGAGAAGGTGACACTCACTCCCAGTCCCTAACCATTAGCTACTTACTGCTGGTACCCATGAGGTGATGATGAATTTACCCAGAGACTCAGTAGGCAAAGGGCTTTATTCTGTTTGTGGGTCTGATGATCAGAAAACAGATCCTGAACCTCCCGTCTCAAGCATTTGTCCTCCTGGATTAACCAGCTATTGTGACCTGAATCTTTCCACTTCCATTATTAAACTTTATTCCTGTACCTCTACCTCCTGACTGCCACCTTTATCCATTGTTGTGTATATCTTTCTGCAGAAGGTGCTGAGCAGTGACCTGGGGCCTAATTGGAAAGATCAGCTGGAGTTTTTCGAAGATCGACCATTTGCAGCAGCTTCCATTGGCCAGGTCCACCTGGCAAAGCTGAAAGATGGCAGGGAGGTGGCTATGAAGATTCAGGTTGTATGACATGATTTTCTGCCTTAAACTGCTTGCCTGCTTCATTGCTGACTTAGTTAAAGCTGTGTTCTGGTGTCAGTAACTTCATGTCCCAATGAATTATTGGGAACACTGAAATCATTTTCTGTCCATGCTCCAAACTTCATTTGTAATTAACTTCCTCCATCCCTCTCTCTAGAACCAATCTAGGATGTTAAATTAATCTGCTAGTAATGTCAGGTTCACGTTTTATCCTGTGGTGAACTTCCTGCCTATCACTAAGACTGCTTATTTCCACCTATAAGACCATAAAAGACAGGAACAGGAGTAGGCCATTTGGCTCCTCGAGCCTGCTTCACCATTCAGTAGGATCATGGCTGATCCAACACTCCTCAGGTCCACTTTCCAGTATTTTCTTTATAACCCTCGATTTTCCCCCACAGATCAAGATTCTATTACCTCTGTAACATCGCCTACCTCCACCCTTGTCTTGGCTGATCTGCTGGTGAAAACTCATTCCTATCTTTATATAAGAAGGTGTAGAGCTGGATGAACACAGGCCAAGCAGCATCAGAGGAGCAGGAAAGCTGACGTTTCAGGTCTAGACCATTCTTCAGAAATTTCTGCTGCGTTCATCCAGCCCTACACCTTGTTATATCAGATTCTCCAGCATTGGCAGTTCCTACTATCTCATTCCTATCTTTGTTACCTCTAGACTTGACTAATCCAATGCCTTTCTTCACTGTTCTTCCACATTCAACCCTGTGTAAACTTGAGGTTGTCCAAAACTCTACTGCCTCTGTCTTAACTTGCACCAAGTAGTGATCATGGGTCTACGTGGGCCCCAGTCAAGCAACATCTCGATTTAAAATTTCTCACCCCTGTTTTCAAATTCCTCCATGGCTTTGCCTCTCCCCAGCTGTGTAATCTCTTCCAGCTCACCGCCATCTGAGATTTCTGCATTTCTCTAATTCTGGCATCTTTGGTGTCACTGATTTTAATTGTTCCACCATTGGTCATGCTTCCAGTTGCCTAGGCCCCTAGTCTGCAGTAATCTTCCCGATGCCCCTCTGCCTCTCTGCATTACTCTTTTGTGAGGCATTCCTTAAAACCTACCACTTTCATCTAACATTTGGTCATCTAACCTGACACGTCTTTATGTGGCTCATAAGAATATGGTAAATAGGAATGAGAGCAGACCATTCAATCCTTTACATCTCCTCCACCATTCACTGAGGCCATGGCTGATCATTACTTCAATATCATTTTCCAGTGTTAGCCTTGCTTCATTCCAGTCTTGTTTTATTATGTTCCTTTGATGTACCTTGTAATCATTTTCTGATGTTAGAGGTGCTGTACAAATACTAATTGCTGTTATGTTGAAACCACTGCCAAGTGCCTGGGGAGAATGAAGGTGTTGGTGGTTTATTCACAGGTTGGCTGGCTGGTGGTGGGGCTCAGTGCGGGGGGAGAAGGGCCTACATACCTGACTCAGTGAATGACCGTATTCCTGTGTTATTATCTGCAGTATCCTGGAGTTGCTCAGAGTATTGCCAGTGATGTTGCCAACCTGATAACAGTAATGAACATGAGCAATGCTCTACCTGAAGGTGAGTGACCTGTGCCTGAGACATGAAAATCTCTTTCGCTTCAATCAGCTATTGTTTAACGCCTGATTCGCTCCATGTTCTGTGTCTTCTGTCACTAATCTGTATCCCTGTGCAGTCACTCTGGCTATGCTTTCACCAGAGGGCAGTGTGGAGGGTGGGTGAACCTTCTGTTTCCAGACCTTACCAGGGTTCGCTGAGATACATCCCTGTGACCAGTTCATTGTTAATCTGTTTCCATGTGGAGTCACCCTGCAGCTTGCAGGTTATGGAAAAACAGGCAGTGCATGTGACTACTGGGCAGTCCAGGAGAGCCAGGCATATAGTATAGCAGAATTTGCCTGTCTCACTATCCAACCAGTTATTCAGTTCTGAAAACTAATGGAAGCAATAGTTTATCTGGGGAGGGAAACCAGAGACAAGACCATGGCATCGTGGTATCGTAGATTCCACGATAGTTTGTAGTCTCCCGGGTGCCGGGGTCAGAGCTGTGTCCGAACGGGTGCAGGGCACTATGAGGTGGTGGGATGAACTTCCAGTAGACATGGTCCACATTGGAATCAATAACATGGGAGAAAAAGGGATGTGAGCTGTCGTCAGTATTTAGGGAGCAAGGTAGACAATTAATACGCAGTATCTCAAAAGTAGTAATCTCTGGACTACCCCTAGAAGGGGAGAGAGAGGGCTTGGCCCAAAGAGATCAAGAACAGAATCTTTCTTGTTAGAGCTAAAGAAAATGGAGAGAGCTCACTACCACCTTCTCGAGGACGATAAATGCTGGCCCAGCCACTGAAGCCCACATGTGATGAATGAATGAGAAAGGTACCATCACATTGTTGGGTGTATCCTGTAAACCGTCACCTCAACGGGAAAATTTAGAGGAACTGACTTGCGAGGAGATTACAGTGAGGTACAGGCATCATAGTGCCGTTATAATGAAATATTTGTAATAAATCTAATACAAACTGGGGTGGTAGTACTGGTGTACAAGAGAGAGAGGGTAAAAGTTCCTAGATTGTGTTCATGAGGATTATTTTACATTGATATGTTTCCAGTCTAATGTCAAAGAAGTACTGCTAGGCCTGGTTCATGGGAATGAGGGGGAAGTCGATCAGATGTCAGTCAGGGATCATTTGGGGAACCGTGGTCATAGTGTAAAAAGGCTAGGGGCTGGTTATGGAAAAAGAGAAGGAACACAGGAGAGGCGATGGCCTAGTGGTTTTATCGCTGGACTGTTAATCCAGAGACCCAGATAATGCTCCGGGAACCCGGGTTTAAGTCCTGCCACGGCAGATGGTGGGATTTGAATTCAATAAATATCTGGATTTATGGTGACGGTGAATCCATTGTCGATTGTCAGGAAAAACCCATCTAGTTCACTAAGCTCCTTTAGGGAAGGAAACTGCCATCCTTACCTGGTCTGGCCCACATGTGACTCCAGGCCCACAGCAATGTGGTTGACTCTTAACTTCCCTTTGGACAATTAGGGATGGGCAATAAATGCTGGCCTAGCCAGCAACACCCACATCCCATGAATGAATAATGATAAAAAAAACATTACTGGGGGTCGATACAGACCTCCAAACTGTAGGGGTAATGTTAGGAATAGCATGAAACAGGAGATTAAAGATGTCTGCAGTTAAGGAGCATCTGTAATTATGGGTGACTTTAATCTGCATTTAGATTGGGCAAGTCAAATTAGTAGCATTACCACAGAGGAGGAATTCCTGGAGCGTATTTGGGATGGTTTTCGGAAACAATACATTGACAAGCTGAATAGAGAACAGGCCATGAAACAAAAACAGAAATTGCTGGCAAAACTTAGCATGTCTGGCAGTATCCATGCAGAGAAAGCAGAATTAATGTTTCGAGTCCAGTGACTCATAAGAGCAGGATTCAATGTTAATTTTGCTTTCTGCCCACAGATGCTGCCAGACCTGCTGAGTTTTTCCAGCAATTTCTGTTTTTGTTTCCGATCTCCAGCATCCACAGTTTGTTTGCTTTTTTTGTTTTATTTTAGAGAACAGTTATCCTAGACTGGGTATTGTGTAGTGAGAAAGGAATAATTAGCAGTTTAGTTCTGTGAGGTCCCTTGGATATGAATGACCGTAATATGAGAGAATTACTCACCAAGATGGAGAATTATGGAGTTGATTCTGTGACTAAAGTCATGAATCAAAACAGAGGGAAGTACCAAGTTCGCAGTGGGAGTTGCCTGAGAGATTGGGGAACATTACTTAAAGGGATGATGGTGGAAAGGCAATGACAGACTTTCAGAAAGCACATGGGTGAGCTGTTACAGTTGTTCATTCCTGTCTGGCACAAAGGTAAAAGGAGAAAGATTCCAAACCATGGCTTACAAGGGAAATTACAGATAGTATTAGATCCAAGGAAGAGGCACATCAATTGACCAGAATTTAAAAATAAAAGTCAGGTCCAAGGGGTGGAAGCAGTTTCAGAATTGAGTAAATGAGAACATTGGGATTGATTAGGAAAGGGAAAACAGAACATGAGTGTGAGCTGAGATAAAAGGTACTGCAGATGCTGGAGAATCCGAGAT
>JAHRHZ010000165.1:1329137-1360936 GCA_024137785.1 Ginglymostoma cirratum
AAACCCTTCATCTTTTTCTGATGAAGGGTTTAGGCCCGAAACGTCAAGTTTTCCTGCTCCTATGATGCTGCTTGACCTGCTGTGTTCATCCAGCCCCATGCTTGTTATCTCATGAGTGTGAGCTCGTGGGAAATGTAAAAACTGACTAAAAGTTTCTGTAGGTGTGTGAAGAAAAATGTAGGTCCCTTACATCAGAAACAGGGAAATTTATAATGTGGAACAAAGAAATAGCTGACCAACTAAATACATACTTGGTATCTGTGCTCACAAAATAAGTCACAAACGACATACCAGGAACATTGGGGAGCACAGGGTTTAGCGAGAGGGCGGGACTGAAGAAAATGAGTGTTTGTAGGGAAATGGTGTTGGCGGAATTGGGGATTGAAGGTAAATTAATCCCCAGTCCTGGATAAACTACATCTGAGAACATTTAAGAAAGTGACCCTAGAATTAATGGGTGCAGTCTTCCAAAATTCTCTAGACTCTGGAACAGTTGTTACAGATTGCAGGCTAGCTAATGTAACCCTGCTATTTAAAAAGGGAGGTAGAGAGGAAACTGGGAATTGTATATTGGTCAGCCTGATGTCAGTAGTGGGGAAAATGCTAGCGTCTGTTCTAAAAGATTTAGTTGCTGAGTGCTTGGAAAACAGTGACACGGTCAGACAGAGTCAGCATGAATTTATAAATGGGGAATAGTGCTTGACAAATTTATGGACTTCTTCAAGGATGTGACTGGTAGAGTTGATGAGCAGGAAAATCAGTGAATGTAGATTATTTAGACTCTCAGAAGGCTTTCTGCAAAAGTCTCTCACAAGAGATTAATGTGTAAAATTAATACCCAAAGGATTGGAAGTTGTGTATTGAGATGTATTGAAAACTGGTTGGCAGACAGGAATAAGTGATAGGCAGGAGTAATGGGGTATCACAGGGATAAGTGCTAGGACTCCAGCTATTCATATCATATATTCATAGAGTAATACAGCATGGAAACAGGCCCTTCAGCCCAAACTGGTCCATGCTGACCATGGTGCCAACTGAACTTGTTCCAATTGTACACATTTGGTCTTCTAAGCCCTTCTCATCCATGTACCTTTCCAAATGTTTTTAAAATGTCACGAGTGAGATGAGGGAACTAAATGTAATACCTCTACGTTTGCAGATGAGACAAAGCAGGGTGGGAGGGTGCACTGTAGGGAGGATAAATGTGACGTTATCTACTTTGGGAGCAAAAACAGGAAGGCAGATGATTATCTGAATGGCTATAAATTGAGAGGGGGGAATGTTCAATGAAACCTGGGTGTCCTTGTACTTTCAGTCACTGAAAGTAAGTGTGGAGGTACATGAAGAAGGCAAACGGTATGTTGACCTTCATAGCGAGAGAAGTACAGGAGCAGCGATGTCTTGCTGCAATTATACAGTGCCTTGGTGAGATCATATCTGGAAATTTTGTGTAGTTTGGTCCCTTTTTCCTGAGGAAGGATGCTCTTGCAATAGAACAAAGGTTTACCAAACTGCTGCTTCGATGGTGGGACTGACGTATGAGGAGAGGTTGAATTGGTTAGGATTATATTCACTGGAGTTTAGACGAATGAGGGGGGAGTCTCATAGAAACCCATACAATTCTAGCAGAACTAGATGGGAGATGCAGAATTGATATTCCCCATGAGGGACAAGTCCAGAACCAGGGGTCACAGTAAAGTTACAGGACTGAGATGAGGATACATTTCTTTACCCAGGAGTAGTAAGCCTGTGGAATTTGTTACCGCAGAAAACATTGAATGATTCATGAAGTTCGATTATAGCACTTGAGGCTAAAGGATCAAAGGATATAGGGGGAGAAAGCAGGAGCAGGCTGTTGAGTTGACTAAGTTATGATCGTACTGAATGACAGTGTGTACTGAAAGGGTGAGTGGCCTACTCCTATCTTCTATGTTTGTGTTTGAGAATAAGTAACTGGGGAAGGTTCGGTTTCAGTAGTGAGAACATAGCTGGCCCAGATAAAATGGAATCAAAGATTTGTGTTCACAGCTCTAATTGTAAAAGGGTAGTTTGGCTACAGTTAAGGTACATACCTGTGAAGGGGAAAGGTAGGTCAGAAAAATAGTGAGCTCCCTGGATATTGAAGGACATGGAAACTAAGATAAAGCAGAAAATGGGTGCTTATGACAAGATAATACAAGTGGGAAAGGGCTAAGAATAGAAGGTACAGAGGGTAAGTGAAAAAGGAAATAAGTCAGTGAGAGTGTGAAAAGAATCTAGAACTTTGGTTAGGCCACTTCTGGAGCAATACAGTTCAGGTTACCACCTTGTGGGAAAGATGTGATTGGACTGGATGGCGTGCAGAGGAGAATTGGCACTGACTTATGGACCTAAACTACTTGGCAGATAGAATATAATGTGGGAAGATGTGATGTTATGCAATTTGGCAGGAAGAATAGAGGAGCTGAAAATTATTGAAATAGAGAAGTATTGCAGAGGATTTGAGGGACCTTGTACGTGAATCACGAAAAGGCTAACATCCAAGTTCACTGGGTAATAGGGAAGGTAAATGGAATGTTAGCCTTTATTTCAAAGGGAATAGAGCTTAAAAATGGGGAAGTCTTGATTAAAACAATATAATGCCTGAGTGAGATCACACTGTAGTACTGTGAGCAGTTTTGGTCCCCTTATCTAAGGAAAGATATACTGGCACTGGAGGCAGTTCACCAGGTTGGACCTGGGCATGGAGGGACAGTCTTGTGGGGAGAGGCTGAATAGGTTGCACCTGTACTCATTGGACTTTAGAATGAGAGACAACCATATCAGAATATATTAATACTTGGGGTACTCAGGGTAGACAGGGAGAGTTATTTCTCCTCAAGTCTAGAATCAGTGTGTGAAATCTCGGAGGAAGAGGTTGCGTAACTAAGATGGAAATGAAGAGGACTTTTTCTGAACTTGGTGAATGTGTGAAATTCTTTCCTGCAGAGGGCTTTTTAGGATGGGTTATTAAATATATTTGAGACTGGGAGACAGGTTTTAATTAGTAACACTAGGTACCTTCACCAATATTTATCCCATGGCTATCGGTGATAAGATTATCTGGTCGTTATGTTGTGGGATCTTGCTATGCATAGTTAGCTGCTGTGGTTTTTGACATTATGGCAGTGACTATGCTGCAAAGACACATCATTGGCAAGAAAGTGCTTTGAATGTACTTAAAGGTGTCTCTCAAACTTTTGGTCATGTCTCCTCACATATGCTTATTCAGCTCGGTTTCCCATTCTGCTGATCAGTACCTTGCTACATTTAGCAGATAACTGCTCCTTGTAAAATAACTGCACGTTCTTTCACAAAATGCCAGTTGTTTGTGGATTTGAAGTATTTGAAAACCTTTTCCTTTTACTGTTAGGTTTGTTTCCTGAGCATATGATCGAAGTGATGAGCCGTGAGCTCTCCTTGGAATGTGATTATGAAAGGGAAGCAAAGTGCTATAAGCAGTTCAGGTATGTGTGAGATGTTAGCTACCCACCTACCTCCTATCCAGGGAACTCAAGTACAAAGAGGTGATTGAGATGATGACCTGCAGCCTTAGAGTCAGGTGTTTTCAATACCATCAGCTTTGCAGTCGGAATATCACAATGGGAGCACAGTAAATAATCCTAGCCGTGGAGTTCAGTCCTGAGCTGAGAGGGAGGCGAATCATGCTGGCTGTGGAGAGAACGTTGTCCCACCCCTTGGCTCCTGGGCCTTATAGTCCTTATCCTACACCTGAGAAAACCGTGCCAGAGAATCAGCAAAGTTAGTTTCATAACAGCCGACATTTGTTGCTTGTCCCTAATTTCCCTGGAGAAGGTGGCGGTAAAATGTCTCAATGAATTGCTGCAGTCTTGAGGGTGTAGGGACTCCCATACTGCTGTTAGGAAGGGAGTTTCCAGAATTTTGACCTGGTGGCAGTGAAGGACAGCCGATCTACCTCAAAATCGGGATGGTGAGTGTCCTGGAACTGCTTTTCCAGTGTGCCTGCTGCCCTCGTCCATTTAGCTGGTTGTCTTTGGCTGTGACGTTTGCTCAGGGTTGTAAGGTTTTCCGAGGTTTTCATTTGACTGAAGGTGCCAGTTCTTCACCCCCAGATATTTGGGCACATGGGGCCTAAATATTACTTCAATGTTTTGAGGATTTCTGCCTCTCCCACCTTTACAGGCAGTGATTTTCAGATTCCCAACCCCCTCTGAGTGAAAACCCTCTGCCCCTTACCTTAAATCAATGTCCTCTAGTCATTGATCCCTCTGTCAAGGGGAAAATTCCCTTCCTGCCTACTCTGTCTGTACCCCCTCATAATTTTATGCATTTCAGTCATGTCCCCTCTCAAGGTCCTGTGCTCAAAAGAAAACAACCCCAGTCTGTCTTCATAACTAAAAACCTCCAGTCCAGGCAACATTCTGTCTGCACCCTGAACTAATGTATCACAACCCTTCTATAATATGGATTCTAAAACTGCATGCAATACTCTAGTTGTGGCCCAACTTATGTTTTCTACAATTCCAGCATAACCTCCCTGCTCTTAAATTCTGTGCCTTGATTTAATAAATACCATTTGCTGTCTTTATTATATGTCTGCTGATACTTTAAGGCATTGGTGAGCACGCACACCAAGGTCCCTCAGATCCTCGGTGTTTTCCCAGGAATACGTGTTCAACATGTCTTCCATTCCCTAGTGAGTTCTGCATCACCTCACGTTTATCCGGATTAAATTCCATTTGCTCCTGATTGGCCCATTTGACCAGCTTGCCTATGTCTAAGCCTATTCTCCCCACTAGTTACTACCCTAACAAGTTTTGTATTTTCTGTGAACTTACTGATCAACCCTCCCAACATTCAAGTCTAAATCATTTGTATAAACCACAAACAGCATGGGCCCCTACACTGACCCTTTTAGTACCCCATTGGACAGAGACAGTCAGGAAAACACCCCTCCACCATCACCTGCTTATTTCTGTTACTGACTCAGGGAGGTGGGCGTCACTGGCAGGTCCAGCATTTATTGCCCGTCCCTAGTTGCCCTTGGGAAGATGATGGTGAGCTGACTTTTTGAACTACTGCAGTCCATCTGCTGTATGTTGACCCACAATGTCCTCAGGGAGGGAATTCCAGGATTTTGACCCAGTGACAGTGAAGGAATGGCTTCCTGGCGCTTAGCAAATTGTGGATCCAATTTGCCAAATTCCTTTGGATTCCATGGGCTCTTAACTTCGCTATTAGTCTCCCATGTGGGACATTATTAAAAGCCTTGCTGAATTCTAACTAGACCACATCAAAAGCATTGCTCTCATCTACACACCTGGTCACCTCTTTGAAAAATTCAATCAAGTTGGTCAGACATAACCTCCCCTTAACAAAACCAAGCTGACTGTTCTTGATTAATCTCTGCCTCTCCAAGTGTAGATTATCACTGTCCCTCAGAATTACTTCCAGTAGTTTCCCCAACACTGAGGTTAGACTGAATGGACTGTAGTTTCCTGGTTTATCCCTTGCTCCCTTCTTGAACAATGGGACCACATTGGCTGTCCTCTGGTCCTCTGGAACCTCTCCTGTGTCCAGAAAGGAATAGAAGATTATTGTCATGGCTCATGCTATTTCCTCCCTTGTCTTACACACCAGCATGGGATACATTTCTTTCAGCCCAGGAGATTTACCTACTTTAAAGCCTGCCAGACCACTCAAAACTTAATTTCTGCCTGTGCTAATTTCTTTAATTGTATCTTCTCCCTGATTTCTGTATCCGTATTATCCCCCTCAGTAGTGAATACTGAACCGAAGTATGCATGATGTGAGTAAAACTCTGCTGATTTTGTCCAGTGTGTTGTATATGTTCGTACAGTGCATGGACTGTAACAGGTCATGAAGGCAGCTTATTACCATCGTCTCAGAGCCAAGGAACAATAAATGTTGTTAAATGCTATTGAATTGGTGATGTCAAACTCAGAGTGAAGTGTAACATTTTCTGCTGCATTCTTGCATCAGAAACGATTTCTTTTGTCCCAAAACCACTCCAAATCCAGGAATCCCCATCTTTTATTCCATGTCGCCTCACTCTGCTCTGGACAGGGTTTGAGTACCTGACCTCCTGCTCAATCAGACTTTTGGCTGTGGTGTATTTTGTTACAAGTCCCCAGCATTAACACCGAATCTGATGGAGCTCCTTTGCTGAAGCCTGCAGACCACAGAGGCCATTTCTGGTTCACTAAGATGGTTCACCTGTTCCTGTAAACCTGGTGCTGTCACACCACACACTTCCACCCCACCCTCACTTGCTCATTAGTCTCAACAGAGACCCTCCTGGGAGTGTGTTAGAATTTCTGAGTTCACACGCAGAAGCTTGTGTTCCACTTCCTGTGTAATTCTCTAAGTGGGAAATGCTCTCTCTGTAACAAACAACCTGACATTGCTGAGGCACACTCAGTCAGCTTCAAGGTCATAGCAGCCCTGATAAGCTCGTGTTTAAGCTAGCATGTTCCCACAGATCATTTATATATAAATGATCGTTCTAATTTGTAGAATCTTACCCAGGCAGCTCATTATGCTGTTAAAAGCAAAACTTGACGCTTTGCACAGGAATTAAATGAATGGTGGGAAGATAAACACTGACACTGAGATTAGCAAGTAATTGGGATTTTTATCAAGGTACACGTGTCTTCTTATGAGGGGAGTTGATGGCCAAGTGATGGTGATGTTGGACTGTAATCCAAAGACCCAGGGATCTGAGTTCAAATCCTGCCACGCAGACGGTGAAACTTAAATTCAATAAGAATCTGCAATTACAAATTTAATGATGACCATGAAACCATTGTCGATTATCTGAAAAAGACCCATTTGGTTCACTTGAGTCCTTTAGGGAAGGAAACTGTCTTCCTCATCTGTTCTGGCCTACATGTGACTCCACACCAACGGCAATGACTCTTAATCACCCTCTGAAATGGCCGAGCAATCAGGATTGCAGTGGCACAGTGTGTACCCTGCCTAAGGGATTTCCGTGTTCACCACCAAGAGTGGCCCGGCAGCAGCATTACTGATCGGGTTGATCGAGTCCTGGAGGACATAGCTGCTACATTAGGTCTGCAGCAGATGCTGAGGGAACCAACGGGAGGGAAATACATACTTGACCTTATCCTTACTAGTCTGCTGGCTACAGATGCATCTATCCATGGCAGTATCATCGTGGGCCAAAGGGCCTGTACTGTGCTGTACAGTATTGCAAAGAGTCACCACAGCACGGTCCTTGTGGAGACAAGGTCCCACATTCACACTGAGAATACCCTCCTTCATATTGTGTGGCACTATCACCGTGCGACATGGGACTGACTGTGAACAAATCGAGCATTTCAACATTGGGCATCTACGAGGCACTGTGGGCTATGAACAGCAGAATTGTATTCCAGCACAATCTGTAACCTCATGGCCCAGCATATCCCCCACTCAACCATTACCATCAAGCCAAGGGATCAACCCTGGTTCAACGGAGAGTGCACGAGGGCATGCCAGGAACAGCACCAGATATACTTAGAACTGAGATGACAACCTGGTGAAGCTACCAAACAGGATAACTTGTGTTCTAAACAGCATAAACTGGTAGTGAGAGAAACAGCTAAGCGATCCCACAACCAAAGGATCAGATCTGAGTTCTGTGGACCTGCCACATCCAGCTGTGAATGGTGGCGGACAATTAAGAACAAAGAACAAAGAAAACTTACAGCCCAGGAACAGGCCCTTCGGCCCTCCAAGCCTGTGCCGATCCAAATCCACTGTCTAAACCTATCGCCCAATTCCTAAGGATCTGTATCCCTCTGCTCCCCACCTACTCATGCATCTGTCCAGACGCACCTTAAATGAATCTACCGTGCCTGCCTCTACTACCTCTGCTGGCAAACGCGTTCCAGGCACCTACCACCCTCTGTGTAAAGTACTTTCCCCGTGTATCCCCCTTAAACTTTTCTCCTCTCACCTTGAACGCGTGACCCCTCGTTATTGAATCCCTCACCCTGGGGAAAAGCTTATCTCTATCAACCCTGTCTATACCCTTCATGATTTTGAAGACCTCAATCAGGTCCCCCCTCAATCTCCTTTTTTCTAATGAAAACAATCCTAACCTACTCAACCTCTCTTCATAGCTAGTTTTCTTTTTTTTTTAGTTCTAAGTTCTTCTTTATTCAGTTGTAGTTTAAAGTAGAGGGTTTGAATAAATTGTGTGTTGCTTAACATCGCATAGTTTGACCACAAATTTTATCTGGAACACATTTCAGAGGTGAATGTGAGGTGCTAAGAAAACGTTAGGGTCCCGACTATCTTCTTAACATATTTTGAGGGGGTCTACTCTGGCCTGTAACATTTCAAGAAAGAAAAAATAATCCTTCGTTACAAATGTTATGATTAGATTCACCCACTCTACATGGAAATAGAAGTCACCCATCATTACGGCCTGCATCTAACAAACTTGACTGCATTTAACAAAGTCCATATATTTGTCTTTCCCCATAGTGCTATAACATCAAGCAGGGCTGCGATTTTTCAACATCTGGATGTAATTTACAGAAAAATACAGCTCCTGAAATCTCAAACACACTGCTGTCTCCACAGGTGTGCTACGCGGTGGAATTTCTGAGTAAATGCTTTCCCACATTCAGAGCAGATGCATGGCCTATCCCCAATGTGAACTCACTGGTGTAAAGTCAGTTGGGATGATCGCCTGAATCCAGTCCCACAGTGAGAGCACCTGACAGTCTCTCATCAGTGTGAATATATTGATGGTACATCAGTTCCCCAGAGCTTTTCAAGCACTTCCCACAGTCTGGGCATTTAAAAGATCGCTCAGAGTGAACCCGCTGATGGCGAAACAGGTCCCCAGAACATTTAAAGCACTTCCCACAGTCTTGGCATTCAAAAGGCCTCTGATCAGAGTGAACACGTTGATGGCGTATCAGGTCCCAAGAACTTTTAAAGCACTTCCCACAATCTGGGCATTTAAAAGGTCTCTCCCCTGTGTGAACATGCTGGTGTGTCTTGAAGTGAATTTTCCGAGTGAATCCCTTCCCACACTGGGAGCAGGTGAAAGGTCTCTCTCCGGTGTGAGTGCGTTGGTGTGCACGGAGTTGTGATGACCATATGAACCTGGACCCACAGAGAGTGCAGCTATATGGTCTATTGTCAGTGTGAACTCGTTGGTGTGACTTCAGCTCCCCAGAGCTTTTATAACACTTCCCACACTCTGGACCTTTAAATGGTTTCTCCTCAGTGTGAACTCTCTGGTGTGCCTTGAGGTGGGAAGGGTCAATGCATCCCTGCCCACATTCAGACCAGATAAACGGCCTCTCCCCAGTGTGGAGACGCCGGTGTCAGGTGAGTTGAGATGATCGCCTAAACCCAGTCCCACAATAAGAGCACCTGAATGGTCTCTCATCAGTGTGAATACGTTGATGGAGCATCAGTTGTGTGGAACTTTTAAAGCACTTCCCACAATCTGAACATTTAAAAGGTCTCTCCTCAGTGTGCACACGTTGATGGGACTGCAGTCGGCTGGAACTTTTAAAGCACTTCCTGCAGTTTGGGCATTTAAAAGGTCTCTCCTCAGTGTGAGTCTGCTGGTGTGCCTTGAGGTCATTTGACCGAGTAAATCCAATTCCACATTCAGAGCAGGTGAACGGTTTCTCCCCAGTATGAATGCGTTGGTGCACAGTGAGTTGGGATGACCACTTGAAGCCAGCCCCACAGTCAGAACATCTGAACCACCTTTCCTCAGTGTGAACTCGTTGATGTGACATCAGCTCACTGGAACTTTTAAAGGAATTCCCACATTCTGTACATTTAAAAGGTCTCTTCTCAGTGTGAACCTGCTGGTGTGCCTTGAGGTGGGATGATTGAGTGAATCGAGTTCCACATTCAGAGCAGGAGAATGGCTTCTCCCCAGTGTGAATGCGTTGGTGCACAGTCAGTTGAGATGACCACTTGAAGCCAGCCCCACAGTCAGAGCATCTGAACCGTCTCTCCTCAGTGTGAACACGCTGATGGGACATCAGGTTACTGGAACTTTTAAAGCACTTCCCACTGTGGGGACATTTAAAAGGTCTCTCCTCAGTATGAAGTTGCTCGTGTGTGCACAGTGTGGATAACTGAGTGAATCCCTTTCCACACAGGGAGCAGGTGAACAGCCTCTCCCCAGTGTGAATACCTTTGTGAATTTTCAGCCCAGAACAATGACTAAATCCTTTCTCACAGTTGCCAGATTTCAATAATTTCTCCCCAGTGTTACTGCATTTGTGCTTCTTGAGGATAGCTAATTGGCTGAAACATTTTTTACACACAGAGCATGTGTATCTGTTCTCCCCACGCGACATGTGCTTTCTCCTTCCATGGTTAAAAGCTGTTGGTAACTGGTTGTGATAAATTGGGTGACTTCATCAGATCATGATGTGATGTTTGATTTCAGTTTCGTGACTGCATACCATCCTCTTTGCTTACCCATGTCTCACAGTTTCGTCCCCCAGAGGCAGAAGAGTCTTGTCACTCAGGCCTGGCGACCTTCCCGTCCAGGCGCCGGCTCTATTCCTTTCGCACACTCAGCAGCATTGACTCCGTCCCGCTCGAGGTGACAAGGCGTCCTGGCTCACTGAACAACTCACTGAAGGAGGAGGCTCCACAAATATCCCCATCCTCAATGATGGAAGGGCCCAGCACATCAGTGCAAAAGATAAGGCTGAAGCATTCGCAGCAATCTTCAGCCAGAAGTGCCAAGTGAATGATCCATCTCTGCCTCCTCCAGTGGTCCCCAGCATTACAGATACCAGTCTTCAGCCAGTTTTGTTCACTCCATGTGACTTCAAGAAATGGTTGGAGACACTAGATATTGCAAAGTCTATGGGCTCTGAAAACATTATGGCAATAGTACTGAAGACTTGTGCTCCAGAACTTGCCGCTCCCCTAGCCAAGCTGTTCCAGTACAGTTACAGCACTGGTACCTACCCAATTGCCCAAGTATGTCCTATACACAAAAGCAGGATAAATCCAACCCGGCCAATCACCACCCCATCAGTCTCCTCTCGACCATCAGTAAAGTGATGGAAGGTGTCAGTAACAGCGCTATCAAGCAGCACCTGCTCAGCAATAACCTGCTCAGTGATGCCCAGTTTGGGTTCCGTCAGGGTCACTCAGCTCCTGACCTCATTCCAGCCTTGGTTCAAACATGGACAAAAGAGCTGAATTCCAGAGGTGAGGGGAGAGAGACAGCCCTTGACATCAAGGCTGCATTCGACCGAGTGTGGCATCAAGGAGCCCTTGCAAAACTGGAATAAGTGAGAATCAGGGGGCAAACTCTCTGCTGGTTAGAGTCACATTTGGCACCCAGGAAGACGGATATGGTTGTTGGAGGTCAGTATCTTAGCTCCAGGCCATCTCTACAGGAGTTCTGCAGGGTAGTGTCTTAGGCCCAACCATTTTTAGTTGCTTCAATGACATTCCCTCCGTCATTGGGTCAGAAGTACGGATGTACACCGACGATTACTCAATGTCTGGCACCATTCACATCTCCTCAGATACTGAAGCAGTCCATATTCAAATGTGGCAAGACCTGGACAATATCCAGGCTTGGGCTGACAAGTGACATTTGCACCACAGAAACACCAGGTAATGACCATTACCAATATGTGGAAGTGCTGGTGTTGGACTGGGGTGGACGAGGTCAGAAATCACTCGACACTAGTTTTTAGTCGAACAGGTTTATTTGAAATCACAAGCTTTTGGAGCACCGCTCCTTTGTCAAGTGGACCTCCAACCAATGAAGGAGCAATGCTTCAAAAACTTGTGATTTCAAATAAACCTGTTAGACTGTAACCTAGTGTCGTGTGACTTTGGACTATCTCCAATAAGAGACAATTTAATCACTGCCCTTTAAGATTCAATAGTGTTACCTTCAGTTAATCTTCCACTGTCAACAGCCTGAGGGTTATCATTGACCAGAAACTCAACTGGGCTAGCCTTATAAATACAGTGGCTATAAGAGCAGGTCAGAGGCTAGGAATCCTGCAGTGAGTAACTCACCTCCTGACTCCCCAAAGCTTGGCCACCATCGACAAGGCACAAGTCAGGAGTGTGATGGAATACTCTCCATTGACCTCGATAGGTGCAGCCCCAACAACACTCTCGGAGCTTGACACTATCCCGGACAAAGCAGCCACTCAGTTGGCACTACATCCACTTTTTCCAACCACCGATGCTCAGTAGCAGCAGTGTGTATTATCTACAAGATGTACGTCAGAAATTTACCCAAGATCCTTAGACAGCACCTTCCAAACCCACGACCGCTTCCATCTAGAAAGACAGGGGCAGCAGATACAGGGGAGTACCACCACCTGCAAATTTCCCTCCAACCCACTCACCATTCTGTCTTGGAAATATATCACTATTCCTTCACTGTCACTGGGTCAAAATCCTAGAACTCCCTCTATCTCCAGCAGTGGTCCAAGAAGGCAGCTCACCACTACCCTTTCACGGGCAACTAGGAATGGGTGTTAAATGCTGGATACGTCTCATGAGTGAATAAAAAGTAGAATTGAATATAAATCCATGTTGGCTCTACTGTTCTTTCAGCATGTGGAATTTTTTGGGTTTATGGCTTTGAAATTAACCTGGTCTTTCTCATTTCCTCCTGTAGGGAGCTGGTGAAGGATGACCCTTTCTTTTATGTGCCACATGTTATTGACCATCTGAGCAGCAAACATATCCTCACGACAGAGCTGGTGCCAGGCTTCCCACTGGACAAGGCAGAGGAACTGAGCCAAGAGATCAGAAACTATGTAATAATGGGGTTGGTGGGGAATCTCAAGTGCTGTGTATGAGCTCAGCCGTGACTCAGTGGTTACAATTCTGTTCCAAAGATGTTGGCCCCTAAGTGAGGCAGATGAGTGTCGGAGTGAGGGAGGAGACAAGTGAGATGCAGAGGTTTGGAAAAGTGGTGTTGTGAAGGGAGGGCAATGATGATTATCATTTGAATCCGTCCCTTCCCTGGCCTGTAGGAGAGTCTTGTGTTGGATTCTTGGTTTGGAATGCTTGGTCAGGGTTTACACTTCATGCTGGGTGGGAAAGGGAGGGAGAACATGTTTACTTGGACTTCAGTAAAACTTCTGACAAGGTTCTGCATGGTTAGATCACATGGGATTCAGGGTGAGCTTGCCAAGTGGATACAAAATTGGCTTAACAGCAGGAGACAGAGGGTGGTGGAGGGTTGATTTTCAGACTGGAGGCCTGTGACGAGCAGTGTTCCACAGGGATCGGTTCTGGGTTCACTTTTGTTTGTCATTTATATAAATAATTTAGATGAGAATATAGAAGGCATGGTTAGTAAGTTTGTGGATGATACCAAAATTAATGGTACAGTAGACGGTGAAGAAGGTTATCTATGATTACAAAGAGGTCTTGATCAATTGGGTCAGTAGTTTGAGGAGTAGCAGATGGGGTTTAATTTTGACAAATGTGAGATATTACATTTTGGTAAGACAAACCAGGGCATTACTTAAACAATTAAAAGTAGGGCCTTGGGTAGTGTTGTAGATCAGAGAGACCTAGGGTTTTGGTGTGTAATTCTTTGAAGTTTGTGTCACAGATAGACAGGGTGGTTAAGAAGGCATTTAGCACGCTTGCCTTCATTGCCCAGACCATTGAGAATAGGAACTGGGACATCATGTTGAGGTTGTACAAGATGTTGGTGAGGCCACCTTTGGAATACTATGTACAGTTGTGGTCACCCTGCTTTAGAGAGGATATTATTAAATTGGAGAGGGTTCAGAATAGCTTTACCGGGATGTTGCTGGGAGTGGAGGGTATGAGTTATAAGGAGAGGCTGGGACTTCTCACTGGAGTGTAGGAGGTTGAGGTAAAATCATGGGGGGTATAGATAAGGTGAATGGCAGGTGACTTTTCCCTAGAGTGGGGTATTTCAATATTAGGGGGCATGTTTTTAAGGTAAGAGACTTTAAAAAAGACATGAAGAGCAATTGTTTTAGGCAGAGAATGGTTCGTCTTTGGAATGAACTTCCAGAGGCAGTGGTGGATGTGGGTACAGTTACAACACTTAAAAGACATTTGGATAAGCTCATGAATAAGAAATGTTGAAAGGATATGGACCAAGTGCAGGCAGGTGGGACTATTTTAGTTTGGGATTTTGGTTGGCACGGACTGGTTGGACTGAAAGGTCTGTTTCCGTGATGTATGACTCAGTTTTGTTCTGCATGGCTTGGGACGTGATTTCAGCCTACTGCTCGTCCTGAAAGAAAACTGCAGTTGAAATGGATGTAAAAGAAAGGATGTGTCTTAACTTTGCTGTGCTTCAGAAATACTTTGTTTCTGTGACATGTTTTGGGAGATTTTGAACTGCAGTTTATAAATAAAGTTGTTTTCAAAATCTCAGTGCAGCAGTTCCTCAGTGCTCCAGCAAAGTGTCACTTGGATTGTGGATTCAGGTCTTTGCAACAAGGGGTGATTCTATGCATCTCTGTCACTGATAGAAAAGTACTTGTTTGTGTTAGTTGACTCGTGCTTGTGTGTAACAGCTTTCTCTTCCCTCTGTGCTCCAGATCAGTGAGAACATCCTGAGGCTCTGTCTGCAGGAACTGTTTGAATTTCGATTTATGCAGACTGACCCAAACTGGTCCAACTTTTTCTACAACCCGCAGACTGGCAAGGTGGGTACTATTTCTCAGTGGCACTGTGTTGTGGTTACATTTGCTCATTGATGTAGCTTGGTGCAGGGCGTTGCAAACTAGAATGGACTGGACGGATGTGAAGACCCCACACTCTGCAGGGGAGTGTGGATGGGAGATGTCTGGAGGAGATGGAGAAACTGGTTAGGGCCTGGGGTTTACAGTGGGAGGTACAGGAGAGACTTCGGAACTGGGCAAGTTGCATGGAGAAGATTTTTATTGCTGTCAGTCAGACATGTCCTTGAACCATTGCAAAAGTATTCTGAAAATAATTTGTCTCTTTCACTTTCAGGTGGCCTTATTGGACTTTGGAGCTACAAGATGGTTTGATGAAGACTTCACTGACACTTACATTGAAGTAAGAGATTCTAAAATACTCTGTTAACTAAAGCCTTTTACCGTTCACAGAAATAAGACTCACACATTTACAGCAGCTGATAGAGAAACATTTAACGTCATGTATCCAGGTCACTGCTATCCGAGCCACTGATGTACCCAGCATGCGATTTGTGTTCACTTGTGGGGCTTGGGTGTCACTGGCTTGCCAGCATTTACAGCCACAAAGTCAGAAATTGCTGGAAAATATCAGCAGGTTTGGTAGCACCTGACGAAACCAAAGTTACCGTTTTGGGTCCTTTTTCAGAGCACCAGCATTTATAGTCTGTCCCTAGTTGCCCTTGAGAAGGTGATGGTGAGCTGCCTTCTTGAACTGCTGCAGTCCGTGTGATGTAGGTAGACCCACAGTGTTGTTAGGAAGGGAGTTTCAGAATTTTGACTTGGTTCCAGTAAAGGAACAGTGATACAGTTTGGGATAGTGTGTAGCTAAGGAGGGGGACACAGGAATATACAAATTAGGAGATGTGGGCCATTTGGCTTCTTGAACCTGTTCTGCCATTCAATAAAATCATGGCTGATCTGTTTGTTGTTTCAAATTCCCATTCCCTGATGATCCTTGATTCCCCTCTTAGCAAGAATCTATCTACCTCTGCCTTAAAATTATTTAATGACACTACCATAACAGAGTTCCAAAATCGTACAACCCTGAGAGAAAAAATGTTCTCCTAATCAGTCCTGTATCATCCATCCTTAAAGGAGGAGACCAAAACTGTGCACTGTGGTCCAGATGTGCTCTCACCTATGCCATGTGCAACTGAAGGAAAACATCCTTATTTTTTATGTTCAAGACGTCCCATAATAAAGAATAGCATCCCATTTTAACCTTGTAGATGGTGGTGTTTCTTTGTATATACTGTCCTTGTGCTTCTAGATGGAAGTGTCACAGGCTTGGAGGGCACTGTTATGGTGAATTTCTGCAGTGCATCTTAGAGATGGTACACTGCTGTTACTGAGTGCTGGTAAAGGGAGTGACTTTTAGTGATAACAAGCATGGGGCTGGATGAACACAGCAGGTCAAGCAGCGTCATAGGAGCAGGAAAACTTGACGTTTCGGGCCTAAACCCTTTTCTGATGAAGGGTCCAGGTCCGAAACGTCAAGTTTTCCTGCTCCTATGATGCTGCTTGACCTGCTGTGTTCATCCAGCCCCATGCTTGTTATCTCGGATTCTCCAGCATCTGCAGTACCTTTTATCTCTGACTTTTAGTGATGATGGACAGGGTGCTAATCAGGCAATCTGCTTTGTCCTGGATGATGACAGGCTTCTTATTGTTGTTGTAAAGTATTCCATCTCATTCTTGAACTCGTGCTTTCAGGTTACGGATAGGCTTTTGGGAGCTGAGAGGCATTACTTCAGAATTCCTAGCCTCTGACCGATTGTAGCCACAGCCTTTAACTGTATCAGCGAAATAATGTGCTCAATTCTGGCCAAGCCTGTGTATAAATCAAGATTGCACTAGTTCTGTCTGTACAATCCAGTTTTATTCTATTCCAACAGATTGTGCGTTCTGCAGCAAATGAGGACAGAGAACAGGTGCTGAAAAATTCGATTGAAATGAAGTTTCTTACTGGCTATGAAACAAAGGTAGGCGGATATTTCAATGAAGTGCCCAAAGGTTTAAATGTGGCACTGGCCTATGTCTGTGTACGCTGATGTGGCTGCTGTTTATAAATAGGGGAGCTTTACATTACTATCTCCATCTGCTGCCATGGGCCTCTACTCCCCAGGATACCCTTCATTTTACGTTGAATATATCCCACACTTGGGTCTCAGCAACTGTGTGCTTTGGAGGAGAGTCATCAGTTCCCACCCTTGTGGTAACTAAATACACCACATATACTGCACAACAAGTTCAGACTGAAGGAGCATGGTGGAAAAAATGGACTTCTGAAAGGGTATTTAGTGGAAGAGTGGAATGAGGTGTTGGTCTTGCTTTCAATTGAACTGAATTAAAGCTTTGAATCACAACATGTTACAGCCAAACCCGAAAGAAGGTACAGTGACGGGTTCTGATGTGACATAAGCCAGGTTTGTAGACCAGCTTAGTTTCAAACCTCTGCAAGTTCCTTTCTATCTGTTGGAGACTGGAGTGTTAATGTCAACTCAGTACGTTACAGACCAGTTAGCTCAAGACGTCTAGTTGAGAACATTTTTATTCTCTCATGAAAGATTGACGGATCAAATTAGCAAGATAATAGTTTGAAAGCTGTCCTGCTGTTCCTCGGCACTCAGATCTCTACAAATATCTTGGAAGTTAACATCAGCGGGTGTGCTGTCCAGTCAGTCTCTCTCACTCACTATACACCTCTCCCAACTCTGAGAAGTTTAAACTGTTTCCCTTAAGAAGGTTGAGTGGAGATTATATAGATACTTAAAATTAGGAGATGGGGGTGGGGGAAAGACCATAAGATATAGGCGCAGAATGAGGCCATTTGAAAATGGCTGATACATTTCTCAAACCCATTCTCCTGCCTTCTCCCAATTACCTTTGATCCCCCTTACTAATCAAGAACTTATCTATCTCTTTTAAATACACTCTCAATGACTTGGCCTCTACAGCCTTCTGCAATTATGAGCTTCACAGAGTCACCACACTTAGGCTGAAGAAATTCCTCCTTATTTCAGTTCTAAAGGGTCACCCCTTCATTCTGAGGCTGTGTCCTTGGATCCTAGTCTCTTGTACTAATGGAAACAACTTCTCTACATTCACTCTATCCAGGCCTCTCAGTATTCTGTAAGTTTCAATCAGATCACCCCTCATCCTTCTAAACTCCACTGCGTACAGACCTAGAGTCCTCAACCACTCCTCATAAGACAAGCCCTTCTTTCCCAGTAAATAAAAAATGAAAGAACTGAGGATGCTGTAAAGCAGGAACAAAAACAAAGTTGCTGGAAAAGCTCAGCAGGTCTGGCAGCATCTGTGAAGGGAAAAAACAGAGTTAACGTTTCGGGTTCTTTGGTGTTCTGAGGAAGTGTCACCGGACCCGAAACGTTAACTCTGTTCTTTCCTTCACAGATGCTGCCAGACCTGCTGAGCTTTTCCGGCAGTTCCCATTAGTGGAAAGATCAAAAAGTTAGAGCTCAGATTTAAAGTTACCAGTAAAAGAAGCAATGGAGTCAGGAAGGTAAATGTTTACATGCAGTGAGTTAGGATCGGGTCATGTGCTGCCTGACAGTGGTCTGGGGTGGGTTTAATCTGGCCAGTTCAAGGGGAAACTGGGTTATCATCTGAATAGGAAGAATATGTAAAACTGTCGGGAGGAGGCAGTAACAGGAGATGAAATGCTTCTTCAGAGAGCCAGCAAATAGATGTGACAGGCCAGATGGCTGCCTAATGCGATGCACTGATTGTGTGATTCAAAATAATCATTAAAATGACAGCTGCACCATGAAGACTTTTATGTGCAATTAATCAGATTGCTAGGATTAAGGCTGCAAAGGATCTGTTTAAGAAATTATTCATTTTTTTAATTTGAGGTTATGCAAGATGCCCATGTGAATGCAGTGATGATCCTTGGCGAAGCTTTTTCATCAACAGAGCCCTTTGACTTTGGACATCAGAATACCACCAAGCGGATCCATAGCCTGATCCCCATCATGCTCCAGCATAGACTAGTTCCTCCTCCTGAGGAGACCTACTCTCTCCACCGCAAGATGGCTGGTTCCTTCCTTATCTGCAGCAAGCTCAACGCAAAGATTGCCTGCAAGCATTTGTTTGAGGATGCCTACCAGAAGTACTGGAGCAGAAAGGCCAAGCAAGGAGGCACCCCCCCTTAAAACAGAACGGCCTGCCTGCCTGCCGGTAGCAGGATTAGGGTCGGGTTGGAGGTGAAGAGCGACAGGGAGTGGAAGAAGCTCCTGAGCAAAACACCTTACTGTGTTTCCTTTTTCTTAAAGGGAATTGCAGGGACAATTTTTTTTCAAAACAGGAAATGAGGGTTCTACTGAACACAGGATTGCACGAAACAAGCAAGTGTGTGTTCTTTAACAGCAAAAGAGGAATTATGTTCGGGGAAAGTTTCCACTGCTCCTAAGCAGGGGACATTTAACTGTATTAATTAATTGAATTTGTATCATACATACTGAAGTGATTAGTGAGGAAATGATGAACAGTTGAATTACTTTAGAAATCATCAATTTTTTTTGTATACCTATCATGCTGATTCAATTAAAGAAATCATGTTTGTGATTAGTGGCCTCTGGGTCTGTGTTGTATAATGATGAATGTTTCTGATGTTCTATATTAGATTGTTAACATCCTGACGTTTACAATAAGTAACATGTAGAAAGGGTTCCCTACAACACCAGAACTGTCCAAACTACATCATCTACGCTATCTGCAAACTCCCAAGCCCTGATAATCCATCTTTTAGAAAGCAGGAAATGAGCTTTAGTTGTGGAAGTAACTTAGACCATATGACAAAGGAGCATAATTAGGCCATTCAGCCCCTTGAGTCTGCTCTACCATTTGATCATGGTTGATAGGTTTCTCAACCCCATTCTCCTACCTTCTCCCCAAACCTATCTGTTTCTGTCTTAAAGACACCTGAAGGCCTCCACTGCCTTCTGGGGCAATGGGTTACAAAGATTCACCATCCTCTGCCTGAACAAAATCCTCATCTCAGTTCTAAAGGGTTGGTGCTTCACTCTGAGGCTACGCCCTAGAGACCTTGTCTCTGCTACTAGTTGAAACATCTCCACCTCTCAGTTTTCTATACATTTCAATAAGATCGTCCCTTATCCATCGTCAAGTATAGACCCAGAGTCCTCAACTGCTCCTCATATGCCGAGCCCTTCTCTGGGATAATTCTCTGTACCTTGACTGAACCCCCTCCCACATCAGCATGTCCTCCCTTAGTTACTGGGCCCAAAACTACCTCAAATTCCAAATACAGTCTGACCAGATCCTTATACAGCCTCAGCAGCACATCTTTGCTGTTGTATTCTAGCCGTCTTGAAATGAATGCTAACGTTGTATTTTCCTTCCTAACTAACCTTAAGAGAATCCTGAACTAGGACTCCTAAGTCCCTTTGTGCTTCAGATTTCTGAAGCCTTTCACCATTTAGAAGATGGTTTACTTCTCTATTCCTACTATCAAAGTGCATAACCTCACATTTTCCCATAGTGTATTCCATCTACCACTTGTTTGCCCATGCTACTAGCCTGTCCAAAGTCAGGCTATAGGCTTATAGTTTCCTTCTGACTCCAGTCAGTGCTGAAAGATCACCATCAATGTCTCCACAATCTTCTCAGCTATTTCCTTCAGACCTCTGGGGTGTAATCCATGTGGTTCGGGATATTTATGCACCTTCTCAGTGATGGCCACTATATGTAACTCTTCCCCCTGAATTTCCTGATGTTTTGGTATGCTGCTAGTCTCTTGCAGTGTGAAAACTGCTGCAAAGTTCCTATTCAGGTCCTCCACCATTTCTTTGTTTCTTGTTACGACTATTACTCCAGCCTCATTTTTCAGCACTCTTGCCTCTCTCACCTTTTACATATCTAAAAATAACTCTGCCAATCTTCTTTTTATATTACTTGCTAGGTCACCCTCATTTCATCTTCGCCTCCCCCTTATTACTTTTTTTAGTTATCCCCTGTTGGTTTTTAAATGCTTTCCAATCCTTTGACTCTATAAAAAGCATACAATATGGTGAAGATTAGTGGAAAGCTACAGTCATACAGCATGCAAACAGACCCTTTGTGGTCCAACCAGTCTACGCTGAACATAATCCTAAACTAAATTATAGTCCCACCAGCCTGCTCCTGGTCCATATCCCTTCAAACCTTTCCTATTCATTTACTTATCCAAAATTTTTTAAACACTATAACTGTACCCACCTCCTCAGGAAGTTCTTCCATACAGAAACCACCCTCTGTGTAAAGAAAATTTGCCGCTCATGTCTTTTTAAAATCTCACCCTAAAAATGTGACCCCTAGTCTTAAAATCCCCATTCTAGAGAAAAGATAAGTACCATTAACTCTATCTATACCCCTCATTATTGTATAAACTTACATAAGGTCTCCGCTTAACCTCCTACGCTCCAGTGAAAAAAAGTCCCAGCTTATCCAGTCTTTCTTTTATAACTCAGACCTTCTACACCCTTTGCTTTTATGCTGTCCTTGACATCCCTTGTCAGCTACGGTTGCATCATCTTCCCCTTAATATGTTGTTTCTTCCTTGGGACAAATTTCTGCTGTGT
The DNA here is from genome assembly GCA_024137785.1 of Ginglymostoma cirratum. Taxonomy (NCBI): domain Eukaryota; kingdom Metazoa; phylum Chordata; class Chondrichthyes; order Orectolobiformes; family Ginglymostomatidae; genus Ginglymostoma; species Ginglymostoma cirratum. The sequence continues at coordinate 1,350,460 of JAHRHZ010000165.1, forward strand.
CTCCTGAATTACTTCCAGAAACTCCTGCTTTTGCTACTCCACTGTCTTCCCTTCTAATCAGCTCTGGCCAGCTCCTCCCTCATATCTTTGTACTTACCGTTACTCAATTATAATACCATTACATCAGATTCCTGTTTCACCTTCTCCACCTGCAGTATGAATTCTATCATATTACCATTACTGCCCCTAGGGGTTCCTTCACCTCCCTAATCAAGTCTGCCTCATTATACATCACCAAATCCAGAGTTGCTTGTTCCCTAGTGGGCTCTACCAGCAGCTACTCCAAAAACCATCTTGTAGACATTTCAAGATCCTTTTCTTGAGATCTGCTACCAACCTGATTTTCCCAGTCCACCTGTACATTTGAAGTCCCCTATGATTATCATAATAGTGCCTTTCTTACATGCTTTTTCTATCTTGTGATTTATAGTCATACATCACGGAAGCAGGCCCTTCCGTGCAACTCATCTATGCTGACCAAGTTTCCCAAACTAAGCTAGTCCCATTTGCCTGTGTTTGGCCCAGATCCCTCAAAAGCATTCCCATGCATGTATGTGTTTAAATGTCTTTTAAATGTTGTAACTTTACCTGCATCTACCACTTCCTCTGGCTGTTCCTTCCATATACATGCCACACATCCTGACTATTGCGAGGAGGCCTGTGCATAACTCCTATCAGATGTGAAGAAAATAATCAGAGTTAACGTTTTGGGTCCAGTGATCGCGTTAACTCTTTTGTCCTTGTGTGGTTGGCATGACAACTTGGATTTTGCAGAGCTAACAGTTACCGGAGCTTAGAAACATGCAAATTAGGCAGTACTTGAATTTATGGAAAGACAACCAGCTGGTTCATTTGTGCCCTAACCATCAAACTGTAGGAACCAGTGAAGCAAAACACCTCAGCCAAAGTTAGGTACTCACCTTCTGAAGAAGGGATTTCTCCTTTTCACTGTCTTAATTGGGTCCTTATTTCTGAGATGATGTCTTCTGGTCCTGGACACACTCACAAGGGGAAACAACCTTTCCACATCTCCGTCAAACCCTCTATGAATCATTTTACATTTCAATAAAGCTGCCTCTCATTCTTATGAATTCAAAGAGTATATGCTGAACCTACTTAACTTCTACTTGTTAAGGAAATCCGTCCATACCCAGAATCAATCCCACGAACCTTCTCTGGACTGACTCCAACGTCAGTATATTTTCCCTTGGATAGGGCAACTAAAACTGCTCACAATATTTGAGGTGCAATCTGTATAGGTTCAGCTCCCAACTTTTATACTCAATTCCATTTACCTCCTCTATTACCTTTGATGCTAGCTTTTTGGGATTAATGCAGCAGCACCCCACCCCTGACCCCCCCAATCCTTTGGTACTGCAGCTTCCTGCAATCTTTTTCCATTTAAATAATATCCAGCTTCAGTGGACTGCCATCCGAGTGCATAACCTCACATTTCCCATATTATATTCCAGCTGCTCATTTAACCTGCTCTTCTCACTCAATACCATCCTTGACACTTCCATGTATTTTGTCACTTGCAAACTTGGCTATAGTATATTCACTTCTGTCACGTAAGTCATTACTATATATTGTGACCCAGCAGTGATCCCTGTGGCTTTCCACTAGTTACAGGTTCCCATCCTGAAAATGTCCCCTGCATTTCAACTCCATCTTTATTGGTTAGTCAGTCTTCTCGAGTCTAAAAGTAGGCGGGTTTTTACTAGTACTACACAAGGCCCTGGCCAGACCACAACCTGAATACTCTGAATAGTTTTGGGGCCCTTGTGTAAGGACAGATATAATGGCACAGAAAGCAGTCCAATGATCACCGTACCAAGGTGCTGTGGTCAGTTTGCTCAGTCTCCCTGCTGTCCTAACTCTCACACAGCTTGCAGGAACCTTGTAACTGTTGGACAACTGCAGGGAGTGAGGTTTCTTGTGGTCTCTCTCTTACGACCCCTTATCTGCCTCATCGATAATTACACCCTTTTTTTTCTATTCGATGTGGGATGTGGGCATCGCTGGCTGGCCACCCTTTCTTGCCCATCCCTAGTTGCCCTTGAGAAGGTGGCAGTGAGCTGCCTTCTTGAACTGCTGCAGTCCTCCTGGTTGACCCATAATGCCTTGAGGGAGGGAATTCCAGGATTTTGACCGAGCGACAGTGAAGGAACAGTGATATATTTCCAAGTTAGGATGGTACGTGGCTTGGAGGAGAACTTGCAGGTGGTGGTGTTCCCATGTATCTGATGCCCTGTCCTTCCAGATGGAAGTGGTTGTGGGTTTGGAAGGTGTTGTCTGAGGATCTTTGGTGAATTTCTACAGTGCATCCTGTAGGTAGTACACACTGCTGCTACTGAGCGTCGGTGGTGGAGGGAGTGAATGTTTGTGGATGTGGTGCCAATCAAGCGGCTGCTTTATCCTGGATGGTGTCAAGCTTCTTGAGTGTTGTTGGAGCTGCACTCATCCAGGCAAGTGGGGAGTCAGGAGATGAGTTACTCATTGCAGTATTCCTAGCTTCTCCCTGCTCTTGTTGCCACTGTGTTTACGTGGTGAGTCTAGTTGAGTTTCTGGTCAATGGTAACCCCCAGGATGTTGATAGTGGGGGATTCAGTGATGGTAACACCATTAAATGTCAAGGGACAGTGGTTAGATTGTCTCTTATTGGTGATGGTCATAGCCTGGCATTTGTGTGGTGCGAATGTCACTTGCCACTTGTCAGCCCAAACCTGGATATTGTCCAGACCTTGTTGCATGTGAACCTGAACTGTTTCAGCATCTGAAGAGTCATCAATGTTGCTGAACATTGTGCCATCATCGGTGAACATCCCCACTTCTGACCTTATGATGGAGGGAAGGTCACTGATGAAGCAGCTGAAGATGGTTGGGCCGAGGACACTACCCTGAAGAACACCTGCAGAGATATCCTGGAGCTGAGATGACTGACCTCCCATGCCCATCTTCCTGTGTGCCAGGTATGACTCCAACCACCGGATAGTTTGCCCCCGATACTCATTGATTCCAGTTGTGCTCGGTGTCCTTGATGCCACACTTGATTGAATGCAGCCTTGATATCAAGGGCTGTCACTCTCCCCTCACCTCTGCAATTCAGCTCTTTTGTCCATGTTTGAACCAAGGCTGTAATGAGATCAGGAGCTGAGTGGCCCGGGCGGAACCCAACCTAGGTGTCACTGAGCAGGTGCTGCTTGGCTGGGTTGGATTTGTCCCGCTTTTTGTGTAAAGGACATACTTGGGCAATTTTCCACGTTGGGTAGATGCCAGTGTTGTAACTGTACTGGAACAGCTTGCTAGGGGAGCGGCAAGTTCTGGAGCACAAGTCTTCAGTATTATTGCTGGAATGTTGTCAGGGCCCGTAACCTTTGCACTATCCAGTGTCTCCAACCGTTTCTTGATATCACGTGGAGTGAATCGAATTGGCTGAAGACTGGTATCTGTAATGCTGGGGATTGAGATGGATCATCCACTCAACACTTCTGGCTGAAGATTGCTGCGAAAGCTTCAGCCTTATCCTTTGCACTGATGTGCCAGGCCCTTCCATCATTGAGAATGGGGATATTTGTGGAGCCTCCTCCTCCTCCAGTGAGTTATTTAATTGTCCACCACCATTCACAACTGGATGTGACAGGACTGCAGAGCTTAGATCTGATCCGTTGTTTGTGGGATCGCTTAGCTCTGTCTATCACTTGCTGCTTTCGCTGTTTGGCGTGCAAGTTGTCCTGTTCGGTGGCTTCACCAGGTTGATACCTCATCTTCAGGTATGCCTGGTGCTGCTCCTGGCACGCCCTACTGCACTCTCCGTTGAACCAGGGTTGATCCCTAGCTTGATGGTAATGGCTGAGTGGGGGCTATGCTGGGCCGTGAGTTTACAGATTGTGCTGGAATACAATTCTGCTGTTGATGGCCCACATGAACGCCCAGTCTTCAGGTGCTAGATCTGTCCTATTTAGCACAGTGATAGTGCCACACACACAATGGAGGTTGTTCTCAATGTGAAGGCGGGACTTCGTCTCCACAAGGACTGTGCAGTGGTTACTCTTACTGATACTGTCAACTGGCAGATTAGTAAGGATGAGGTCAAGTATGTTTTTCCCTCTTGTTGGTTTCCTCACCACTTGCCGCAGACCCAGTCTAACAGCAATGTCCTTTAGGACCTGACCAGCTCAATCAGTAGTACTGCTGCTGAGCCACTCTTGGTGGTGGACATTGAAATCCCCCACCCAGAGTACGTTCCGTGCCCTTGCCATCCTCAGTGCTTCCTCTAAGTGTTGTACAACATGGAGGAGTACTGATTCATCAGCTGAGGGAGGATGGTATATGGTAATTAGCAGGAGGTTTCCTTGCCCATGTTTAACTTGAAGCCATGAGACTTCATAAGGTTCGGAGTCAATGTTGAGGAGTCCTACAGGAGCACCCTACCAACTGTATACCACTGTGCCGCCCTGTCTTTTGGGACAGGACATATCCAGAGATGGTGATGGTGCTGTCTGGGAGGTATGATTCTGAGAGTATGGCTATGTCAGGCTGTCACTTGACTAGTCTGTGAGACAGCTCTCCCAATTTTGGCCCTAACTCCCAGATGTTAGCGAGGAGGACTTTGCAGGGTCGACAGGGCTGTTTCTGCCGTTGTCTCTTCCGGTACCTAGGTCGATGCCAGGTGATCTGTCCAGTTTCATTTCTTTGAGTCTTTGTAGCGATTGATACATCTGCCATTTCAGAGGCCAGTTCAGAGTCAACCACTTTGCTGTGGGGCTGGGATCACATGTAGGCCAGACCAGGTGAGGGTGGTAGATTCCCCGCCCCTGAAGGACATCGAACAGTGAACCAGATGGGTTTTTCTGACAATTGGCAATGATTTCATGATGATCAGTAGATTCTTAATTCCAGACTCATTTTTTTGAATTCCAATTCCACCATCTGCTGTGATGGGATGTGAACCCGGGTTCCCAGACCATCAGCTGGGTTTCTGGATTAATAGTCTAGTGGTAATACCACTAGGCCATCGCCTACCTATCTTTGCTGTAGGAGATGGTCAAATGGTCTGTGATCAAAATGTCTACGTTATTTACCCCTTCCCTGATACAGTATAATGTCTGCAGCTTAAGACTCCAGCTTCTCAACTCAGATCTGAAGTTGCTCCAAGCTGAAAACATTCGGTAAAGATGTGTTCACTGTGGTGTCCAGCAGCTCCCACATGTTGCAGCTGCAAAACATCACCTAACCTGCCATCTTGGTCATATTTTATTTATGAATTCATTCACTAACCTGGTCTGGCCTATGTGTGAGTCCAGATCCACAGCAATGTGGTTGACTCTTAACTGCCCTCTGGGCAATTAGGGATGGGAAATACATGCTGGCCTTGCCAGTGACACCCTTATCCCATGGATGAATTAAAAAAAAACTCTAGTACGTATGTCTTTTTGCAAAATTGAAGAATCTCTCTATAGATTTTCCTTTTTTGCACACTACAAACTAAGAATGAGATAAAAACTAGAGACCTAAAGACCTTACATTTAAAGATTAGAAATACACCAATCCGACTCACCAATCAGCTGCTTTGTTTATGCAGATGCAACTGAGCACCTCTCTCCACCGAACTGCTTGAGATGCATAACTCCACGCAATTGAATATAAGTTGCACTCTCAAGTGCTAAATTGTACTAAGCTACTTATATATGCCCACAACAGAAAGGACCTAGCTGAGTCAGTTCCTAATTAGGCTGCTCTTTCAATGCATTCCTTGAACAAGAGCCTCACCCAAAGCTCACGTATGGAATTTTAAAATTGCAGATTTGCTTAAATTGGAAGTTTATTCACTTTTTTACCCAGTAAATGCATGTTGTCAGTCTATTTCTAATAATGGTTTTTAAACAATCATCACCTGAGGGCAGCTTTGTGCTGCATATTTGAACTTGTTTAGAATACTCCAAACTGATTTCAGGGCAGGACTCCACAACCACCACAGAAAACAGCCTCTGTTCTCATCAGCCCCGAGCCAGATATAAATTGCCACACTCTGACCAATTCCCACTTCATGTTTAGCTCAACACTCAATGACCTTCTGCATTTGCCTCGCCTACTGTCTTTAGATTTGTCCCTCCTCCACAGTCACTGTTCCATAACTTCAGAAGTCCCTGTAAAGTACGGACAGCTATCAATTGCTGCTCTGCTATACGAGACTTGAGACTTTTTGACACACTATCTTCATCTTGGTCAGTCTTTCCAGTTCTAATCTGCACTAGTTACCAAGCTTAATATCACCCCATAACTTATCTTATTCATCTCATCTAACAGTATTTAGTCCTTAACTGATCAAATAATGTGTAGACACATGAACAGGTAGGGAATTGATGCATATGGACAATGGACAGCAAGATGGGATTAGTTTAGAATGGCACATTGGAAATGGTGGGCCGAAGGTCTTGTTCCTGTGCTGTTCTATGTTTTTAATCACATTGCAGTTTATGGAAGCTTGCTGTTTGTAATGAGCCACCAGTGCCCTGTGCTTCAAGTGTTTCGGAAAGTCCTGTGAAAGGTGTTCAAGTTCTCTTACAAATTATATCTACTCTTAAATAGCAGAGAGATGTTTATAACTCACGTGCTATCTGCAAAGTGAGGCCAAAACCAAGACTGAGAAGTAAAACACTGTAAAGAATCATCAGGCCAATCTGTCACAGTCTGCATCTGATTCTATCATTAAATGACCACAGGTCAGAAATCACATCACACCAGGTTACAGTCCAACAGGTTTATTTGAAAACACAATCTTTTGCAGCGTAGCTCCTTCGTTATCTGATTAGATGATGAAGGAGCTTCGCTCTGAAAGCATGTGCTTTCAGATAAACCCGTTGACTATAACCTGGTGTCGTGTGATTTCTGACCTTATTCACCTCAGTCCGACACCTCCATATAAATGATCACAGTCAGTTGTTTTCTGGCTTACTTGATTCATTGTGACTGCGTGTACAGATTGTTCTGCACACAGGAATACATCTCCAGGGAGAACATAAACACACAATCTCCCATCCCCTTGTGCAGACAACACGTCTTTGTTGTAAACCCCACAGCTCAGCTCCTACGGAAGTAATGAGGTGATAGCAGGAGTCAGTACGTTCAAGAGAGGCATTGCAATGACAGACACTTTGAAATCATATCAAACTGATCTGAATTTTCAGTTACTTTATTAAAATCAAAACTTCCACTCTCTCAGTTCAACCCAAAGGAACAAGGGCGCTGAGATGCTTGACTCGGACTCTGCCTCTTTTTTTTCACAGCTTACCCTAAAAGTAATAACAATCCAAAAACAGCCACATTTGGAACAGTTCCCTGTTTTATTGAAATACATCAAAGTCTTGGTTAATATTTAGTGTGTGTCACCAACATAAAATAATGGTGGCTGGTCTTTAATAGTCAGACTAGCCACCTTAAATATTCTTGTGCAAAAGAATCTACAATCAGCAATAGTTCCTCTTACAAATTAACCCCTAAAAACATTAAGGGCAAAAAGGAGTGATAAAGCCAAGCAATTAATTTAGTGAAGTCAGCCTTTAACCTAAACCAAAAGATTTTAAAAAAAAACTGATTACATCTAAGACATGCAAAACTGTACAATAATCTTACAAAAGGGTGGTGCAGGAGAAACCTTAAAAACTCTGGAAAATAAATGATATGAAATTGCTACAGTGAAAGGCAGGTCAGCCCCCATGGAACACCAATAACTAGTAAATGCCTCCTTCCTCCCCTTGCTCACAATTCTCTGCACAATGGTGTCTACAATTCACAGTCAGAGTCTGACAGCTATCATGTTGCCTTCGTTGTATCTATCTGTGGTAACTTGAGCAGGAAGACTACCACCTTTCCCACTTTAATCTCATTTAAACACCGTTCTGCCATAGAAACAAAAGTTCCACACAGTGACAGCTATTAGGGAAGAACCTTTTTTTTTGCACTTTTAAAATCATATGTTAAATTCATCTCAAATTTCACACCATTCATTTAAAAACAAAAGCACCTTTTATTTTACACAATTGACTCTGAGCTTCAGTAACAGTGTGGGAGTGAGCCAGCAGTCAGATTCCCTTGTTTTTACCCAGTCATCTCATGCAGGGAGGTTTCTTTCCCCTTAGTTTTTTTCCCCTTCCCTCAATATCATAAATGTTGCTCCCGCGCCTGCTGCCCACCAACTCTGACCAGCATCTAAATGTTTACTGTATGTCAAACCTGTCTATGCTCTTGGCTGTGCATTAAACATCCTTTAACATACTCAAGCTTCCTCAATAAATTTTACGTCTCTTCCCCTCCTCTGGTGCAGAAAGTAACGTAGGGAGAAGTTGAAAAAAGCGGGAACTGATGGGCTCAAGGAATATACAAAGGAAACGTTTACTTACAAAAAAGCAAACTGACCATCAAAGCATTCAGTGTTCCAGGCTGTCTGACTCCAGGGTTTCTTTTCAGCCCAACAATACATATATATCTGGGGAAGGATGTGGCAAAGCAGACACAAGGAGTTGATACTGTTGTTAATTCCACCTTCCCCAACAAGTCAGCTGTGCGTAGTGTACAAAAAATATATAATGTTGCTCTAATATCTGGGTGTTTAATCAAATACTGCCTTCGAATGACTACAAAAAGGGACATTCTTTATTCAAACTGGATCAACAGATCTCCCCTGAACTCAGCAGAGCCTTAAACTAGTGCACAGTCGTTTTTAATTTTGCAACATGCAACATAAATCAATATCCATCTACAATGTGTACGTTATTTACTGAAGTACAGTGCCTATTGCTCTTTATTTCAGCCTCCACATCTTCAGTTTTTCAAACTTTAAATTTCAGCTGCATTTTGGGTACTACACTGAAGAACTATATATAAAGAATCTACCAGCAGGGACTGTGACACCACACACAAAGTAATCTTTCCTTCAGTCGCCATTTCAACAAGTAAAACTATACACAACTTTATATATATATATTTATATACTTTATATATATTCTATATCACAAAAGAACTTTTTTGTGTGTTTTTCTTTTAGCAAAATAAGGTTTGGTGATTTGTTTGCAGATGTACACATATTATTGCAAAATAAAATAATAATTAAAAGAAGCCTGATCACACTACTACAGAGAAAGAAATGCCTGCTGGCACTTTGTTGGGACAGATTGAAGCAATGATAGAAAATCAAGGTTGCATTCCACCATCCACACCCCACCTTCCCCCAATCCTGTCTATTCTTAGAGAGAGTACCTGGCTACAAAACTGCAAGGAGAAATAACACCTTAAACATTAGTTATACAACTTATATCCATGATCCCATTTCTTAAAAATCAGAGGAAGCTACGCCCACAAGGATGCTAAAAGAGCAGCTAATGTTGCTGTGTGAGGAAAGAGATCTGCTTTTCCCCTTTTTATGAGAGAGAGAGAGAGACAGGAAAACATAAAGTGGTCAGCAGGCAAAAGCTCCTGCATAATCTGTCTATATGGATATGTGTATATGTGTGTGAGATTTACGAGATTAGGCCTTGTTCCTAAATCCATAAACTTCTTGTGTCTTTTTGACGGATCTGCAGCAATAGCCCGGCACAGATTGGACAGCAGAGTAGGACTGGGTGCAGCAAGATAGAAGTAAGGGCTGATTTGTTAGAATTACTTTCCAGAACTGAGCAATCTCATGTTTCCCAGTTGACGTGCTCTGTGTTTTCCAGCAAGAGTGATTGTGGCTTGTGGGGCGAGATGGGGCTGGGTGGGCTGCTCAGGTTGGAACTGTTGGACGCTGTGGAGTGTCTCGGAGAATCAGAATCCTGAAAAAGAACACAGAAGGGATGATCGATACAGTTATTCAAGTTGAGAGTCACCGATTGCATTGAGGTAACTTTGCTATAATTTGCATCCTTTCCTTTCCCCACAAGCAAGTTTCTATTTGGATGGCAGCGAGACAACAAAGCTCGAAATAAGAAAAAGATGTTATCTCTGGAATGTGGGTGTCACTGGAAAATACTCTCCATCCATCCAATGTTCCTCTGATAAGTCAGCCTGTAGTGAGAGGCAGGAGTCAGATCGATAAATATAACAAATTCCACCACTCACCCTGGAGGCCATTACTGTGTTTGTAGGATTTTGTGACAAAACCCCAGCAGTTTGTGGTCATATCCTTCCTGGTACTACAGATGATCTTATTTATTAAATCTCAACTAGCAACAGTGAAAGCTAAGGTCGCAGCCCTTGGATTACAAGTGCAGAAACATAAGTGTGCTGTATCCACATCAACATACTGCCGCCTCCAGTGGTTCCTTCCTCCTTGCACTGTCCACCTTGATTACAAACTCAGCTCCACAGAATCCTTTTAGAGACAGTAGGAACTGCAGATGCTGGAGACTCAGAGATAACAAGGTGTACAGCGGGATGAACACAGCAGGCCAAGCAGCATCAGAGGAGCAGGAAGGCTGACGTTTCGGGCCTAGACCCT
>JAHRHZ010000165.1:1361336-1404458 GCA_024137785.1 Ginglymostoma cirratum
AGAGGAGCAGGAAGGCTGACGTTTCGGGCCTTGACCCTTCTTCAGAACCCTTCCAATCCTAGACCCTTCCCATTTCTGAAGAAGGGTCTAGGCCCGAAACGTCAGCCTTCCTGCTCCTCTGATGCTGCTTGGCCTGCTGTGTTCATCCCGCTCTACATCTTGTTATCCACAGAATCCTTATGTTCTCCTAAACCCCATGCTAATCTTTCAGTTCTGTTAATAAATTACTGTGAATCAGCTTCTTTCCTCAGGGAGGGATTGATCTAGTTTTTGTTTAAAAGGATAATCGGATTCATTAAGAGTTACATTTTCTACCATTCCACAAATGCATCAATTTGAGGGAGGGTCAGGCTGGGAAGGTCAGAAATGACCAGCTGACCTCTCCAGCCCTAATGACATTGCATCTTGTTAGGAGTATTTAAAGTGACATGGATTTCACAAAGTCATAGAGAAACAAAGCCTCAGGTTAACAGCTGCCGCTGCAATTATCAGAAGGAAATTTTTCATGTGAAAAATGACCAACAGGAAGAATAATCTCTGAGACAAATACTGCAGGAAAAGAATAATGAATCAAAAGGGCTTCATTCTGCAGAGATACAGAATTCAAACGGGGCCTGACGCCTTGTTTATTCCAACTGCATTATCAAGGTGAGTACAAAGGCTTCCTTGATGCACTGATCTTTTGAAAAGAAACCTCAGATATACTTCAGGTTTAAAAAACCCATGTCTTCAATTGGGAATGCCAACAAATGGAACTAATGAAGGATTTCTGATTGACAGGCGGAACACGGAATGGTGTTGACCAATGCTCTGACCTCAGGTTCCCTGGATAGTTCGCAGAGTTCAGCAGGATCAATATGGGGTGGTGGGGAAGGGGACAATTTCAGTTTCAGGTTGGACTGAAAGGGAGGGGGTGGGGGCGTTAGCATCAATGTAACAATGCTAAAGAGAAAAGAGGAGCTGGCAGAAACAAAGGGCCACATAGCCTGTGCCAACTCTTGAACAGCAATGAATTTGGAGAATTTGGTGCAAGGAACCTTTACAATCTTGACCCTTGTTTAATTTGATTTTTTTTGACAAACTGTGTAATTTTATTTAATATCTCTGATAATTTGTGCTCTCAGCACCAAACAAAAATGACCATTGAAGCAGCCAGACTGTTGGAAAAACTAAGTTTATTTCCTAATGTTTTTCAGGAGATGGAAACTGACACTGACTGATATACAACTCCACTCCCATTTGATATCATTGATATGTAACACTCGCAGTCAGCCAGAGACAGGCAGAGTCTGACAGTGGCCTAGGGAGTGTGAGTGGTGGCACAGGGAGAAAAGGTGGGAGTCTCTATCTGACAGTAGGGGTGCAGAAGGTGGGGTCAGGTAGTGGTGAAGTGTGGGGCATGCAGAGTTGGACAGTGGACTCGCTAGATTGAGCTGAGGTGCCAACATTCGGGAGATGTTTGAAATGCTGTGAAGAAGCTTAAAGGATGGAAACTTATATTAAGAGATCTTACGACAGGAATGAAGATCACACAATCAACATGGAATTCCTACAGTGTGGAAGCAGGCCATTTGGACCATTAAGCCCACACTGCGCCTCCAAAGAGCACCCAGACACTGGCCCCCATCCCCCTCCACATCCCAACACTTCCGACCACCCTATCCCTGTAACCCTGCATTTCCCATGCCTAACCCATCTAGCCTGCACATCCCTGAACACTACAAGCAATTTAGCATAGCCAATCCACCTAACCTGCACATCTTTGGACTGTGGGAGGAAACCAGAACACCCGGAGGAAACCCACACATACACGGGGAGAATGTGCAAACTGCACACAGATGCCCAGGGGTGGAATCAAACCCAAATCCCTGGCGCTGTAAGGCAGCATTGTTAACCACTGAACCACCATGCCACCCACTGGCGAGAAATTGAGACAAGAGGGAAAATATTAAAGTGAGAATTACATCGCGCTCAAACTCCCTCGTTGGAACATCACTTCCAGGATCCATTCCACCAGAAGAAAGAGAGCCATCGGAAGGGGATGTCATTGGCTGACGTTTGTTGACACAGTTTCCTCCTGAGAATTCTCTTCGGAGGGCACTTCCATTCTGTGCCGTTGATCCTGTAGGATATGTAACATGTGAAACATATACAAAGCGAACTGATCCCACAGTAAAAGTATACGTTCATGGTTCTCATTGTCTCTTCATCATTCAAACCCCTGTCAAATTCAGTGCTATGTCTAAGACTTTGATACCCCTGCTGCCACCTATCAGTTTGATATCCATTCCCTTCTTATACCTATTTAAGAAGTCCCACAGGATAAAACTAGTATATAAGTGCAAGTTGCTGGAGTGAAGTCTGACAGTCAGACCAAGACATGCAGGCTCAAAATGTTGGAAAGCAAACTGAGGCTTCAGGAAGCCCTTCTTTAAACAATCAAAACCCAAAAATGGGTGGAAGAGGTGAGAAGGCCAGGTTCTGATGGGGCACTGTTCTTTCAGTATGTCTGGGTGAAGACTGCGGCTTTTGTATGGTTCAGGAACATACCTTTTGCAGTTGAGAACTTGCCTCTGACAATGCAGCATTGACTGTCTCAGTAACAGATGTAGATGAACCTGTCTGCCTGCCATTTTACTATCATTGAGAAGGATAGGAAGCCATAACTACTGCATTAACAATCCTGAGTGGCACGTGTCACAACTGAATCAACTACTTTCTATGAGGATCAAAGCTGAGTGAAAACTATCTTACTTGACGACAGCCCACTGCTGGCACTCATGGAGCGGCCTGGTTCTGTGCGAGATCGTGCAATAGCAGGGATACTGACAGAAGCACTAAACATAGTCCGACTCTTCTCATCCTGAGGACGTAGATTCTACAAAGAAACAACGAGAGTGAGAGGGAAAAATTATCAACAAAGATATCTGAATAGATTAAACAGTTGGAACCATGCTATTATAACTTTAGAGGTTTTTATTTCAAGACTTAGGGTTTTTGTTAAACCAGCCAGTTCCACTCTCAGTTCAGCGGCGCTAATTAGTTGTGAAATATCAGGTAAGTCCACTTCTAAAATACCACTGGAGTGCAGTACACACTGGGATAGGATTCCAGTGGCATCAGGCACCCTTCAATGGCACATGTATGGAATGAGGTGTCAGAGGAAGTGGTGGAGGCTGGTACAATTACAACATTTAAAAGGCATCTGGATGGGTTTATGAATAGGAAGGGTTTAAGAGGGATACAGGCCAAATGCTGGCAAATGGGACTAGGTCAGATTGGGATGTCTGGTCGGTGTGGGCGAGTTGGACCAAAAGGTCTGTTTCTATGCTGTATGCCTCTAAATGTACTTGGGGAGGGCTGACAAGGCAAGAGATTATACTATGAATGATAGGAGCCTGGAAAGCACTGAAGCTCAGAGGAACCTTGGTGTGCATATCCACAGTACCCTGAAGGTAGCAGAGTAGGTAGGTAAGGTAGCTTGCAGTCCTCCAGTCATTTGGCACCTCATCTGTAGCCAGAGAGGATTTGAAAATTACCGCGAGGCCTCTATTATCTCCTCTCTTGTCTCTCTCAACAACCTGGGATACATCTCATCCAGGCTGCAGAGTTATCCACTTTTTGAGGTTGCTAAACCCACTCATACCTCTTCACACTCTGTTAACTTCTACTAATATTTCACAGTCGTCCACCCAGATAGTAATAGCTGCATTGTCCTTTTTCATTTTGAAGGCTGACGTAAGATATTCTTTGAAGCCTTCCAGGGCTATTCACACATTACCTCTAATGGATCCTACTCTTTCTCGAGTTATTTCCTTACCCTTCAGATATTGAAGAAACCCTATGGGTTTTCCTTTATTCCACTCAACAATGCTTTCTTATGCACTTTCTTAGTTTTCCCCAATTTCCTTTTAAAGTTCCCCCCGAATATTTTATACTCCTCTAAGGACAAGGTTGCTTTTCGGACTGGAGGCCTGTGACCAATGGTGTTCCACAGGGATCAGTTCTGGGTCCACTTTTGTTTGTCATTTATATAAATGATTTGGATGAGAATATAGAAGGCATGGTTAGGAAGTTTGCGATGGCACCAAAATTGGTGGCTGGTAGACAGTGAAGAAGGTTTTCTAACATTACAAAAGGATCTTGATCAAATGGGCCAATGGGCTGAAAAATGGCAGATGGAGTTCAATCTGGATAAATGTGAGGTATTGCATTTTGGTACAACAAACAAGGGCAGGGCTTTTACAATTAATAGTAGGGCCTTGGGTAGTGTTGTAGAACAGAGGGACCTAGAGGTGCAGGTACACAATTTTTTGAAGTTTGTGTCACATAGAGACAGGATGGTTAAAAAGGTGTTTGGCACACTTGCCTTCATTGCTCAGTCCTTTGTGTGTAGGAGCTGGGAAGTTATGTTGAGGTTGTACTGGACATTGGTGAGGCCTCTTCTAGAATAATGTGTCCAGCTCTAGTTGCCAAGTTTTAGGAAGGATATTATCAAGCTGGAGAGGGTTCAGAAGAAATTTACCAGGATGTTGCTGGATATGGAAGATTTGAGTTATAAAGAAAGGCTGGACAGGCTGGGACTTTTTCACTGGAGCGTAGGAGGTTGAGAGGCGACCTGATAGAAGTTTATAAAATAATGAGGGATATAGATACGGTTAATGGTAGGTGTCCTTTCCCTAGAATGTGGGATTTCAAAGACTAGGGGTCACATTTTTAAGGTGAGATGAAAGGGATTTAAAAAAGACATGAGAAGCAAGCATTTTACAGAGGGTGGTTTCTGTGTGGAATGAACATCCTGAGGAAATAGTGGATGTGGGTGGAATTACAGCATTTAAAAGACATTTGGATAGACACATGAATAAGAAAGGTTTGGAGGGATACGGGCCAGGAGCAGGCAGGTGGGACTAGTTTAGGTTGGGATTATGTTCAGCATGGACTGGTTGGACTGAAGGGTTTGTTTCCATGCTGTATGACTCAATGTCTATGATCCTGCTGTACTGAAATCTCAGTATCTTCCATTAGCTCTTTTTTCCTTAACCCTAACCTTTAAGTTCCTTGACAGCCAGGATTCTTTGGTCTTGGTCCCAGCCTGTGTCTTGATGTGAACATATTTGCTTTGCACTCTCGCTATTTCCTCCTTGAATGTCTCCCATAGCTCTGACTGCTTTATCTGCGAGTAGCTGCTCCCAGTCTACTTAGGCCAAATTGCAACTTATTTTAGTAATATTAACATATCCCCATGTTTAGAACTTTTATTCCTGATCCATCCTTATCCTTTTCCATTACCATTCTAAATGTTTTGTTATTAATTGCAGTCACTATTTCTAAAACGCTCCTGACTGATACACCTTCCACCTGCCCAAACTCATTTCTGAATACTAAGTTGAAAGCTACTTCAACAACATTGATTCTGAGGATGGTCAGACTGTCTTATGAGACGACGTTGAGCAAATGGGGACCTGTACTTGTTGGAATACAAAAGAATGAGTGGCAACCTTATTGAAACTTACATGATTCTTAGGGCAATTGACTGGATAGATGCAGAAAGGTTCTTTTTTCTTGTGGGATAGTCCAGGACTAGACAGCATAATCTCAGAATAAGGAGTCACATATCTAAGACAGAGATGAGGAGGAATTTCTTCTCTAGAGGATTGTGAATCTGTGGAATTATTTACTACTGAGGGCTGTTGAGACTGGTTCATTAAGTAAACTCAAGGCTGAGGTAGACAGATTTTTAAACAGTAAGGGAATCATGGGTTATGGGGAAAAGGCAGGGAAGTGGAGTTGAAGATCATCACGTGTGTATGGCCAACAGCATATTTGCCCCATTTGTTCTTAAGGTCTACCCATTTGGCCTCATTTAAAATGATCCTTCCAAGATATCATTTCTCCTTACTGCTATGATCGATTCCCTGATCATCTTTCAGCCATGTCTTGGTCATAGCTACGGTACTATATTCCCACACGCATATCTGAGCCCTCAGCTCGTCTATCTTATTCTTCAAGCTCCTTGAATTCGAATATATTCTATTTTGCCTTGCTAAACTCACTTTTGTCTTAAATAAAACCAAGCACTGAGTATGCTGGAAATCTGAAACTCAAACAGAATTTGCTGGAGGAACTCAGTGGGTCTGGCAGCATCTGTGGAAAGAAAGCAGAGTCAACGTTTTGAGTCTAGCGGCCCTTCAAGTGAAGACACTCTCACCTCCCTTTTGGAGTTTAGCTGTTTTGCTCATGCTTGAAGTGGTTGGTCAACTGTTGATTCGTCCTTTCTCAACATTCGCTCACCAGTTCCCATCCCATCTCTATCTATGCAGAAATCTCTGTCTCTGGGGTGTTAACAATGGGGGCTTTTGCATCAAATGTGCAGTTAACAGGAAGAATTGTTAAGGCTCGAGGCAGATTGCACTGTGTAAGGTTTGGTTTGATTAGTGGCACACAAATACAAGGCACTGCATATCAGTTAGTGAGAAGCTCAGCACACACATCATACCCTTGATGTTATGGAATGTGGTAAGCTGGAGGCAGAGTCTGGAGAAGGGGTGCAGACGTGGGGTTCATGGTGGAGAAAGTTCTCGGCAGAGTGAGCAGTCATGTGATAAATGTGTTCAAAGTTGGTTGGAGTGGAGATCAGGCTGACGTGCTGATTGGGAGGTGGATGGGGACAGCCTGGCTATTCAAGGAACAACAGAAATAAAGAAATGTTACAGAAAAGAAAGAATGAAATTAAGCAGAGGAATCCACCAGTTCCAAGTAGTAATGGTTAATGTCTTGTAAAACCTCAGCAAATAACAACTAAATATTAAAAAAGTAAAAAGTAACAAATTACACAAGTGAAGTCTGCTGAACATAGGACACGGTTTCTTTTTAAAGGTCTATTAATGGCTATTAGATTTTAATGCCAATTAAGAAGGGCCTAGAACTACGTTGCTTCTTCAGAAAGCGCTCCATTATGTAAACAGTTGAAATTAAATGATGGAGTCTGAACAATATATCTTTGGCTAACTTACCATTGGCAAATCTTTTAAAATCTGTATGCCATCACCTGGACCCATGTGTACAATATGGTTGAAATTAGTTGGATTTGAGATTAATTTGGACCTCATTTCTGGATCCCGAAGCATTTCTCTGAAAAGAAAAGGAATGTAAAATTGAACATCAACTAATTTTATCCTGTCTGCTTTTCTGTTCCTCTACGCTTCTCTCCTTAGTTCAAAGGATGGTAAGGCTATCTTCACTGTTTAGTGTCACCTCGTAAATGGATATTGAGTGATCTACATAGCAACTGGTCTCTTTTTCTCTTGCCCTTTCTCCGCTGATCTTTAGGCTGATGACCAGCTGAGAGAGAGCAGGGGTTGTACCAGAAAAGCCAACTCCAGAGATCACACCTATTTTTACAGTATGAACATATCCCAAACGCAAAAACTCAACACTTTGAGCCAGACACACAAAGCTGTACTTTGCAAAGTACCAACAAAACATCCACAAGTTCATATCTTATATAACATTAGTTGTGTAGGGAGGACAACTTGAGGGATATGAGACAAGAGCAGGCAGGTGGGACTAGTTTAGTTTGGGATTATGTTCAGCATGGATTGGTTGGACTGAAGAGTCTGTTTCCGTGCTGTATGACTCTATGACACAGCATGAACTAAGATAAGAGGGTGGGATGGGGACAGGAGATGCATGCTAACTGCAACATTAGAGATTCTGCCCACCTTCTCTGCTGGAGTCTCTCCTCTTCAGGCACCCGAAAGGAATATCTCCGTTTGCTTCTGGTCCTGACCATCTGCTTGCGACTGTTATCTGATGTTTCAGGAACAACAAGCTCATCCCCTTCTGTGGGAGCGAAGGAAACAGCTTGACATAAAGTATTAAAGGACAAGATGATCTACAAAGGTTAAATCCTCAGTAACTGTGAAAATGCTTTTTCTTGATAATTATTGAAATAGTTTAAGGGCAGTCCCTCTCCATAGTTGCTCAGATGCTCCAATGAGGAGTAGTGCGCAAAGCCACATGTTGTGATCAGGCACCAATTGATGTTTACTGAGGCTACTGAAGGTTTCTCTAGATTGACAACATTCTCCTTGGGGTAAGGGTTGGGTAATTTAAAAGTCAAGTAAAAGCAGCTGGAAGTGACTACTTCTCTGTTTTTATATTTTAACAAAACTTGATTCAATAATGAAGTGTTTGCATTTTATAGAAAGTAGGATACCTGAAGTACAAGTCAGGAAATAGGTGGAGGGTAATATGAACGTTATGCATAAGTATCAGTAAGCAGTCACAGTGCTGTTGGCAGGAATTGCCACAGACCAATGTGGAGAATACAGTCTGAAGGTCATATGATGGCCACAAGTTGCTGGCTACTGTTTCTTATGCTCCACTGAGGTAGCTGGGTCAGTAATGCAAGGTACTGTTTAGCAAATCCTAAAATAACTAAATAAGTTAACGATAAGTATTTAGTCTCACATAAACATAAAAACCACTTGCTAGACGTACCTGCCATCTTATTTTTGAAATAGATTAACCTGATTGTCTCGAGACCAAGCAGGTTAAGCGTTCCCTCTGTATTAAGTGGGCGAACCTGTAAGAAAAGCAACTCACTGTAACCAATCCCACAAGGAATTTCTCAAACATAACTTAATTTGATTCTCCACTAATTACCAAGTGCAGCTTTTCCATGCATCTTTGCTCCTGCTGAAAGCTGCACTATTTACACTGTCTGAGATTATAGCATAATAGTTTGGCATACTAAGTGTGTACAGATAGGGCTGGCATGGAACAGTATTAATGAAATAGGAGGAGAAGAAGGGCCTATAGGATGCAAATTTTAGGGCCCCCTTGTGGTCCTGGACTGGGAGGCCTGGGTTCAAGTTACAACTGCTCTAGGGGTGTGTAGTAACATCTCTGAACAGGTTGATTAGAAAAACAGCTTAAACTAAAATTATACTCTAAATAGTCAAACTTTGAAGGGTTGATTAATAATTATGTGTCAGTCATTAAAAGTCAGCCAATGGATGCAAAAGGGATTTGCCATAAGACATAGGAGCATAAATAGGCCATTCGGCCCATCCGGCTTGCCCTGCCATTCAATGAGTTCATGTCTAATCTGATAGCCCTCAACTTTCCTGCCTGCCTAGGTGTAGAAGAATAATGAAATCTGGGACCAAAACAAGAGATATAGAGATACAAGGAAATATTAGATTTTAGTCAAGCCTCAGTTAGAATACTATAGTTTGGGCTCCCAACTTGGGAAGGGAGATTAGCCACATGACAGGCAACTTCTTCAAATAGAGGATGGTTCATATGTGGAATGAACTGCCAGCTGAAGTGGTAGATGCAGGTACAGTTACAACATTTCAAAGATGTTTGGACAGGTACATGAAGAAGAAAGATTTAGGGCGATGTGGGCCAAACGCAGGCAAACGGGATTAGTTCTGTGTGGGAAACTTCGTAGGCATGGGCGAGTTGGACAGAAGGGCCTGTTTCCGTGCTGTATGACTTTACGACAATTCAGGAAGATATCTGGGATGAAGGGACTTAATTATAATACAGAAAGTTAGGAAACTCAGGTAACATTCACTAGAGAAAGGGAGTTTAGGGGGTCATCTGGTTGAGGGAGGGTATAAAGGAAGGACAGGACAAGAGAAAACAGCAAGTCAATATTTACAGTGAATCTATATTTCAGCAACGAAGAGAGAGGAAGGAGAAGAACATAACAAGTAAAACAAATAGCTGGGGGCAGGAAAGTGAACATACCTTCTTTAGTGCAACTGTCTGAATCCATTCCATAGTGTTCACATCAAATACATCTACAGCATTCTCACTATACACAGACAAATATGGAGCATTGTAACCTGCAGAACAACCAAAAGTGTCAGATTCAGATCTTTGGGTTTATTGAATTACACAGTTAACTATATCTAGTGTGCAGCAGAAAATGTAAACCACAACCATTCTCGACTGATGCTTCATTCCATCGCTGACTATTTACTGCGACAGTGCAAATATTACAGGAGAACAATTACACACGTACTATAAGACTGGGATATGCCAAAACATGCTTCTGTATTTATTCTCAGTGTCTAACAGGGCTACTCCACACTTTCAGCAGCAGAAAGAGAGCTGTACCTCGCATAACTTCACTGCAGTGTCAAATAAATACCAACCATTCTGTTCAGACATGGCCTGAGTTTGGACAGACAGAATCAGTAGTGTGTAGAACAGTTAAAAGATTCCAAAATCCAAACATCCATTGCAAAAAGTAAAGAACAACCAAATCCTTATTGTACATCAGATTTTTCACATGTAGGCCTGACAAATGGATATTTCAATGACACTGTCAGTTTGTCTCCGTCTACTTTATTAGGCCCCTTCCTAATCTTCCAAACTTCAATCAAACTGCCTTACAAGCTGGTGCCGCATGATGGTGCATGGTAGTGGATCATTTGTCACTCTCTACTGCATGAATTTCTACTCTCTTATTTTAGGAAGTTCCATAGTAAGGGTCTGAATCATACTGGAAATATAAAATTTTGTTAATGATGTATGGTACTATTGATTCTCAAATTGGCCGGTAATTCAGAGGATTAAGAGATGGAAGTTAAATGAAACTCTTCAGAAAGTACTGGTCAACTCTGCTGTTTGGTTTAAACAAATGACACCTCAGCCTTTGCGTCTTTTGTTTTAAAAATTTGCTGGATTTTCCCAGTAATCTTGATGTAGAAAGAGCAAGCGATTATGGGCATAAAATCCTTACAATGACATAATAACTGTAACGCAATGTCAATCAACTCCTCTGGTCCTCCTTGACCCTCTGGCTGGCTTCTTTCTTGATCCTTAGACGTCACTGGTTAAGGAGATACACATTTCCCAAATGCTCACTTTATCTTGTTGCACTTTTGTCAGTTCACATTTTCAGCAACTTAAAGAACTTTAGACGAGGCAGTGACATAGTGATAATGTCACTGGAACAGTAATCCGGGTGAATGGGTTGGAATCCCACCACGGCAGATGGTGAAATCTGAATTCAATAACATCTGGAATTAAAGGATCTAAAGTGAAAACAAACGTATCCGGTTCACAACCTTAGGGAATGAAATCTGCTGTCCTTAAGCGATCTGATGTCCTTAACCGATCACCAAGAGTTGCCTCAGTAGCACCAAACTGGTCAAGTTCTAATAGCTGCTAGATTGGGTCTGTGGAAGGTGGTGAGAGAACCCTCAGGAGGGAAAATCCTTGCCCACCTGTGGATGAATCCATCCATACACCTATAGAGTCACTGTGGACATAAAGTCCCACCTTCATTCCTCCACCTTTTGTGTCGTATGATCACTGTGTTAAAAAGGATAACTGAGCATCCACGAGGCACTAGGGACCATCAGCAGTATCAGCACTGTACTCAACCACTATTGTAAATGCATGGCTGTGCATACTGCCAACTCACTAACGCCTTCTGGCTCGGAGATCAACCCTGGTTCATAATAGACCAGAGGGCATGAGAAGCACCAGGCCTACTTCAAAATGGTCTCAATTTGGTGAAGGTACAAAACAGAAGAGGCGTGTGATTGATATGGCTAAGCGATCCCATCATCAAAGATCATATCTAAGCTTCGCAATCCTGCCAAATCCAACTGTGAATGGTGGAAGTCGATTAAAACAACTCACTGGAGGAGGAGGTTCAACAAATGTCTCTATCCTCACTCATGGAACAGCCCAGCACATCAGTGAAAAAGAGAAGGCTGAAGTATTCACAACAACCTTCAGTCCATCATGTCTGCACCAGCTGAATAAAGTAGCAGCCTATTCGAACCTCACTTTCTAGAACCAAGGCAGTCTATGCCTTGCAGATTAGTGTTGTTCCTTTTAAATGAGTTGAGGGATTCCACCACAACCAATATAGACAGTGAATTCCAGAAACCTCCCATACTCCGCGTGAGAGTTTTTCCTCATGTCCCTTCTAATCCTTTCACCAATCACCACTTCAAACCTGTTCCCTCTGGCAATTGGCCTCTGCTTGGGAAACAGGTCTTCCTTGTCCATTCTATCCTGTGCTGTAACTTCTCTTATGTCCTATGGTTCTCCGCTAATTGGTTATCGGAGTTCAATCACTTCAGTCCTAGGATATTCCTGCAGGAATTCCACTGGGTGCTGTCCTAAGACCAAACATCTTCATCTGTTTTGTCAATGACATTCCTTCAACCATAAGATCAGAAGTTGAGAAGCTTGTTGATGATGGCACAATGTTAAGTCCCATTCGTGATTTATCAAGATAATGAATAAACCTATGTCTACGTACAGCACACCATTCAAACTTGGGTCAATAACTGCCAAATTACATTTATGCTACAAAATTGACAGGAAATGACCATCTCCAACAAGAGAGAATCTAACTATCTCCCTATAATACTGAGTGGCTGAAACTGCCATCATCAACATCCTGTCAATGAACTGGCCTAACATACAAATACTCTGGCTACAAAGCATGTCAGAGGCGAGGAATTATGTGGTGAATAACTAATATCTTGTTTCCCAAGGCTGGTCCACTACCTGCAAGCTACAAGTTAGGAGTGTGATGGAATACTCTCCGTTTGCCTGGGAATGAGTTCAACTCCAACAACAGTTAAGAAGCTCCATACCATTCAGTTTAAACAGCCTGCTTGAATAACACTACATGTACAAACATTCAGTTACTCCATTACCAACGCTCACAGCAGCATTATATACTATTTAAAGATGGACTGTGGAAATTCACTAAAGATCCTTAGACAGCCCCTTCCAAACCCAGGACCATTATCATCTAAAAGGACAAGGCAGCAGAAACATGGGAACACCATTGCTGCAAGTTCCCCTCCTAGCCACTCACCATCCTGACGTGGAAATACATCGCTGTTCCTTCAATGTCAGTGGGTCAAAATCCTGGAATTCCCTCCCTAATGGCATTGTGGGTTAACGTAGAGCAGGAGGACTGCAGTGGTTCAAGAAGGCACCTCACCACCACCTTCTCAAGGGGCGACTGGGGACAGGAAATAAACGCTGGCCCAGCCAGTGATACCCACGTCCCACTGGTGAGTTAAAAAAAACTAGTTCCCATGAATGTGGAAGTAGAGCTATATGAAGGGTTCTGGGTTTATCAAATTCAATTTTATAATCTAGATTGCTAGTTCATTACCAGAACCTTTAGGCTACTGTACAGTATGTTCAAGCTTAAAACCTCAAAGTGTTTATGCCATCACTGATATTAAGTAAAGCTGGTTGAATGAGTGATATTAGGGGACATGCCAGGAACAGCGGGACAATTCCAAACTGGCCAATTACCATCTCAGTCTACTTTCAATAGTCAAAGTGCTGGAAGATATCATCAATTATACTATTAGTGGTAGTGGTCAAGCTGCCACTTGGTTTGCGTTCTGTTGGGGTCACACTGAACCTGAACGCATTACAGTCTTGGTTCAAATATGAATAAAAGAGCTAACTCCAGGGCTGAGGAGACAAGGACATCAAGGCAACATTTGACTGAGACTGACACCAAGGAGCCTGAGCAAAACTGGAGCCAATGGGAAAGAGATGTCTGCTGTTTGGGGTCACATCTAGCACAAAGGAAGACAGTTGGAGATGTTAGAAGTCAGTCGCCTCAGTTCCACAATATTCCTGCAAGATCTCCAGTGTAATGTGCTAGGTGCAAACATCTTCAGCTGTTTCATCAATGACTTTCCCTCTATTATAAAGTCCAAAGTGTTCGCCGACGGTTGTGCAATATTCAGTACCTTTCATGACTCCTCAAATGTTGAAACAACCTGTGTCCAGGCGCAATAAAACTTGGACAACATCCAGGTTTGGCTGATAAATGGCAACTGACATTTGTGCTACAAGTGTCTGGCACCAACTACTTCAAACTGATCACTTCCCCATGACATTAAATGGCATTGCCTTCACTGAACCTTCTGCTATCAACATCCTTGGGTTACCATTAAGCAGAAACTGAACTGGATTAGCCAAATTAATAGTGAGCTACAAAGCTAGGTCAGAGGTTAGGAATTTTGCAGTAAGTAAGCCACCCCTGAATCCCGAGACAGCAGTATGAAGGAATATTCAAAAATTGCCTGCCTGAATGAAGCTCCAACAGCACTCAAGAAGCTAACAGCATCCAGGAGAAAGCAGCCAGCTTGATTGACACTATTTACCATGTTCAATATCCACTCCCTGCAACACCAATGCACAGTGGGCAGCAGTGTGCATAACCCACAAGATGCAGCACAGTAATAATGTGTTCTATGTATGACCTTGCGTGGCACCAAGGAACCTGAGCAAGATTAGAGTCAGTGGGAACTGGGGGAAGTTTTCCACTGGGTGGAATTAAATCTAGTACAAAGGAACGTGACTGTACTGTAGGAGGTCAATTATCTCATCTCCAGGACATCCCTGCAGGAGTTCCTCAGGGTAGTGTCCCAGGCCCAACCATCTTCAGCTGCTTCATCAATGACCTTCCCTCCATCATAAGATCAAAAGTGGGGATGTTTACTGATGATTGCACAATGCTCAGCAACATTTGTGACTCCTCAGGCACTGGAGCAGTGCATGCCAAATGCAATTACATTGAGACAATATCCAGGTTTGGGCTGACAAGTGGAAAGTAACACTGACACTACACAAGTGCCAGGTAATGACCATCTCCAATAAGTGAGAATCTAACCACTGATCCTTGATATTCAATGGTGTCATCATTGCTAAATCCCTGACGATCAACCTCCTGGTGGTCACCACTGACCAGAAACTGAATTGAACTCATCATAAAAATACTGTGACTACAACAGCAAGTCACAGGCTAGGAATACTGCAGCAAGTAACTCATCTCCAAAGCCTGTCCACCATCTACAAGATACAAGTCAGGGGTGTGATGGAATACGGCCCACTTGCCTGGCAGATGGTGGCATTTGAATTCAATTTTAAAAAATCTGGAATTAAAAGCCAATCTAATGTAAACACTGTTCATCAAAGTCCTTTAGGGAAAGCCATCCTTTCCACATTTGGCAGGTGATTCCAGACCTACAGCAATATGATTGACTCAATTCCTAGTCACTCAGTTCAAGGGGCAATTAGGGATGCAATTGGATGTACTGCTGCTCCAGCCAGTGACACCCACATCCCATGAACGAATTTAGAAAGAAAGCCTGTTATACATTACCCAATGTATTATGTTCTGTGTTAAGGTTTCTTCACCAACATTCAATATTGGATTATTGGAAATACCTTCCAATTAAATACTGAAAAGACAGAAACATTATCTTTTGGTCTCCACATACACTCCACTCCTCATCCTCCTCCTCCATCTCACTTAGCAACTACCCAAGGCTGAAGCAGATTCATTGCAACTTTGGTGTCAAATGCGTGACGATACAATGGCTTTAAGAGGCGTATTTTATCCTTTTTATTGTGAATCGAGGTTGACACAGAGGGTGAGCAGTCTGCTCAAAAGCCAATAAAGTAAACAGCTTGCAAGGCCATGGGGTTTTTTTTTGAAGCTCAAACAATAGAAGCAACCTGAATGGGTGGGGTCAAGCTCCCATAGAGCCAGGACTTTTAGTTTAGCTTTCAGTAGCAGTTGCTGGGGTCTTGAAGCTGGATGTGGAAGTTGTTTTTCTCTCTGCTACAGCTAAAAGCTGGGGTTCTCTTCCTGCTGCTAGAATTGCATGTGAGACAAAAACAAAGTTGCTCGAAAAGCTCAGCAGGTCTGGCAGCATCTGCGAAGGGAAAACAGAGTTAACGTTTCAGGTCCGGTGACCCTTCCTCATGTGAGACAACTTGTTTTACAGAATTTGCTTTTGCCAAGGGTGCATTTCTGGGATGTTACTATTTTGGAACAGTTGCTGTTTACTAATTAAATAATCTATCATTCTGTTATGTTTTCTAAGTTACGCTATTCCAATCCTTTCGCTTGTCTGTATTTTAACCATAGTGTATAAATAAAGCCTGGTAGTTTGACCAATTGCATTGCATCAGGAACGCAAGGCCTGGCACTTGCCTTTAAAATAAGAAAAAGTTAGAGGTTAGGCTGTCTCCTTGATGTTTTGAGGGGGTTTGGTCTGGTCCATAATATATCTGACTCTGAAATGACCACTGATCTAGCTATCACTAAAACCACCCATTTCCATGTCCATAATTCACCTGACTCCATCTCGCTTTAATTCACCTCTTACTGAAACCCTCATTCGTGCTTTTATTATCTCTGGACTTGATTATTCCAAACTTCTCCTGGCCAGCATCACATGTAAATGCCCGCCTCGAAATTGTCCTTGTGGGCCTACTTCGGCTCCGAATTAAGCTTCAAAGCTCGCAAAATTCTCGTCCTTGTTTACAAATCCCACCAAGATCTTGCCATCCATCTGAGATATCTGCAATCCTACAATTCTTGCCTCTTGTGTATCCATGATTTTAATTCCTTCACCACTATTTGTCCTGTATCGAAATGCAAAGCCCCTCAGCTCTAGAACTCCCTCCCTATTCCTTTCCACCTCTTTTCCTGCCTTTATAATGCACCTGAGAATCTACCTCTTTGAGTTTTTGCCCATCTGCCCTCCCATGTTGGTGCCAAAATCTGTTTTAAATGCTGCCATGAAGCACCTTGGGATGGTTCATTATGTTAGAAGTGCTGTACAAAGAATTACAATTGTGTTATATTTAGGGAAATCCCCCATGATCGAGGAAAATGACAATTGCTTTAGTTTTGTTTTTGTTGTTTCCTGTACATCCTGTCTTGTCTTGCAATGAAGGCACTCAATTTGTACATCAGAGTTCCCCTCAGACCTAGAATTCTGCAGGAATGAGTTAATTCAAAACAAAAAGAGATCAGGACATTTTCAGGCTGTACAACCGAGTGCTGTGCTAAGAATTAGCTTTACCTGTGAAGTGGTTAGCCAGACACAACTACAAACAAAAGAACAAACCAACTTACAGCATGTTGTGGGAATAGCCGGCCACATCAGTTCTTGTTGTCTTGACCTTCGACCCTGGCAGTCCACATAAATGCCCACAGTACTGAAACACAATAAGTACTCCTTGCCCGAGATTTCCACTGCACAGATTGCATCATTGGGCTGCTGCGTGATGAAGGAGAGCGTGTGGTCGTCAGGGTGGAGTAGGCTGACTGGACCCCCATCTCCCTGCAGTGGGTATTTGGCAAAACTGGACTGATAGCCGACAAGCAAGCGCTCGCTGAAAATGGCCATCCACTGCACGTTGCCCGGGACTTGGATTTCTTTGAACTTTTTGTGACGGGTTTTGCTCTGGTTGAGTTCATAGCACAGTACTTGTCGCTTCATGGCCACGCACAGGCATGTGGCTGTACCATGGCGCATTGTTCCTGATACCAGCGTCTGGCAGCCTTTCGTCTCCACCAGTTTGAAGAAATCGCCTTCCCGACCATCAAGAGCAGAAGTGGGGAAGAGGCGGACATGCCGGTTTCTTCCGGAAATGACAGCGATGAGCTGCTCTCCTGAGATGAGCTCAATTTGATGGACCTTCTTATTATCACCAACACGGATGATTTCTACCAAAGTGAAGACGAAATGAAAAGTCATCATTCTGCACACACACATTTCTGTAGCAACTTTCACATCTTCAAAATGTTAAAATGCAATGAGGATAGGCACGTAAAATGTAGGAGCAATTTGTGCACAACAACCACCTATGGCGCACATATGGTGATACTGATTGAGGGGTCAATATTGGCCAAGACAGTGAGAAGATCTTTGCTGTTCTTCCGTGAACAGTGCCATGGGATTTTAACATCCACCTAAGACAGCACCCTTCTCATGGACAGAGAATGATCTCATGACTCCTGACCAGTGAGAATGTTTCCATTGAGTCACTGAGGACACAGAAAAGGTCCTCAAGATATTTGTGAGCTGTGATAGGTGCTTAGATAAGGGCACATCATTTTCTTCACATTTATTTCATCTGCAATTTTCTTTCAGAACTAGCAATGGACTGAAATCACCTCCCAACTCATACAGAATGAAAGTGAACCCCTCTTTCCCAGCCAGTGTAAAGAGTAAATCTTGACCAAGCATTCAAAGCTCAATAGCTTTTTCTTCCTATAGGCCTGCAAAAAGATGGAATCACATCATAGTCATCACTGTCCTCACCACATTGAGGGAGGGAAGCGAGAGTGAGGAAAAGGGGAAAGCTGGAGTGAGGGGGGAAAGGCTGGAGTGAGGAGGAGGTAGCTGAAAGTGAGCAGGAAAAATGAGAGAGGTTTGAGGTGAGAGTGAGGGGGCAAATGAGAGTTGGGGGAAAAGCAGGTGCTAGGGTGAAAGCAAGCACGAGGAAGAGTGAGTATCAAGGAAAGGGCCAGTGACAGGGAAAGCAAGTATAAGGGAAACAAGCAAATTATACTGAGTGAAGTGACAGAGTGCAAGTGAGTAATCCAACAGCGAACCACATTCTGAGCATATCTAGTTTCGTGGATTTCATAGGGGTCATATAGGAAGCTGGTAGCTTTCAGGCATAGAGCAGGTATTTTGATAATTTGTGGAGGTTAGGACCACCATATTTTTGTACAGACTTCCCATTTCTATTTAACAACATGCAATCCATTCTGACTGCGACATGTAAATCAGTCCCCACTGTTAGAGACAGGACATCCTGAATTACATTTTCACACCTGCTCCAGTGGCAAAGTATCTATATAAGGAAGCTCTATAAGAAAATTTACAATGAGCAGTAAATGCTGGCTTAGGCAGTAGTGACCACATCCCATAAACAAGTTACTTAAAAAAAATGTCAAAGTTACACTAGAGGAGGTCAAGCACCTAAAGGAACAAAGTACGAAACAAAGTTGCTGCTTATGTTGGTAATAAACTGAAATATTACTGCATGTGGAATTGTACAGGACCTAAACCAGTCACAGTGGGTTAGAAAGAAATCTGCTTACCATCTTTGGTGACGTGCACTACAAACAATCCTTCTTCATTTCCCAGCGCTATCCTTTCATGATCTGTAATGCAGTAACAGTGAGGGGAAGAGGTGTTAATATTTGCTAGCTGTGTCATAGTTTTCTCCTCTTGACTTGTATTTCACACCTAACAAAGGTGCCAGACATCAACCAGATGGTGTCAGAAGAAAGCAATTTCAAGTCAGCACAATAGCAGTCATGTTATACAAAAAAAAAGAGAACAGTGGATGCTGGAAATCAGAAACCAGAACAGAAATTGCTGGAAAAACACAGTAGGTCTGGCAAATTCTGTGGACAGAAAGCTGAGCTAATGTTTCGGGTCTAGTGACCCTTCTTCAGAACGTACTATGCCTTAACAGTTCATTGCACCACCAACCTCTGTTATTAATTCAATACCAGTATGAAGCTTCCTTCTTCACATTTGCATGGTAAACACAGCCCTGTCAACCCTGAGAACTTCTCCTCACTAATACCTGGGGGATAGTGCCAAAATTGACAGGCCTGTCGTAGTCTTGACAGAGTCATACTCACAAAACCGTATCTTACAATATCCCAGACACGACCAACACCATCTCTATTTAATAAAATATGAAATGACAGTTGTGAGTGATGATCTAGGCTTGGATAATGTACAGTCCATTTGGGTAGAGATGAAAAAAACAACAAAGAAAGTAAGACATTTGTAGGAGTAGTATGCAGACCTCCAAACAGTGGCCACTCTGTTGGAAAGGGGTATAAATCAACAAATAATAGGAGCATGTAAAAAGAATAGAAGAGTAACTGGTTGACTTTAATCTTCGTACTGGTTGGGTTAATCAAATTGATAAGAGTAGCTACAACAACAAATTCATAGAGTGCATTAAAGAATTTCTTGGAACACTGTCATGAAACCAACCAGGGAGCAAGGTATTTCGGATCTGGTAATGGATTATGAGGCAGGTTTAATAAATTACCTCCAAGTACTCCCCCAGGAAGTAGTGATTATAACATGATAGAATTTACTATTCAGTTCGAGAGTGACAAATTGAAACAGCTAGGTTTAATTTAAATAAAGGAAACTATAATGAAACGGGGACAGAGTTAGCTAAAATGAATGGGCAGATAGGTTAGCAGGAATGACAGTAAGCAGGCAGAGGCTTGCTTATTCACAGAAGCAATTCATGACTCTCAAAAAACACATATCCCACTAAGGAGGAAAGAATCTAAGAGCAGGATAAACCAACCATGGCTAACCAAGGACGTATCGGAGAGTATTAAATTGAAAGAAAAAGCATACAAGGAAGCAAAAGTCGGTGACAGCCCCGAAGAGTGGGATAAATTCAGAATCCAGCAAAGGAGGACTAAGAAGATAATAAAGAGAGGCAAAATAAACTAAAGTATATAAAAACTGACAACAGAAGCTTCTTTAAATACATAAAAGGGAAGAGTGAGATCAAAGTGAAAATGGGCTCCTCAAAAAATGAATCTAGGGAGGTGGTATTGGGGAGAAAGGAAATGGCAGAGGAGTCTTTATGGTGGAAGATACTTCAAACATTCTACTGAAACTACAGAATAAGGGGGAGGAATTAAGTACCGTCTCTAAAGAAGTAGTACTAGACAAACTGATGGGTCTGAAGGCTGGTAAGTCCCCTGGCCTTGATGGCTTCCTTCCGAGGATCATGTGGACCACAGGAACTGTGGTCGCATTAGTTGTAATTATCCCAAAAAATTCCTTGGACTCTGGAGAGGTACCAGAGGATTGGAAAACTGCTGATGTGACACCTCTATTCAAAAATGGAGGGAGGCACAAAGCGGGTGACTGAGGACTGAATGCCTAAAATCTATTGTTACAAAAGTATTGAAATCAATTACTAAGGAAATAACAGCAGAACATTTGGAAAATCATAATCAAGCAGAGACAGCATGGGTTCATGAAAGGGAAATCATGTCTGATTTATTTATCAGAGATTTTTGAGGAAGTCTGAACCAGGGTGGATAGAGGGGAACCAGCAAATGTGCTATATTTAGACTTCCAGAAGGCATTTGATAAGATACCTCACAAAAGGTTAAGTCATAAGATAAGAGCCCACGATATTGCAGGTGCTGTATTAGCATGGACAGAGAATCGGTTCATGGGCAGGAAACAGCAAGTGGGGATAAGGGGGTCTTATTTCAAGGGGGTCAGAGTGTAAGAGTAGGGAACTTTTACTGCACCTGTACAAGACGCTGGTGAAACTACATCTGCAGGTACTGTGGGCAGTTTTTCTTCCCTCATATAAGGATAGATATCATTCCCTGGAGGCAGTTCAGGGAAGGTGCACTCGGATGACCATGTATGGAGGGATTAAAACAGATTGGAACCTAGTCACTGGAGTTTAGAAGAATGACAGGTGATCTCACTGAAGCATATAAGATTGTTAAGGGGTTTCACAGGGTAAATACTGAGAGGATGTTTTCCCTCGTGAGTATAGGACCAGAAGGCATAGTTTCAGAATAAAGGTATACCAATTTAAGACTGAGATGAGAAGCAATTTCTTCTCTCAGAGGGTCATCTTTAGAATTCCTTGCCACAGAAGCTGTGGAGGCAGAGTCCTTGTATATATTTAAGTCTGAGATAGTTAGATTTTTGATCAGTAGGGGAATCAAGGGCTATGGGGAAAAGGACAAGAACATAGATGTGAAGAACGTTGGAGCAGCCATGATCCTACTGAGTGGGGAACAGGCTCGAGAAACCAGATGGCCTCCTCTCTTTCTACTTCTCACAACAAGATAACAACAATGTTGTTCAGGAGGAAACTCCATGGTTTTCATCCAACACTGACAGAAAGGCAATACATTTCCAAGTCGGAATGGTGAGTGACTTGGAGGGAACTGGTGGTGCTCCTATATATCTGCTATCTTTATCCTTCAAAGTGAACATATTTGTGGGTTTGGAATCAATACTCATCCATGTATAACACCAGTTGAAGGACGCACTGAGGGTGGCATGGGAACACAATGTACTCTGGGTGGGAACTTCACTGTCCACCACCAGGAGCAGCTCAGCAGCATCACTACTGACCGAGCCTACCCTGTATCCTCAACCTGAGACCCCCGGTTTTGGACTCTCCAGTCATTGAGAACATCCTTTCCACATCTACTCTGTCTAGTCATGTTAGAACTTTCTAGGTTTCTATGAGATTCCTCCTTATTCTCTGAACTCCAGTGAAAATAATCCTAACAAATGCAATCTCTCTTCATAAGTCAGCCTTACCACACTGCTCTAGTAAATATCTGTAGCACTCTCTCTACTGCCTGAACATCCTTCCTCAAATAAGGAATCCAAAGCTGCAGACAATACTCCAGGCGTGGTCTCACCAAGGCCCTATGTAATAGTGGCAAGACACCCCTGCTCCATTACTGGAATCCTCTCACCATGAAGGTCAAACTACCATTTGCCTTCTACACTGCTGGCTGCACCTCTCCGCCTACCCTCAGCGAGTGGTGTACGAGGACACCTAGGTCTCACAGCACGTCTCACTTTTCCAATCTTTTGCCATTCAGGTCACAATTTGCATTCCTGTTTTGCTATCAAAGTGGATAACCTCACCATTATCCACATCATACTGCAGCTGTCATGCATTTGTCTACTCAACCAACATGTCAAAATCACACTAAGCTTCTCTGCATCCTCCTAACAGTTCACCTCCACATCACATCCAAGTAAAGAGCCATTAATTTTGCCTTTTTACCATACTTTTGCCCCCGACCCTATTTACCGCTGTTTTTCTGTTTGCATAGTCTGTTCTTTGCTGTCCCACTCTGGGTTTTGTTATCCAAACAACTGCATGGTAATGCTGACAAATGGTTTAAAGCCCTCTCCACGGCCCTAGTTACTCAATTTGCCAGGACACTGGTCTTAGCATGGTTCAAGTGAAGCCCATTCCACCAGAACAGCCACCATCTACCCAAGTACTGGTGCCAGTGGCCCATGATTTGAAACCCATTTCACCCACACCAATCTTAGAGCCACGCATTTAATTCCTTGGCTTTATTTAGCCTATGCCAGTTTGCCTGTGACTCAGACAGTAATCCAGAGACAAAAATAAAACAAAGAACTGAGGATGCTGAGGGTGGCACAGTGGCTCAGTGGTTAACACTGCTGCCTCACAGCGCCAGGGACGCAGGTTCAATTCCACCCTTGGGCAACTGTCTGTGTGGAGTTTGCACATTCTCCCCGTGCCTGCATGGGTTTCCTCCAGGTGCTCCGGTTTCATTTCACAATCCAAAGATGTGCACGTTAGGTGGATTGGCCATGCTAAATTGCCCATAGTGATCAGGGATGTGTAGATTAGGGGGATGGGTCTGGGTGGGATGCTCTGAGGGTCAATGTGGACTTGTTGGGCTGAAGGGCCTGCTTCCACACTGTAGGGATTCTATGAAATCAATTATATGAAAATCTGGAAGAAGATCAGAAATTGCTGGAGAAACTCAGCAGGTTTGGCAGCATCTGTGGGAAGAAAGCAGAGTTAACATTCCGAGTCCAGTGACATCATCATAACTGTTAGCAGCTGGGAAAAAGTAGCATTTATTCTGAAGATGAAGTTAGGCGGTTGGTGGTGTGTGGGAAGGGGAGAGGTGAGTGGATAAGTGGTGAGAGACAGAGAGATAGGAAAGGGTTTGATAAACAAGGACATTATGTTTAGCAGGCCAAGACAGAAGAAAAGCTGAAGAAATGATAAAAAGAACGAAGAGTAGGAGAAAATGGGTGAGCTGTACCAAATGCAACCATAACTAGAGATGACGACTTTGGAGATTCTGCTTTTCAATTTGGCTCTTAACTGTTCAAAATCTTTCAGCAATCTATTTTCTAGTCATAACAATGTCATTGGTACCAATGTGGACAATGGATGAGGTTCTGCTGAAAGATTTTAGACAGACAGTAAGGGAAACAATCTTTAAAGGGAAAAGGCGGGAAACTAGAGCTGAAGATTACCAGATCAGCCGAGATCTCATTGATACCAGGGCAAACTCAATGGGGCTGAATGAACTACTGCTCCTACATTTTATGGTCTTACGATAGGGAAATTGCAATAGAGAGGGAGACACAAATGGGAAGATGTTAGAGTCTGTTATAAAGGATGCAACGGCAGAGCATTTAGAAATATATAATAAAATGAAGCAGAGTCAGCATGGCTTCATGATGGGAAATAATGCCTGACAAACCAATTAAATTCTCTGAGGAGGTAACAAGCAGGATAGATGAAGGGGAACCAGAATTTGGCAGATTTCTTTTTTACTTCAGGGGACTATCAAAGATAGGTTGTAAGTATATTCAAAACTGAATTAGAAAGATTTTAAAATCATTAAGGAAATCAATGTTACGAGGAAAAGGCAGGAAAGTGGGTTGTCAGTTCAACTATGATCTCATTCAAAGGCAGAGCAGGCTTGTTGAGTTGAATAGCTTGCTTCTACGCACATCTTATGGTCTTATTATGATGCTGGCAACCAGTCACAAATGACCTGCTTCACCAAGTTCAAATCAGAAATGTTATCACTGCTGGGAATAGACAAACTGATCTGCTGCTCCATACCAAAATTGGAGCTACAGGTACAGTGTCTCAAAATGGGAACCTTGGGGCCGAATCAGTGACAGATTTAGAGTCTTGCTGGTTTCTGAGTTGGGAGGTTATGAATGGATCTGACAGGTCAAGTGTCGCGCAAACCACTTGATAGAAAAAAATGTGATGCCAATAATTAGTCAGCAGTTAGATGGCAGCTTAACAAAAACAAATCTGGTTTTCACAAAGCCAGATTTGAGAGAAGTGTCAAAAATCATAATGGACCTGGCAGTGTAGGTACGAGAAACTCCTCTCTCTCCTAAAAGGATGAGGAATGAGCAGTCACAGGTATAAAGTACAAAAGAAGCAAATGTGATTTGAGATTTTCTTTCCACACAGTGAGGAGGTAGGGTGTGGAACACACTGCCTGAAGTATGCCCAGGTTTAATTAAGGCATTGAAAGGAGAGATTAGTTCATGTGATCATTACTTAGATACAAACCATATTCAGAGTTATGGTGAAAATGAAGGAGAATAGTGCCAAGCTATAACGTACATTCTGAGGGCCAATGCAGGCCTGATGGACCAAATGACCTCCTTCTGCACCATAACAGTTCTGAGATTGTGAAAAGGGAAAGAAGTCTATTCTTTAGAGCAGAGAACGATCATGTGGAAAAGTGGAGAAAGAAACAGCAAACTGTTCCCTAAGTTGAGCCTTACACTTCCTCAGGATGTATCCAAGCATTTCACAATAAATTTTTTTCAAGGTGGGAGGTAGCAAGATAGGAGACTATGCATAGGAAGAATAACCACCAACATAAACAGCATGGGTTAAATGGGATGCTTGACTCAGGAGCTAGAGTAGGCAATTTGACCTTTCAAGCCTGAGAGACCATTCAATAAGTTCTGGTCACAGCTCCACTTTTGTGTCTGCACCCCAAGTTCCTTGACTTAGCTTTGAATCAATTTATAGACACAGCCTCTGTGACCATTTAACAAAATTCCACAGACAAGCCATATTCAGTGAAACAAAAATGCCTAAGCTCTATAAAGGAAGAACTATTAGTCTTAGTTTTCATCTCTCACACCAGAAGAGTGGCCATCTAGCCAGTCCCCTCAGGATCTTATATAAGACCATCTCTTATTTTTCTAAACTAAAGAGGATAATGGGACTAACCCGTTTAACTTGTTTTGCTAAGATAAGCCCTTCGTCCCAGGAAAGAGTTGAATGAACCTTTGCAGAACCAACTCTAAAGCAACAGCTAAAAAACCTAAAGAACTGTGGATGCTGGAAATCAGAAACAAACAGAAATCGCTGGAAAATCTCAGCAGATATGGTAGTATCTGTGGAGAGAGATTATAGTCAACATTCTGAAGAAGGGTCACTGGACCCAAAACATTAACTCTGATCTGTCTCCACTGATGCTGTCAGACCTGCTGAGTTTTTCTACCAATTTCTGTTTTTGTTTCTAAAGCAATAGTATTTCTTTTTCAAATAAAGAGACCAAAACTGTAACAGTACTACCAGATGTAGTCTGCCCAATGCTCTGTGCAGCTTTCCTACTTTTATATTCCAGTCCGCTTCTCGATCACTAGCTGCGCCTATATACTAACTTTAAATTCATATACCAGAAGACATCAATCTCTCTCCATTCAAAAGAAGCTTACTTCTTTCATATTTTTTCTGTCAAAGTGGACAAGTTCATATTTTCCCACATTATACTCCTTTTGACAAACTTTTGCCCATTTGCTTAACCTGTTTATATCCCTCTGCAGACGCTCTTCTTCCTTCATGTGTTTCATGTACAACCAGATCTCTCTGCACCACACAGCCTTACAAACTTTACCTCTTGTCAAATAGCTACTGCTTGTCCGTTTTGACAGGAAGCCAGAAAAGTT
Organism: Ginglymostoma cirratum; assembly: GCA_024137785.1. Classification (NCBI taxonomy): domain Eukaryota; kingdom Metazoa; phylum Chordata; class Chondrichthyes; order Orectolobiformes; family Ginglymostomatidae; genus Ginglymostoma; species Ginglymostoma cirratum. Next base: position 1,387,709 of record JAHRHZ010000165.1, read on the forward strand.
CACATTTACCCATATTACATTCCCTTTGCCAAATTCTTGTACATTCACATAAGCTGTCTATACCCTTTTATAGACTCTCTACCTCCTACCTCTATCTGAAAACTTACCTTCCTACCAATCTTGGTGTCATTGTAAATTTAGCTACCGTACATTACATTGCCTTATTTAAATAATTGATAGATATTAAATAGTTGAGCACTCAACACTAAGCAACGAGGTATTCCACCAGCTACAGCTCGCCAATTTGAAAAAGACCCATTAACCCTCACTCTGTTTCCCGTTAGCTAACCAATCCTTTATGCGTGTTATTATATTACCCCATACACTAGCTGGTCCTGCTTTGTCCCTTGGTCCCTACTTGATCAATGAGACCATACTAACTGTCCTTCAGTCCTCCTTTACCTCTCCTGTGTCCAGAAAGGAATTGAAAATTATTGCCAGGTCATCTCTATCCACTGTGAATGTTATTTAATCAAAAAAAACTCAAATAGATTAGTTAAAAAAGTTTCCTTTGTCTAAATGGCCTGTTTCTACTCTTATGTCCGATGGTCAAAGCCATCTTGGCTTTGCCCTTTTAGGTTATGATTTTCCAAATGCCTGCTACAAACTCAGAGGCCGACAGCACAGAGTCCCTCCAGTCTGTGCTGGTCTAAAACAAACATCTAGCTATTCTAATGCCATTTTCCAGCATTTGGCCCATAGACTTGTATATCTTGGCATCGCAACTGTGCATCCAAATAATTCTTCAATGTTATGCCGGTTTTGCCTCTACCACCCTTACAGGCAGTGTGTTCCAGATTGCTAGCATGAAAAATCTTTTCCTCACATATCCTGCAAATCTCCTTCCCCTGACTTTAAATCTATGTCTCCGGTCACTGATCTCTCAAAGAACAAAGAACAATACAGCCCAGGAACAGTCTCTTCGGCCCTCAAAGCCTGTGCTGACACATTTTGCCCTTCCATACTAAAACTGTCTTCACTTACAGGATCCGTATCCCTCTATTCCCTTCCTATTCATGTAGTAATCCAGGTGTTTCTTGAATGCTGCTATTGTGTCTCCTTCCACCATCTCCTCTGGCAGCTTGTTCCAGACACTCACCACCTTTTGTGTGAAAAACCTGCCTTGCACATCTGTTTTAAACTTCGTCCCCCTCGCACTCCAAACCGCACCTTGAACCCGTGTCCCTTGGGAATCGACCCCTCCACCCTGGGAGAAAGCCTCATACGTTCCACTCTATCCATGCCATTCACAATCTTATAAACTTCTATCAGGTCGCCCCCTCAACCTCCTGCATTCCACTGAAAACAAACACAGTATATACTACCTTTCTTCATAGCTAAAAACCCCCATACCAGGCAACACCCTGGTAAACCTTTTCTATATCCTGTTCAAAGCATCCACATTCCTCTGATAGTTGGTGACCAGAACTGTAAGCAATATTCCAAATTCAGCCTAACTAAAATACTACAAAGCTGCAGTGTAAATTGCCTATCCTTATACTCAATGCCCCTTCCAATGAAGGCAAGCATGCCATTGGGCATTTTTACCACCTTATCTACCTGCACTGCCACCTTCAGTGATCTGTGGACCTGCACACCCAGATCCGTCTGCATATCAATACTCGTGTCCTGCCATTCACTGTATATTCTCCATCAAGGAGAAAAGTTTCTTCCTGTCTATCCCGTTTAGGCCTCTCAGTTTTATACATCTCAGACTCCTCTGCTCCAAAGGAAAACTAGCCAGTCTATCTGACCTCTCCTCATAACTGAAACTCTCCAGCCCAGGCAACATCCAGATTGCCTGTGCACCCCTCCTATAACGTAGATTCTAGAACGGCACACAATACTCTAGTAGCTGTGGCCTAACCAATGTTTTATCCAGTTCCAGCATAACCTCCCTGCCCTTAAACTATATACCTTGATGAATAAAAGCAAGTATCCCACATGCCTTCTTAACCATTCTTTCTACCTGTTCCGTGATCTTAAGAGACTGGTAGACATGCACATCATGTGGTGCTTCCAAGGGTTCCGCCGTTTATCATGTATTCCCTTGCTTTGTTTGTCCTGCCAAAGTGCATCACCTCATGTTACTGAGGATTAAATTTCATTTGCCACTGTTTAGCCTATCTGATCAGTCCACCTATATCCTTTTGTAATATAAGGCTATCCTCCTCACTATTTACTACCCCACCAAGTTTTCATATAATTCATTGATCAACTCTCCTACATTCAAGTCTAACCTGTTTGCATGTAACAGAAATGTTAAGGACCCCAACACTGAACCCTGCAAAATCCCAGTGGATACTGGCTTCCAGTCACAAAAACATCCCTTGAACATCATCCTCTGCTTCCTGCCACTCAGCTAATTCTGGATCCAATTCACGAATTTCTTAGGATCCAGTGGGCTTTTACCCTTGCTATCAGTCTCCCATGCGGGACCTTATTAAAAGCCTTGCTGAAGTCTAATTAGACCGCATCAAGAGCATTGCCCTCACCTGCACACCTGGTCACCTCTTTGAAAAACTGAGTTAAGTTGCTTAAACATGACCTCCACTGAACAAAACCAAGCTGACTGTTCTTGATTAATCTTTGCCTCTCCAAGTATAGATTACTGTCCCTGAGAATTACTTCCAGTAGTTTCCCCAACACGGAGGTTAGACTGAATGGACTGTAGTTTCCTGGTTTATCCCTTGCTTCCTTCTTGAACAATGGGACCACATTGGCTGTCCTCTGGTCCTCTGGCACCTCTCCTGTGTCCAGAAAGGAATAGAAAATTATTGCCAGGACCCTTGCTATTTTCTCCCTTGTCTTACTCAACAGCCTGGGATACATTTCATTCAGCTCAGGAGACTTATCTACTTTAAAGCCTGCTAGACCACTCAGAACCTCTTCTCTGTCTATGATAATTTCTTAAACTCCTAAATACTGGATCCAAGCACCTGCCTCTGACAGATGGTAGGCTAACTAACTTCCTCCTGTTTCTGTGCTATGACGCTACATTCTACGAATTTGCTTGAAGTACGATCACTCTTGTTATGATGTTAAACACAGCAGCTAAATTACAAAGAGCAAAGCCACACAACTAATCTTTGTCTTTTTAAATACCAGACAGGACACTTCCTCCATTTACTTCCTCTTGTATGAGGGTGAGAGGGCCTTGATTGATTGTCCTATCTAATAGGCAGCATTCTCCGAGTACTGCTCTGTCACAACTGAATCAACAACGATACTAACAGCAAAAGCAAAACAGGAAAATCTGATTTTCTGAAGAAGGGTCCAGACCCAAAACGTCAAGCTTTCCTGCTCCTCTGATGCTGCCTGGCCTGCTGTGTTCATCCAGCTCCACACCGTGTTATTTTTTAAATCTGACTGAAGGTTTTCAAAATGCTGAACTGAAAGGCATAATTTAATATTTAAAACAATCGCTTGGCAGTCAAGGACTTAAATATTGCTGAAGACAAATACATGTTGCTGAAGACTTTCATAGAATAATAGAATTTTGCAGTAGACGGGGGAGGCCATTTGACCCATTGTGTCTGTACTGGCTCCCGAAAGAGCCATGCAGCTAGTCCCATTCTCTAGCTGTATCTCTGTAGCTTTCCAAATTAATCACTTTCAAATATATATCCGGCTCTCTGAGAGGATTCAGAAAGTATGCTGCTGGGACTGGAGGGTTTGAGTTATAAGAAGAGGCTGGATAGGCTGGGGCCTTTCTCAGTGGAGCGCAGGAGGCTGAGGGATGACCTTATAGAGGTTCATAATTTCATGAGGTGCATAAATAAGGTGAATAGTAAAGGTTTTTACCCAAGAGTAGGGGAGGCCAAAACTAGAGGGCATACTTTTAAGGTGAAAGGAGAAAGATTTTAAAGTGGCCTGAGGGGCAACTTTTTCACACACCAGGTGGTTCCTATGTGGAATGAACTGCCAGAGGAAATGGCAGATGTAGGTACAGTTGTAACATTTAAAAGATATTTGGATAGCCACATTAATCGGAATGGTTTACAGGGATATGGGCCAAACACAGGCAAGGTCGGCGTGAACGAGTTGGACTGAAGGGTCTGTTTCTATACTGAATGACTATTACTGAATGGAATCCACCTCCACCTCCCAGGAAGTGCATTCCAAATCCTAACAACTCTCTGAGTAAAAAGAAGTTTCTCCACATCTCACTCTTGGCTCTCCTATTGACCATCTTGAAATTGTAAGCCCTAGCTACTAACATACCAAATGGTAGAAACAGAATATTCTTCTTTATCCTGTCAGAATGTTTAATTTTGATTACCTCAATAGGTCACCTCTTAATCTTCTCTGCTCCAAGGAAAATAAGCCCAATTTCTCTATTCTTTCCTTGTATCTTAAAATCCCTCATTCCTGGATAATTCTAGTAAATCTCCTTTGAACTCTCTCCAGGCCTTTAACATCCTTCCTTAAATAAGGTGCTCAGAACTGAACACAAAATTCCAAATGTGGTCTGACCAATGATCTGTAGAAGTGTATCATCACTTCCTTGCTTTTATACTCTATGCCTCTATTTATAAACCCAAAGATCGTACAAGCCTTCTTAACAGCTGTTTCAACTTGCCTGGCCACCTTCAGAGAATCATGCACATGTACCCCAAGGTCCGTCAGGTTTGTACCACTGAGCCTGTATTGTCTCTCTGTGTTTCTTCCAGCAAAATGCATTACCTAACATTTCTCTGCATTGAAATTCATCTGCCAAGTGTCTGCCCATTTGGCCAACTTGTCCCTCTGAAATCCCTCAGCGTCATCCTCACAATTCACTATTCTGCCCAGGTTAGTGTCATCTGGAAATGTAGAGATTTTGCTCTTCACCCCCATCTCCAAATCATTTAGGTATATCAGAAAAACTAAGGGTCCCAACAGCAATCCCTGGGGAAAGCCACTTTCAACTTATCCCCAATGCCCATCTATATCATCCTCTGTTTCCTATCTTTTAGCCAGCTTCTAATCCACGCTGCCAATGATCCATCAATTCCAAACATTTCTAATTTGTTAACCAACCTGCCGTGTGACAATGTACCAAATGCTTTCTGAAAGTCTGAATCTACAATATCCACAGCACGACCCTCCTCCACTGTCTTGTCACCTCATCAAAGAACACAATTAAATTTGCCAGATATAACCCGTCTTGAACAAAGCCATGTTGATCGTCCAGTGTTAACTTATTTTTCTCTAAGTGTATATTTATCCCATATTGTGGCCCTCATCAGTTTCCCCACTATCGATGTCAAGCTGACAGGTCTGCAGTTTCCTGGGTTACCTTCCGCGCTTTTCTTAAACAATGGTCTCACATTTGCAATCCTTCAGTCGCCCTGTGACTAATCCTGGAAAGGCCTGGAAAATTTCTGTCAATAGCTCCCCAGTTTGCTCCCTTACCTCTCCCAGCAATCTAGAACACACTCCATCCAGGCCTGATGATTCCTCTACTCGGAATGCTGCCAGCCTTTTCAGCACCTCTTCTTTATCTGTTACCGTACTACTCAATACATTTTCAATTAGGTCATTGTCACCACCTTCTAATTTAGTGAAGACAGAAGCAAAATATTAATTTAGTACCTCTGTCATAACCCTTGCATCACTGAAGCAAAGAAAAGCTCAGCGCAAGCTGGAAGAACAACATCTCATTTTCTGCTTGAGGACTTTTAATATCGAGTTCAATAAAATTAGGGTCTGATCACCTTCTCCCAATTCCTTACCCCAACCCCACACACCAGGCCTTGTCATCGCATGGGCTGCTATCACAACCATCGCATTGTCAACTTCTAATGGTTCCGATTAGCAGCTACTGATTCTCTCAGGCTGACCTTTTACCCATTCCATTGTCTGTCCAATTCTCTCTCTCTGTGCTCCACGTCCACCTATCGTTTACTCCTTCCCCTACGCCATCATCATCATATATACTAACCTTCTATCAATTCAAATCAGTTCTGAAGTAGGGTCACTGGGCCTGAAACATTAACTCTGCTTTCTCTCCACCTGCTGAGTTTTTCCAGCAATTTCTGTTTTTTTGTTTCTGATTTCCAGCATCCACAGTTTTTTTTTAAGCTTATCCTGCTTTTTTTTATGACCTCCACTTTATCCTTCACTAATCTTGTACTATAAGTTTTACTTCTAGTGTAGCCTGCCATCCTTCTCTCATGCTTCCTCTTAGCCTTCCGTATTCCTGCCTTAGCTTCTTTCCTGCATTTGAGATGCTCTTCCTGATTTATATTGCTACTTTTACTCCGGTATGCATCATACGCTTCCTTATTCTCTCATCAATATCCTTAGTCGTCCAGGGTATTCTAGCTTTGGATATCCTGTATTTCTTTTGGACATGTACCTAGCTACTCATCTCTCTTGAAATTCTCCCATTTTATGCACCAAATGTGTTCCCAATTATTGGGATCCAATTCAAATTTTAGACCCCTGAAATCTGCCCTTTTCCAGCCTGGATTCTTAATCATTGACTAATTTTTATCCCCTTCCAACTTAATATTAAAACTTATTATGTTATGATCATTATTTTCCAAATGCTTACCTGCTCTGATGTTCTCCACCTGACCTGTCTCATTTCCTAGGATCAGATCCAGCACAGCTCCCTCCCTGGTATGACTGGAACTGTATTGTTCCAGAAAGTTCTCGCACATAATGCAGGAATTTCTCTCCTCCGTACCCCACAGTCTCTTTTTCTTAGTCTACACTAGAGTAATTGGAATCACCATTTATCACAACCCTACCTCTCCTGAAGATTTCCACAATTTGCCTACAAGTGCTGTCTTCTACTTCCTCCCCATTATTTGCACTCATCAGGACAAACGTAAGAATATCAAATTTCAAATTTCACAACAATTTATATGACAGGAGAAAAGGGTGCTGCTGATCACCAGCAAGTCAACTCTGATTGGCTGAGATATTGCCATGAAGAAAGCAACTGAAAAGATAGCTTCATATTTCTAAGTACACCCACAAAAGGTACAAGGCCTAAACATATTCCTTTACGTACAGAGAATGGTTCCCTGTGCTCTTATATTACCTTCAGTAAGGATAAATGAATCACATTATGAGCTTGAATGATTACCTTAAATTAATTGTTAGAATAGCTGTTAGCACAGAGTTATTCGGAAAGTGCTGCCCAGTGGGAGAATCATATTGAACAACAAACATTTTGTCTTGGGTTTTGCCAGTTTAGACTGTTTGAACACGGTCTGCATTCTGCCTACTGTAAAACCCAAAGTACATGCTGTTTTATTAAATCCGCGATTTGCAGACACAAAGTTTCACTACCTGCTATCACACCACTACAGAAATTCAAACAACATTGGTCAATTATTACTTCTGGATCTGAAAAGTGCTCAGTGAATTCAAATTACTCTGGAAAGGAAAATTCCCTCAAACATCATGTTAAAAAAGGTGATTCACACTGCTATTATGTCGTGTTGACACAAGTGGTATTTTTTACAAATAAAATGGTCTGTCAGCCCAAAAGGATGTTCTGCCTATGAAGGGAACTCAGCAACATCGTGTATGAATGTCACTGCCAGTATGATACCAGGTATAGAGGCCATGCACCCCTACCTATAATTGCAGCTGACTGCGTTGTCTTAATGAGTGGCAGAGCACTGTCATAAGCTTCTTTTGGAACAAAGACTGATCGGTCCTTCAGTTTGTTCTTCTTTAGTATCCGGTGCAGCTCGTTCAGCAGTCCCACCCATTTATTTTTCTCATTTTCACTGTCGGCCAGTATGAGGATTGAACACTTGTTATTGGATGTTGATAGTTGGGAGGCTGTAACCTGCAACGAATGAGGTGGTGTTAAAGTGAAAATCCAGGCAGCTTGAATATACGAGTTAAACCATTTGCATATTCTTATTTTACCCTTACCTCTCAAACTGTTAACCACTCTATTAGATTACCTGAAAATTCAGATGAAACTAGCTAACTGTAGACTGGCCACATTATGTAAAAATATAACTCTGCTTGTTCAACCCTTCTTTATTCCACTGCATGGCTGAGTTGTGCTAATTCAGCTAACAGTTGATCTTCTTTGCAATCTCAGAGACTAGCACCCATTTAAAAAATAATTCTAGTCCTTTTATTAGGGATGGACAATAAATACTGGCTTAGCCTGTGACACCCACATTCCAAGGTCAATTTTAAAAAAAAATGCATGAATGGTGCATAAACTATTTCAGATAAAACTGACCAAATACAAATCTATTAATCAGTATAAGCATGTTTACAATTTAACTGATATCCCATACCACACAACACTTACACCGCTTTACATCACCCATGCATATCAAGGGCAGCCACCCATACTGGGTAAATACTGCCAAACATATGCCAGTTTCATTGGAGTTAATTACAACAGTGCTACTTATCAAACCTCTGGCTATTTGTGGCACATTTGTACATGAAAACCTATTAACTGATTGTACAGCTTGAATGGTACACAACTTTTCTTCGCAGAGATTCCTACTTTAACGGTAAGCCTTTACTGCAGATATTTTGATCCTCATTTTTTGCAGCATTTATACTTTTGCTATTTCTGTGCAAGAAAGGAGGAAATCATGAAGGAAATTCATGGCTCCCCAAAGCCTGTCCACCATCTACAATGCACAAGTCAGGAGTGTGATGGAATACTCCCCACTTGCTTGGATGACTGCAGCCCCAACAACAGTCAAGAAGCTTGACACCATCCAGGACAAAGCAGCCCGCTTGATTGGCACCACATCCACAAGCATCCACTCCCTCCACCACCGATGCTCAGTAGCAGCTGTGTGTACTATCTACAAGGTGCACTGCAGAAATTCACCAAACATCCTCAGACAGCACCTTCCAAACCCATGACCACTTCCATCTAGAAGGACAACAGCAGCAGATACATGGGAACACCACCACCTTCAAGTTCCTTTCCAAGTCACTCACCTCCTGACTTGGAAATATATCGCCGTTCCTTCACTGTCGCTGGGTCAAAATCCTGGAATTCCCTCCCTCATAGCATTGTGGGTCAACCCACAGCAGGAGGAATGCAGCAGTTCAAGAAGGCAGCTCACCACCACCTTCTCAAGGTGAACTAGGGATGGACAAGAAATTCAGGCCCAGCCAGCGACGCCCACATCCCACGAAATGAATGAAAAAAAAATTTAAAAAAAGAACTTCCAGGCTGGGAACTGCTATCTCATTCTGGGGTAACTTCTAATAATGATAGTAGAAAAACGAAGACATTGCATTTATGCAGCATCCTTCATAACTTTCCCAGAAGTGTTTTACAGTCAATTAAGCACTATTTGAAATATAGTTGTTATTGCAATGCAGGAACTGCTCCAGCAAGGTTTGCATAGCAAGTGCTGAGAGAGAGATAATGACCAGTCAACAATTTCATAGAATCACTGAATGGTTACAGTACAGATATGATGGGCTAAAGGGCATTTTCTGTGCTTTTGACCTCTGTGGAAGTAGTCCATCATATCCACGCTAGCCCTCTGCAACAGTAAATTACCTAATGTCACTACCCTACTGTTCTCTGTAATCCTGCACATTTTTCCTTCAGAATGATCCAAATCAGTTTGAATCTGTCAGTAGGACCTGCTTCCATCACAATCCTCAGGCACTGGACTACTTGCTCCCTGGAAGAGGTTTTCCTCATGTTGTTATTGATTGCTTTCCCAACTACCTTAAATTTCTGCCCACTGCGGCTTGATCCTTTTGTCAATGGAAAGCACCTTCTAATCTACCTTGCCCTGACCCTTCACTATTCTAAATGCCTCAATAAAATCTCCTTTTAACCATCTCTTCTCCAAGAGCAAACCAAGTTTCTCCAATCTATCTACATAACTGAAGTCCCTTACTCTTGGAGTCAGCTTTGTGAATCCTCCATCTGTACCTTCTCTAAAATCTTCACATCTTCCTAAAGATTTGGAACTGGATGCACGTGAAACTGGAACAATATTTTATACAACGTTAACAAATCTTCCTTGCTTTTGTACTCAATGCTCCTATCTGATAAAGCCAAGCATACTGTTTGCTTCATTAAATGGACTCTCAAACAGTCCTGTCATTTTCAATGATTTGTGTACATATGTACTCAGGTCCCTCTGCTCTTACACCCTCTTTATATTAATTTATTTCATACCGCCTCACTGCATTTTTCCTAGCATTACTTCACACTTCTCTTCATTAAATTGAAATCTCCACTTGACCACCACTCCACCAACCTGAATAGGTCCTTCTGAAGTTCAACACTATTCTCCGCACAGTTCACAATAGTTTCCAGTTTCATCTCATCTGCAAATTTTGCCAAGTCACACTTATATCAGGAAGAGCTGGGGACCTAATGATTCCAGTGTCAGTTCAGGAATAAATACTGGCTCAGACATTGGGGAGAAAGCTTCTTTATGCCATGAAGTCTTTTACATCTGTCAGCTCTGACCTTCGAAGGAGTTTCACCACTTCAATCACGGAAGAAAGCAACAAGCTAAACAGAAATCATTTTTGTACACATACATACATTTGCCCATATAGCTTTATATGCAACTCATTGATTTAATGGATGCTTAACCTAGTTTTTTCCACAGTATTGTTTTGATTTTGAATCATTCTAGACACTAACTATAACCTGGTAACGACTAGGTGAAACTGGCCCTACAAGGTGGTTAAAAATGCCTCAAATGACAGTAAATATTAACAAACAGTTTAAATTTTGGTATGCTTTTGCTGCTAATATCCATCTGCTTTTACACTTGCAAAAGTATCTGGGTCAACATGACATCAAAATACATGTAGCTATTTTAAAACTAATGTATTTTCATTCCAGACTTGTACAAAATGAAACATAACATTTTCACACTTAGGATCCCACTGCTTCACAATGGCATCACCACATGGGTTAGTATTTCCAGTCTTTATTAGTACATGCAACATAAAACACAAGCATTGCACCTTATCTAGCACAGGTATGGTACACTGAATGGCCCCCTCCTTTTCTGTAAGTGCTCCCATTCTAGCATACTTCATGGAGGTTAGGGTTGCGAGAAAAATGTAATTCAAATAACCTAGCTTTTGTCCCATTATTTACAGTATAGAGGAACCAAATGTGTTCCCCCTGTTTCCCCTTCCCCCATTATAATGAGTGTGATTAAACCAGCTAATAGTTGAACTAATAAGGCTAATAATCCCAAATTAAAATCAGTTTTACAGATGAACAGTTGAATCCACCATTGAGCATTATGACTGCAGTCCTGATAGAATCATGGGAACCTCTCCTCCAAAACATATTGTGGCAGGTTCAGTAATAGATTCAATGCTGGACTGAAAAAACATGAAGCTTTTCCATCAATACGTCCAGGGGTTCAGGGAAAGATCTTTTAACTGGTGCTATTCACCTCCCATAGGAAGGTAGGTTGAGGAAAATCTATGGCCTTGAAAAATATACATGATTAATTTAAGGAGCAATTTACTTCCTCAACTATGGAACCTCATTTATCTGTGCCGTAGTGGCCTGCACTATCAATTAATTTTGCAGACATCGGGATTGATTGGCTATCTGGAATTAGGGATCACAAGAACTCTTCACAAAATTGTTCCTGGGGTGTAGGCATTGTTTGCAAGGCTGCATTTACTGCCTTATTCTTAGTTGCTTGAACAAGTGGTGATAAACTACCACAATCTTTGTGGTGATGATGCTTTGTACATCAGCATAAGGCAGGAAAATTCTTCTCACTTTCATAAAACTGAACATATGAGATGGACTACTTTAAACCATGCACTGAAAGGGAATTTGGGATCTTTCATTATGTGGCAATTTCTGGTTTCAATTTTTTTTAAAAGGGTAACTGTATTCTGATTAGAATTGCCATCTAGAGCAAAGCTGGATGTTTATTCATGGTTAGACAAGATAACTTGAAACATTTCTGCTCATGGGTTGTATAGTCACATTGCACTTGTAAAGAATCCAAAATGAAAAGTAAGGAAGCACAAAGACGTCCATGAAGTATTTTAAGAGGTACTTGCTGATTTATAGCTCTTTATTGGAGAAAAGCAAGAGAAGCATTATATTCAGGTGTGGCAGTGGGTAAGTAGTCCTTAGAGGGTCTACATCACCAAGGAGTACGTACCGAGGGACGCAAAGACATGGAAGAGTCATCTCCATGAGGAAGGAGCAGCATTAATTGTACAGAGTAAAAATACCTTAACATGTGTTGCAGTTTTACGGTCGCGTGCGGAATGGAGTTTCGGGATCTGTTTAATGGGCCCAACCCACCTACCAGGTTCTGCTGTAAGCGGAACCTAAGGCAGAGAAGAGAAAAGCTACATCAGAGGTCTACCTGCGAGTAGGGGCTGAACTACACGGTATTTTTGCGGAAGGTAGGGATAAGAAATAGAACAGGGATTGATTCAGAAAGGGTTCTGAAAAAGACCACCAACTTTTACAAAATATTGCTACTTGTCACAGCTAGTGTAGATAGGTGATAGGCAATGTAGTTCTCAGGCAATAATGAGAACACCCTCAATCATCTCCAAAGGAGACCAAGCAAATAATAAATTGGATCAGGCAGCAAGCTACTGCCTATTATGTTGGCAGCAGGCAAAAACAATTCAGTGGCAAAAATATTTTACCTGAGGACAGAACAAAAATCTATCCTTGTTAGGACATGCACAGGAAATTGGACAGAAGTGGTATTCGTGCACCATCGTTAGGAGAGGTGCTGTGGCTCAGCATCAAACAGCGGCAATGTGCATTATGCTCCTAACTTCTTGCCTCAGCTCATCAATAACACATCTGAATTGGATCTACTGACCTCACCTTTTGAGAATTATTCCATATAGACATATCAAAATATTATTAATACTCTCAGGTCAGTTATATTCAAACGTTATTGCTCATCACAAAATACAGGAAAGTAGGTACTGGAGAAGGTCTAACTAAATGGGATAACATAACAAGTGATTGAGTACTGGTGTGAGCTAGGTCCCATACAGCTGATGCTCAAGCTCTGAGAAAGGGTGAGCTTTTGGTCATCTGGTTTGCCTTCTGTCTCTGAAGTTCTGAATGACCATCATCTCTGGTAGGAACTTTGAAGCATGATTAGGAATATAAAGAGAAATTAGTAATGTGTTTGGTAAAAAATACATGAAAATAAAGGATGAAAAGAAAGTTAGGGCAAATTGAGGATGAAAAGGAAAACTTCTTTCATGGAGATGGCAGGGTCAGAAAAGATGCTATTGATTTGCATAGAAGTGTAAGATGCTGAGAATGAAAGGGTTCAACAGGTGGCACTGGTGCAATTATATACGTTAATTCATAAAGAACAGCATTATACTAAAACATCAGTGAACTCATAATGAAGGAGACAGTGGGACTCCAACAGCATTTCAGTATTCTAGGCAAGTCAGGTCAGAACTGACAGTTTTCACCACAATCTCTCAAAGCTTTGGATCTGGAAAGGCTGCTTAAGAAATAACCCACTCAGTGATAGCAAGAACTGCAGATTCTGGAGTCAGAGATAACACGGTGTGGAGCTGGAGGAACACAGCAGGCCAGGCAGCATCAGAGGAGCTGGAAAGTAGTCGTTTCGAGTCGGGACCCTTCTTCAGAAAAAGAAGCGTCCCAACCTGAAACATCAGCTTTCTTGCTCCTCTGATGCTGCCTGGCCTGCTGTGTTCCACCAGCTCCATACTGTGTTACCTCTGTCTAAGTAACACACTGGTTGACAGAGGGATAAATTAGGGAATAACAGTCCACCCAATCTAACATGTGGGTAAGCCTTAGAGGCAATAATATAGCACAATAGGAATTCAGAAGTAAAAACAGTTAAAAGTGTCTGGCAAGATTGATTAAAAAGTGCATGAAGGATTCTTGATTTTATCATTTGGGGTTTAGAGATAACAGAAAGAAATCTGATAGGAGACTTATAGAAATCCTTGGTCAGACTGCAGACAGAATACTCTATTCAGTGTTTGGTATTTACTTTAAGAAGACTATCTCTCTAAGGCCAGTAAGAGGATGTAGAAGAGTTCCAGTGCAAATTAGAAGGGTTTACCAGGGCTTATAAAGTTAAATTATGTGGACAAGTTTATTAGTTTGGTTTGCATTTCTTGAGTGTGGAAGATTAAGGGATGATCTAATTGAAATATTTAAAATAATTCAAGACAGTAGTTACATAGAAGCCTTTTGATTGGGAAATCAAAAAGGAAAATACAGATCAGTCATGATCTAACTGAGTGATGGAGTAGTCTTTAGGAGCTGAATGGCCTGTTCTTGTTCCAAGTGTTCTATAGACATTATAAAATTGTGGGAAGTGAGAGAAACTGGGGCACTTTTTATTAGAATATAGGAAGTTCCAGGGCGGATTCAGTGGTTCATGCTGAGATTCATTGGCTGACATTGCAGTTATCTACTTGCTAGTAAGAGAATGACTCTTTTTGATCACATTTATTGTTTAGGATCAAGGGATGGTATGGTGGCTTTCGGGCAGCACATTGGCTAGCCCTGCTGCCTCACAGCACCAGGGACCTGGGTTCGATTCCAGCCTCGGGCATCTGTCTGTGTGGAGTTTGCACATTCTCCCCGTGTCTGTGTAGGTTTCTGCCAGATGCTTCGGTTCCCTCTCACAGTCCAAACATGTGCAAGTTAGGTGGATTGGCTGTGCTAAATTACCCATAGTGTCCAGGGATGTGTGGGTTAGGTGCATTAGCCATGGGAAATGCAGGGTTACGGCGATTGGTCTGGGTGGGGTGCTCTTCTGAGGGTGAGTGCAGACTTGTTTTTTCCACACTGTAGGGATTCTGAAGGAATCCATGACAAATAGTTGCCACTGACAGGACAATTGGTCTTCAGATATTCATGGTGCAGGCAATGATGGTCAGATGATGAAACTAGGAGGGAGAAAGTATGAAACATGGTGCAAATAATTTTTTTTAGCAGCACTGACATAAACCTAGGAACAATTCACCTTCCTTTTTGCCATGGTATATGACATGAAAGGAATCCAGAAGTCACAGGAAATAAACCTATCATTTCAGAGGTCTTGATATGCTAAGATATTAAGTCTGTAAACAATGTGCTATTTGTCTTGCAGCCAAAGCAAGGAATTTACAATTAAGATGGGTCATTTAAGAGGCACTTGAGCGACAGCCACAGACAGAGAATGCTTTGAGGAGTGATGCCTTACATTGTGTCACAAAATGGGAAGGTGTAGATACATGTCACACAAACAAAGGAAGAAAAATGTACAATCATGTAGGACTCCACCAACTCTAACATGTAAATATGAACTCTAATGGAACAGGCTCCCATTTCCTCAATTCAAGTAGGGCTTTTCCACCTTGTTTTATTGAAGCAAAATTATCCACTACATCAAAACAGTACATGTGCTTAGGGCCTTCAGTGGCAGTTCTGACTAATGCAGTTTGGATGAATCTGCCTCTGACTTTCATAAACGTCAGGCAGGATATAAACGGGTATTCCAGCAAGCACCTCATAGCTGTCCCACAACAAGACCAGAAAGTAAATGTGTAGGATTGTGGCCATGAACCCAGACTGGAGCGCTTTGAGGTACAACATTATTTGACTCTAAGCTCCAGCTTCACCAAATTAAAATATGCACGAATCCAGCATTTATTAGAACATTTTACTAATTGGTCTTGGATGAATGAATCAACCAAGTTCACTTATGTCTTCTTGGGCATTTTAACACAACTGAAATATCTTGACACTGAACTATATAATGATAGCAATGCTGCAATGTACGAACACAAATTTTGATTCACATGATGAGAGGAAGTCCTGAGGTATTAGAAAAGATAGATCGTATTAGCCTAAATAAACATCTCCACTTTACTGGATTTTGTACCAATATTTTTTGATGTGATATGCTCTGGATTCATAATCCATTTAATCACTGCCACTCCAGTAGATCCCACTATACCTATTGACCCCAAAGAGGAAGAAGCAGTATAATCAGGAACATGACTGCTACAGAGTACAGAGAGTGAGGAGGATGGGAAAAAACAAAGGGGACCAATTGCGAAACATTAATAGGAGAAGAGTCAGAAAGAAGAGCAAGAAGCAGGGAATGAGAGAAGGGAAAGAGAAAGACAAGAGGTACAGAGGAAAGGCAGAACACATGTTTGAGAGGTGGTGAGGAGAAAGAATTAGAGACAGGCAACTACAACAGTGAAGATATCATGCAGGGATATCAATGATGGGAGACAATTGGGCAAATTATCCAAGGGACAGAGGATGAGGGGAGGGAGACAGAAACATGGGATAAAAATACAGGGGAGAGAAACATTGGGAACTGAGTGAAAGGGAATACAGAAAACAGATGAGGGAAAAATAGTGAAAATAACAAAGGCAAATTAGAAAGGGACAGAAAAGCTAACTACAGTATGAAACAATAAAGAAAATTATGGAAGTGTTATCTGCTAAAAGAAGCCCAGCACCTGGACCAGAAAACGTTGAAAAACCAATAAATTACGCTATTCAAAATTTAGAGTTAATTTAGGATCTTCTGATACATTTGTATTTCTTTCTTAATGTGTTTATGCTTCCAGTAGGAAAAACAGAGTGGGAAAGTATTCATTGAAAAAGAGGAAAAGTAAGCCATTGTAACTACAACACACAGGAATAATACAGTGATAGTGTACGCAAGTACATAGTTTGTAAGTATTATCAGTATAGAATTAATAAATACAACGTAACAAAATGTTTAAACAGATTATTTTTGAAGTACACCCTCAAATT
>JAHRHZ010000165.1:1405027-1441596 GCA_024137785.1 Ginglymostoma cirratum
AGGGCCAGAAGATGCCGGCGCGTTGTCGACAGCGTGTGCTTGAGGAGCTGCAGAGAAAAACGTTTTTGGAGGATCTGAATGTTCTGTATGTAGCAGTTGTCGCGGTCAGGGCCAAATTGGGATGGCCTGAATGTAGACTGCAGTCCATTTGGGATGATTTGGTTCCATAGGCAGGTACTGAGAAATGAAATGTGGCTGTAGTACCTGGTTTGCTTCAGTACGTGGTCGAGCAGTTTCATGGCCCAAGAGATTACCAGAGGGTTGCAGTGGGAGAGAGATTCACTGAGGTATTTCCGGAAGGAGGAGGATAACTTCTACAAGGTGCACCTCCCTAGAAGAGGCTTCGCAGTGGGGTTATAACTCACTTAGAGACAGTAAGAACTGCCAATGCTGGAGTCAGAGATAACACAGTGTGGAGCTGGAGGAATACAGCAGGCCAGGCAGTATCGGAGGAGCAGGAAAGGTGACATTTCGGATCGGGGCCCTTCTTCAGAAATGAAGAAGGGTCCTGACCCGAAACACTAGCTTTCCTGCTCCTCTGATGCTGCCTGGCCTGCTGTGTTCCTCCAGCTCCACACTGTGTTATCTCCATCGGCCTACATGTGCAAACCCAAAATAAAACATCTCCTGTTACATATGATTCTGAGACTGGGCAGAACTTGTTGAACAATCCTCAGTATGTTAACTTGACTTTTTAACCATTAACATCCTTAGCTTCTATAGCATAAATTGTTGTGCTCTTTTGAAATTTGCATTTGACCTGATGATTGATTAAGTAAGTGAGCAAACATTTGGCAGATGGGCTATCATGTAGGAATATGTGAAATTGCCCACACTAGCAGGAGGCTCAGAACAGAAACATATTATTTAAATGGAGAGAGACTGCAGACTCAGATAGAGAGGGTAATTGGTGTCCTTGTACATGAATCACGAAGTTAGTATGCAGGTACAGAAAGTTATTAGGAAGGCAAATAGTATGTTGTTGCTTATTGCAAAAGAAATGAAATGTAGCTGTGAGGATGAACTGTTACAATTGTACAAAGGGGTTGATGATTCCACATTTGGAGTACTGTGTACAGTTTTAGTCACTTTATTTAAAAGAGGATTTCAATGTGTTAGAAGCAGGTTAAAGAAGGTTCACTTTATTGGTATTTGGGATAGGGATAATTATCCTAAGAAATAAGTATGAATAAACTGGGAATGTATCCATTGGCAATTTGAAGAATAAGTGGTAATCTTACTGAGACACACATGATGTTCAGGGGTGACAGAGTGGATGCTGAAGGGATGTTTTCCTCTGTTGGAGAGTTTACAGGACACAGTTTAAAAATAATGGATCTTCAATTTAAGACATTGATGGGGTTACTGGAAATGAACATATGATTAGGAGCAGAAACAGACCTCTTGGCCCCTCAAGATCTTTCTGACATTCAGTAAAATCAATGTTCCTCTGGTTACTCCACATTTCTGCTTACCCCTGATAAACTTTCACCCCTTGCTTAGTTTAGTTTTTGGTCACTGGTGACCCTTAGGATGTTGATAATGGGAGACTCAGTGATGGTAACACTATTGAAAGACTTGGGGATATGGGTAGTTGTTCTCTTATTGGAAGTGATTATCACTTGGCTCCAAAACTCCCAATAATTTTTATACTTTTACACAGACCTCTGGAGGTCTGTGTGCGCCAGTGATGTCCAGAACCATAAGTCAATGCTGCAAATGTCATTGGCACGCTGATCATCACGTGCAGCAGCTTAGAGTCAACACTGCATGCAAAGAATAACAGCTAAGGATGACAGATTTCCTTTCTTCAAGTACATTAACGAACCAGATGGTTTCTTTTTCAATGCCAACTGCTGATACTGAGGCTAGCTTTCAATTCGAACATAAGAACTTGGTGCAGAAGTAGGCAAACTGAGCTCCTTGAGTCTGATCCGCCATTCAACACAATCATGACTGATCTCATCTTGGCCTGTACTCTACTTTCCTGACCATTCTCTATCATTCTATAACCCATTACCAATTTTAAAAAACTATCTACTTAAATTTATTCAGTGTTTTGCACTGTGGGGTGGTGAATTCCACAGACTCACTACATTTTTAGAGAAGCAATTCCTCCTCATCTCCATTTTAACTCTGCCACCCCTGTCTTAAAACCATGACCTCTCATTCTAGATTACCCCGTAAGGAGAAACAACGACTCCACACTTCTTAAATAGATTTCAGACTATTTTTATTAATCAAATGAATGTTATAAAAGCTGTAGTGAGGCCAAGACCTGAGTGTCAGTGAGTACGTTACTTCTTTGGAAGTGTCACTTTATAGCACTATGAATGACTCCTCCTGTCACTTTCTTGACGACTGAGAGTTAACCAAATGGCCTACTCCTCCTTTTAATTCCTATATCTCTATAAGACAAAGAGCTTAGCTGAATATGTCTCTTGTTCCAGCAATATGCAAAGGAAGAATCACATAAAATGCTGTTATTACTTGAATTAAGCAAACATTTCAAGTCCTTAATAGGTTAAAACAACCACTCCAATACAAAAGTATGGAGGGGGGAGATGGGGAGGTGGAATTCAAGGCAGCATGTCTCCAACAAAACTTTGCACTGGGCTCAGTGCTTTCTCAGAGAGTGAAAGGCTGACTGAGAAAGCGTTTTATTTAGGTGGTCAGAATTAATTTTAACATTTGCAGCAAGATGGATGTCACACTTGGAAGAAATACAGGAGTGAATTTGCAGAATTGTTTTTCAAAGTAAAACCTCAAATATGATAAATATCCCACAGTTCTGTACTGCACCCCCTTCAATCTAACATGCGACTATTCTAACATCTGTTTTCACTTGCCGAGACTGCCGTTTAGTTTTTGGATTGAGTCCAGTAATCCCACAATAAGATAATCCCTGTGCGGAAGGGTTCTTTATTTTCAGTAAGATGTACACAAAATGTGCTTCAGTAAAGAGCGTGTTTATTTCCGAAACTGCTGGCAGTAACGTGGTGGCCAAGCCAGTGTGATCAATGTTTAAACATCAGCAGGCCGTGACCAACAGGGAGCTTTCCTTTAACATCAAACTGAAATTCACTGAGTGGGTAATTTTTGTTTTCAAAAATTCTTTCAGTCACTCATCTCCACACTTGCTTTTCTCAGCTGGGATTCTAAGGCAAATTCAATACAGTTAACTGATGTGCATTGACAGAGTTACTTGTATTCTGACAGGAGGAGGTTAAAAATAAGGACACAGCTTACGTATCCCTTACAGAGAGAGCGTTATTATCTGCATTGTCTTGATTTCCTATTAGTATGTTTGTCTCCTGTATATTTTTGCTCCAATGCTGACTGCTAAGTATGTAACAGAGGAAAGGAATCTGTCTGAGGCCTATAGTATTTGCTGTACTCAGTAGCCTCAGCTGCTTCTCGATATGTCAGAGTGAATCTACTGACACGTAGCTGGTTTGGAGTTGATCAATATTCCTTCTAAATTTTCTTTGTACACAATGGGCTAAAACTCCCACCAGCATTACATTCTTTGCCCCATGGCGGCTGACATGTTAAAATTTGGTATATTTTCATGATGTTCCAAGCAGCCTGTTTAGTTCAAGGCACCTCCAGTCCCAGTTCACTGTTCAGTGCACATGCATTTTAGTTGAAAATGTGTCTCCTCAAAGATCCCACTCTCCCTCTTCCCCTCCCAATCCTGTGCTCCTCCCCATGCCCTCTTCTCTCCTCCACTTCGTTTGTCCTCTCACTCCAACCATATCCTCTCCCCTCACTTCATCTGTCCACACCTCCCATTCCACTTGCTCCACTTCCTCACCCACTCTGTCACCTGTTCTCTCTCACCCATTCTCCACCTCTGCTTAAGTCATCTACTCTCCTCTTCCCCTCCCCTCATCACTTTTTCTCCTTACTTGGTGTCCCTGCTACCATACTTAATAGCCACTCATCCCACAAAAGCACCTCCACCACCCAGCACTCTGGCCTCGATTATAAGGTTGTTAATTAGACAGCAATTAGAGATCATCTGTACTCAAGTAATGGGCATTATTTGGCGATGCTCACGCATACAGGGGAGGGAGGGTTCTTGTGGCACAGTGGTACTGTCACTACCTCTGAGCCAGAGGTCCAAGTTCAAGTCCCATCTGCTTCAGAGGTGTAACATAAACATCTCTCAGCAGGCTGATTAGAAAATATCGCATACAAAGCAGAGTGCTCTTGTGGGGCAAAGGCGGATTCCCTACTCCTGGACCGTGGGTCCCACCTGCTCCAGAAGTGTGTAATAACGTCTCTGAACTGGCTGATTAGAAAAATAGGTTAAATAAAAAAACCCACATATTTGCAGCATATTTGTAGTGGCACTAGGCATGGAAAGTTCCCACTTTGAAAGCAGGCAGAGAAAGTCATTTTACTTTAGTATCCTCATATGATGACAAGCGTGTTGCTGTTTGTTGGTTAACATGAATAATATTAGTTGTAGGGGCTCTCGTGGTACAGTTGTAGTATCCTTACGCCTGAGCCAAGATGCTCAGGGTCAAGTCCCACCTGCTACAGAAGTGTGTCATTACATCTCTGAACAGGTCATTAGTAAAATATCCACAAATATACAGGCAAGCTGAGTGTGTTTGCTGAATGAAGGTGTACAACATGGAGTGTGTGTCTTGATTTGAAAGCTTAAGTCTGTAAATCTGGCTTGGGAGCCTATTCTTCATTGCCTATATATCCAAGCTTTAACACACAGAAGTTCCAGAGCAGCAGTTTCAGGGAAAACCATCACCCTGGTTGTACCTTCAAATCACCCACCATCCTTGAATGTGTATCCATGTTACTTCAGCCTAACCGGGTTCAAGTTCTTGAAAGTCCCTATCTAATGCTTTGTGACCGACGACAGCGGAGTTCCTGAGAGTGACCAATAACCGGGAGTCCTGAGTGTAATGAACTATATAGATATTTGCCTTTTTATTTACATTATCTCTGCAAAACTGTTTTGGCAGATAAGAGAATTCCAGAATAATAGCATTCTTAAAAAAACTAAGAATAGTGTTTTTCTCCCACATTCTTCAGCAGTATATTTTAAACTGTACATAGCTAACAATCAGTTAAAAGGACTAACCACTGGATGATCTCTGTGATTTGGGCCTCCCAATGTGCCACAGATTCCTTCTTCTCTGCTAAGTCACGTAACTCTTCCTCCATCTGTTTGTTGCTTGCACTTAGCTTCTCAAACATGATAGTGAGCTGCATGACACCAAAAGCAAAAGTTGTTACTGATCAGTTTGTACATTACTCAATTCGATCCTCATGATTTATTCATGATTTAGTCTTACTCCACACATGACATTGGTAATAATCTTGAGATTAGTACCTTTGAGGTCCTACTTTTCAAATTACTTCCTAACTCTCTATGTACTGCTTTTAGGACCTCATCCCACGTTTTTAAACCAATCTCATTTGTACCAATATGTACAACCGTTGGCTGTTCACCACTTGTCCCCCCATAACCCCACAACCCCAGAATGTTCTGTAATTGCTCTGACATATCTTTGTCCCTAGCAGCAGACAGATAACATTCCACCCTGGAGTCTCATTTGCAGCCAGAAAAATGCCTGTCTACTCCCCGTATAATTGCATCCGCTGTAACTATTGCATTCTCACACATTTTATTCCTCCCCTGTGCAGCAGAGCCATCCGTGGTGCACAAAGAATTTCATTGTTGCCGCCATTCCCTGAGAAGCCATTCTCCTAAACAGCACCCAGAGCAGTCTACCTGTTTTGCTGGGGGAACAGCCACAGGGGGTTCCTGCACTGCCTGCCCTGTCTTTTTGCTCTGCTTGGTGGTCACCAAATGCTTCCTGCCTGTGGAGTCTCAGCTTGCAGTGCGACCACCTCCCTGTGCATGCTATCAATGATATTCTCAGCTTTGTGGATGATCCACAGTGTCCCCAGCACTGCTTCAGCTCCCTAACCTGGGAATCCAGGTTTCCAGGAGATGAAACTGGAGACACATCCTGCATACATGCTGGCTCTGGGCAATGGAAATATTCCCTTGTTCCCACAAAGAGCAGGAAGAGCACATCAAGGCTTTAAGCTTCTCTTCTATGAATTACCCCTTTAAATTAAATCTTTTAGTATATGTTTGGTATCAAATACTATCAATTACTCTAGGGCCCTTAGTCCCTAGCCCGCACTACTATAGAGTATAGCCCTTACAAATCACAGAAAGAAAAGCAAAAGGCATCTCTTCCCCTCCACATCAAATTCCCATTGTGCTTCAAATGCCCAGAAATATTTACTCACGCTGGCTTTGTCTCACTCAGGATGTGTTCTCTCCCAAATGCTTGTGTGAAAATGCTCATTCACCCTCCATAAACCTGAAGTCACCCAACAATCTGCTGACCTTGTTCGAACAAATACTCATTACCATTCTATTATATATAGGCTCAATAAGCTACCTTCTCTTGTGGTTAAGCATCAAATCGATTTTAATAATCTCCCCCTTGTTTTCAAAGCCATCCTTACCCCTCCCTATCTCTGTAACTTTCTTCAGCCTAACAAACCTCAGATATGTCTGCACTCCTCCGGTGTTCCTGATTTTAAATGCTCTACCAGTGGCAGTGAACGCTCTAAGCTTTCCGCCCCTAATCCTCTCTGCTTTCCCCCTCTCATTTAAAGGTAGTCCTTAAAATCTCTCCATCTTAATATCTCTTTATCTGGCTCAGCGTTAAGTTTTGATAATGCTGTGAAGCATTTTGGGACATATTTAAAGGTAAAGGTGCTATATTAATGAACATTGTTATTCATTTGAGAAAATTCAAAGGGAGAAGCTATGGTAAGATAACATTCACAGGAACGGAAGCAGAATACTGGGGATGTCGACCTCTTGTCTTTTCTCAAAATCGATCCATGATGAATAAAAACAGCAAATTCTAAAATTACATAGATCAGTCAGTACCGGTAAAGAAGTGTAACAATCCAATGTGTACCCTTCAACAGAATAATCATGAATTCCAACAAAAGGTGCAAATCACAAAATGTCATGACTTGGATAGCCCATGTGTGACTCCAATACCAGATTATATACTTTATCTGAATAACCTCATGCCAACTAGGGATGAGCAGTAAAGCCATGACTGCGTTACCCACATTTCAGGAATAGGTAATTAAAAAAATGTATTTTTATATAGCTGACTAAAGCATGTTTTGGGTTTTGGAGGAATGATGAATAGGGTCAAGAGGAGGCATTCTACTCTCCATGCACCATCTATAAGAGGAGAGTCAGGCATTAGCAATTCGAAGGATGGAATCTACACTGTTGCAGCCATCCTTCGGTACTGCAATACAAGCACCAACAATGTGCTCAAGTTCAAGCGATTTTCCTTCTGCAGTACATTCCCAAATATGTCCTTCTAGAACATGTTACATGCAATGTATTTGGACTCTCACTACATTTCTGAGATGCACTTGATGTTGGACTGAATCTGTATACTGCTTCTGGGCAGCAAATTAAAATGATTGTCATTTCTGATTAAATCATTAAGCTCAAGTTTATAGAATTTTAAATTCTAATTATGAAATCACCTTAAGTGAAGGGTTATTTTTTAAAGTTTCATGAATTCACATGCAATTCACATACAAGATCAGCATTACCTAAATTACATTTAACATGCTAAAGGAACGGTGCTAATTTCTCAATAACCCTTTGATACCTGAATGTGCGCTCAGGATTAATCTTCTAAGGATTGACTTTAACATTTAATAGATAAACAATCCTTTGAGTTTGGACGGAGAGAGAATGGAAACACTAATAGGGCATTCACATTCTGTGTGCACCAATTTCCTCAGACTGACATCTCAAAGGACACTTTTGTGAAGAATGATGTTTTCGTCTGAATTGCATTACATAAATGTAAATCAGCCTCAAAGGACTAATTATTTCACATTCAAAATATCATACAACATGGGAATGTAAGAAAAAAGATTAGCTGGGGTCCCAGACCACTCACTAGAAATATTCAAAGTGGGGAGTGACAAAGCCTTTCTATCCAAAGCTTAAAGGCCTTCAGTAATTCATGCTTTGTGAAACAGTCACCACATGGATACAATAAATCCCAGAACCCCAAGGCAGCCTCACCTTATCAAGTTCAGTTGATAACTTCTTGTTGTCTTCACTCAGCATGATCCTCTCCCGTTCATACTTTTGCTTGAATTCTCCCTCGAATTCTTCCCTTTCATTCTGACTATTTTAAAGAAAATATTTATTTCAAATATGCAGCAGTTAATTTTTTTCCTAACCTAGTTCCACTATTTACCTTAAATGGAAGATATCACTTTGTTAAGAGTGCTTTTGTGGCACCAGTCCACCATAAATACAAAAATGAGAAGTTAATTACAATATAGATTGTACTTGTTAGAATAGATTAAAAAGAACAAGGGAAAGAGTTTGAACTTTTTGAACATTTACATCAATTTGTTTATTCTGTCCCAAAGGTTTAGGTGGCATATCTAACAACTGTCATGTGTTTGTATTGTACTGATGAACAGCACCTTTGTGAAATCCCAACAATCACCTGTTAGGCACATGTGATCCAAGGTTTCATACTGTTCTGCATCCCCTACAATTGTGATAATTCCTGTTATCTTCAATTATAATTCAAGTGCAACAATCCCTGGTTAATGGTACCTGCTATGATTGTCATGACAAAGCTATATACTGCCCAAAAAGTGGCTACAATCAGACTGAAAATAAACTTTTGAAAGATAAATGGATATATACCTGGAAACAAAGAGTGATAAGCACAAAGGAGATCATAGATAAGGTGAATAACTAAGGTATTTTCCCCAGGGTAGGGGAGTCCAAAACCAGAGGGCATAGGTTTAAGGTGAGAAGGAAAAGATTTAAAAGGGGCCTGAGGGGCAGCTTTCCCATCAGAGGGTGGTGCGCATATGGGACAAGCTGCCAGAGGAAATGTAGAGCCAAGTACAATTACAACATTTAAAAGACGTTTGGACAGGTACATGAATAGGAAAGGTTTAGAGGGATATGGGCCAAATGCAGGCAAATGGGACTAGTTGGACTGAAGAGCCAGTTTTCATGCTGTATGACTCTATGCCTGGATTGAACTTTCCTCCACAATATTAAAAGGTATTGTATTCCAGATTCTAATCATTCGCTTTCAGAAAAATGCTTTTACTCATGGCATCATTGCTTGTTTTATAAATTATACTCTGTGCCTCCTCGTTCTCTATCTTTCCACCAGTGGGATCAGTTTCTCCCTACCTATATCACCCAGAGCCTGATTTTAAATGATGCTATCAAATCTCCTCTATATGGATGTGAAAGTAGTTACAAAGTGTAGACAAAATAGTCCAATTGAGGCTGAACAACAGTTTTATTAAAGTTATCAGAGCATCCTTGGTTTCTCACTTTATGTCTCTACTTATAAAGCCCACTTATAAAACCTTCTCAACTTGCTCTGCCGTCTCGCACAGACATGCATGATTCTGTTTCTCCATCAGAGCTGTATCTATTATTTTATGTTACCTCTCATCGTTTTCTACCAAACTGTACAACTTTCAGCATTAAATTTCATTTGCCACACAATAATCCATTCCATCTGTCTATAGTTTCATGAAGTCTACAATATTCTTCTCACAGTTCATAATACTTCTTTGTATCATTTTGTATCATTTGCAGGTTTTGAAACTGTGTCCAGGTCTCAGTCACTAGCATAGAGCAAGAAAAGCATTAGTCTGCATTCAGAACCTTGGAACTCCACAGTATACCCCTAGTTGTAAAAAAACAACTGTTCACCATAATATCATAAGAATTAGTAGAAAAATCAGGCCATTGAGTCTGCTCTACCATTCAAGCATGGTGGAGGTAATGGCCTAGTGGCATTATCACAGGTCTGTTAATCCAGACCTGGGTTCGAATCCTGGCACAGCAGGTGGTGAAATTTGAATTCAATGAAAATATCTGGAATTAAAAATCTAATCATGACCATGAACCCATTGTTGATTGTCAGGGAAAAACCCATCTGGTTCACTAATGCCCTTTAGGGAAGGAAACTGCCATCCTTACCTGGTCTGGCCTAGATGTGACTCCAGACCCACAGCAAAGTGGTTGACTCATAACTGCCTTCTGGGCAATTAGGGATAGGCAATAAATGCTGCCTAGCCAGCAACACCCTCATCCCACTAATGATTAAAATAAAAGTTTTGAACACCATTCTCGTGCCTTCTCTTCATAACCCTTGATCCCCTTACTGATCAAAAATCTATGTCTGTCTTAAATACACTCAATGAGTTCCACAGAATCACCACCCTCTGGCTGAAGAAGTTCTTCTTCATCTCCATTATAGAGTGTTATCCCTTCACTCTGAGGCTGTGCCCTCAGGTCCGAGACTCACTTACCAGTGGAAATGTCTTCTCCATGACCAATCTATCCAGGCCTCTCAGTATTTTGTAAGTTTCAATCAGAAACCCCATCCTCCTTCTAAACTCCATCGAGTACAGACCCAGAGTCCTCAACCGCTCCTCGTATGAAAAGCCCTTCAGTCCGGGATCATTATTGTAGATCTGCTCTAGATCCCCTCCAATTCCCGCTCATCCTTCCTTAGATCTAGGGCCTAAACTGTGCATAATGTTTTCAAATACAGTCTGACCAGAGGCTTATACAGCCTCAGCCGTACATATCTGCTCTTGCATTCTTGTTCTCTGGAAATGAGTGCTAACATTTGCCTTCCTAACTGCCAAATGAACCTACATGTCAATCTTAAGAGAATCTTGAACTAGGACTTCCGAGTGCCTTTGCGCTTCCGATTTTCGAAGCCTTTCCCCATTTAGAAAATAGTCTGCATCTCCATTCTTCTTACGAAAGTGCATAACCTCACACTTTACCACACTGTATTCCATCTGCCACTTTGCCCACTCTCCTAGCCTGTCCAAGTCCTTCTGCAGAGTCCCTGGTTCCTCAACACCACCTGTCCATCCATCTATCTTTGTGTCATCTGCAAACTTAGTAACAATGCCCTCAGCAACTTTGTCCAGATTGTTGATGCATAACGTGAATAGGTGATGTCCCAACACGGACCCTGTGGAACTCCACTAGTTGCTAGCTACCATCTTAATCCCTTTATCCCCAATCCCTGCCTTCTGCCAGTCAGCCAATCCTCTATCAATGTCAATACCTTGCCCCTAAAACCACGTGCTCTTATCTTATTTAGCAGCTTCCTGTGTGGCACATTGTAAAATCCAAATAGATAATGTCTACTGGCTCACCATTATGCTGTGTTTCCTGACACTCAGGCAACTTTACATCCATGTTGCCCTGTCCCTTCTTATTCCACAGGCTTCAGGTTTGCTATAGATAATTCCTCCAAAGTTGGTACTGGTCAGTGATGAGCAATCTGAGCTGCTCTACTTAGTAATAGAACTTTTTAAGGCATTAATTTTGACTGAAGAATAAATTTATAATTTATTTTAGAACTGTCCACTGAACAGGACACTGCTTAATAAAAAAGAAATCAAGATTATAGCTTCAATAAAACTATTTTTCAGCCTCACCTGGACTAATGTGTCCACTTCTGGACTCCACATCAACTAATTAAGCAACGACTGCAGAGCGAGGAAGAGTAACTGACCTATCAGCTGTTTAAAATGTCTGTCATCAATGAACAGCTTCCGCATCACAGAAATCCAGGATGAATGGATCAGGTTTATCACTTGGCCATCATCAATAAAACACATTATCTTTTCATTAGCTCAGTAGTGTTTGCAGGGCTGCCTTCTGCACAAATTGGCTGCTGCATTTCAGCGAAAACACTTCAAGAGTTAATGGACTATGAACTGATTTGTGACATCATAAGATTATGAAAATTACTATATAAATACTAATCTGTTTTCTCCTTTAAAACCAGTGCAAGATCTGCTTGTTTAATATAAATTGGTTTGGGGGTGAAGCTTTAAGGGGTTCCTGTGCAGACTGAATATATTCTGATTCTCAAGCACATTTTGTTTTTGAAAAAAACAGCAAAACTTTCTTGGTGCTGCTCAGTACTTCAGTGCACTGCAGACCAAAATCCTGGAAAATGAGTCCAACCTTCCTTTTCAAAAACATAGACTTCTCAATCTCAAACTACAGTAAAGTCCCCATTATCCAATTCCCCACAATCCAGAATTGAGGAGCTAGGCTTCCTCTCCCTGGGAACTGACTGTTTGGTCCTATCTCTCTCTCTCTCCCTCTCGCTCTCTCTCTCTCCCCCCACCTTCCACCAAACTTCACTGATGCTAATTACAGGCAGTTCTGGCTGCAACCAGCAGATTCATAGATTCATGTAACCGACACCCTATATTCCCCTTGCTTGCCAGATACCAGAGAGTTTACTGCACAGCAGAAGCAGGGCATTTTCTCGCATGGAAGAAGTGTTAACTTATGGCCCTCAGAGTCACACAGTCATGCAGCATGGAAACAGACTTTTCAGTCCAACTAGTCCACACCGACCATATTCCCAAACTAAGTTAGTCCCCCACCTGCCTGCATTTGGCCTGTACCCTTCCATACCTTTCCTATTCATGAACTTATCCAAATGTCTTTTAAATATTGGAACTGTACCTGCATCCATCACTTCCTCTGACAGGTTACTCCACACCCGAACCACAGCGTGTAAAAAAGTTGTCCCCCATGTCCTTTTTTAAACATTCTCCTCTCACCACAAAAATATGCCCTCTAGTTTTGAACTTCCCCACCCTAGGGAAAAGACCCTCGCTATTCACCCTACCTAAACCCGTCATGGTTTTATAAGCCTCCATAAGGTCACCCCTCACCTTCCTACGCTCCAGTGAAAGAAGTCCCAGCCTATCCAGCCTCTTCTTACAACTCAAACCCTCCCTTCTCGGCAACATCCTGGTAAATCTTTTCTGAACCTTCTCCAATTTAATAATACCCTTCCTATAGCAGGGCGATCAGAACTGCACACAGTACTCCAGAAGAAGCCTCACCAACATCTTGTACAACCTCAACATGACGACTGAACTCTAAACAATCTGTGCTAAATGCCTTAACAGCTCTGTCTACCTATGATGCAAATTTCAAAGAATTATATACTTGAACCCCTAGGGCACTGTTCTACAATGCTACCCAGGACCCTACCATCAGTTGTATAAGTCCTGCCCTTATTTGTCTTACTAAAATGCAATACTTTGCATTTATCCAAATTAAACTCCATCTGCCACTCCTCAGCGTATTGACCCAATTGATCAAGATCTCTTTGTAATCTTAGATAACCTTCTTCACTGTACACCATACTGCCAAGTTACTGTCATCTGCAAACTTACTAACCATGCCTCCAATGTTCTCATCCAAATTGCTCACATAAATGGCAACAAAAACAGACCCAGTACCGATCCCTGCAGTCTAAAAAATACCCCACACCACCATCCTCTGTGTCCTGCTGTGAAGCTAATTTTGCATCCAATTGGCAAGCTCTCCCTAAATCCCATGCGATCTAACTTTACTATTACATCTACCATGCTGAACCTTGTCAAACGTATTAAACTTCCATGGCTAGTTTAAACGTGTGCGCACTCCTCGTTAGGGAATGGACAATGCAACAAAAGCACTTACTTGGTTGTATAACAACAGTGAGATCCAGCACAGCTCCAATTCCAGCGTCATGCCTATTCCTTAATTGCTTCATCATTGATAGCTGTGCCTCCAGCTGGTGAAGCACAAAGCTCTGGAATTCCATCCCTCAGCAACTCTATCTCTACTTCCCTCTCGTCAAAGTTGTTCCTGAAAACAAGTATTTGACCAAGTATTTGGTCCCCTCTCCTCGCCTCCTAATACACTTAATATCAAATAACATTGTGATAACATTGCTCCTGTGAAGTATTATTGGAGATTTTACTCTGATAAAGGTGCAATGTAAATGCAACTTGTTGTTGATATGGGTAGTATATATTTTATATGAACTACAGTGTGAACTACGACCAGGCTCTGCTAGGTGGGTAGCATAGCTCAAATACATTGGGAAGTTTCACTTACACTTTGAAGTTTCGTAGCACAAAGCCTTGTTGTCTGCAACCATAACAGCAGCACAATTACTCCACCATTGTAGCCTTGAATTTCCAATTCATGCTTGCCTGTAATAAGACTTCATATCTGAACCACTACCTTGATAAGCTATAACAATAATGTCCTGTGAAAATCTGTAACCCCATAAAACCACAATCCCTTCTCAAGTCTAAAAATCTATCAGATACCATTGGTGAATTTACTTTTTCATGTCCCAGATAACTCATTAATCTGAGATTCTCATATTTCTACTACTTTTAAATTAATTCTCTGTCTGAGGAAACTAGTTAATTTTTCTCTGAGTACTGACATAAAACCTTAGAAAATAACTGCCATCCTACAGTCAATTGATCCCTGATATTGTATTATCCTTATCCACATAATGAATACATTTATTGGTGTACAAGAGTGATTTTATGTGGAACTTTATTCTTACTCAAAAGAACTGGATAAATGCTTGAAGGGGAATTATTTAAAGGGATACAGGATAAGAACAGAGGAAGTGAACAGCCAAAGAACCAGAAATGGCATGATGGGCTAAACTACCTCCTTCTGTGTTGTATTATTCTATGATTCTACGGTATTGAAATCTGAAGAAGTATCACCACAATTTCAGTAATATCACCACCCTACTGCGAATATCAGCATACTACCCCCGTTGTGCACTGCACTGACATAAATCAAATGATTTATGAAGTTACAACTAATTTAGAACTTTGAACGTTCACACAGAGGATTTTTGCTTAACAGAAATAAAATGTACATCATAAATTACACCAGAACATATCAAGATGCAGTACAGCCATTAGACTTTTAACAATGAATGAACAGTGTCAGTGAAACATTATTGATTACTGTGTAACACCTTATACCGACAACTCCATACCCCATAGCATGTTATAAATTATTCTGACTGGTTCACACAAACATTTCCAATGAGAACAACAAGCAAAATTTAAAACCTCAAAACTGAAGATTATCTAAGAATAAGACAGACATCGATTTCATGCACTTCAATCAATGAAAACATACAGTATGAGGGATGATTCAATGGCCACTGGGACCAAGGGTGACCCATTGCCATTTTGATGGGTTCTGAGTTGACTGCTAAGTATTTTGCATGGTTTTCAGACTCTGACACATGTGGGGCAGGTGGTAGTTGTTGGTGTTGAGTAGATGGTTTGATTAGAAGTTTATGTGTTTCCCAGACAACTGCCAAAATCAGCCACTTGAAGACAGTAAGGATTGCAGATGCTGGAAGCCAGGTTCAATAGATGTCAAGCTGGAAAAGCACAGCAGATCAGACAGCATCCAAGGAGCAGCAAAGTCAACATTTTGGACCCAAACCCTTCGTCAGGACTGGGGAGGGGGATGGGAGCCAAAAATAAATAGATGGAGGGGGATGGGCCAGGGGGGTGGAGACGAGACTCAGATAGGTGGATGCAGGCAGGGGGTCATCGTCGTTGGTCTGTGAGAAGGGTGGAACGGATAGGTGGGTAGGAAGATGGACAGGTTAGGTCAGGTCATGGAGGAAAGGAGGAGGGGGAGGGCATGGACATGAGATAAAACTGGGCGTGGAGGGATTTTGAAGATGGTGAAGTCAATATTGAGGCCATTGGGCTGTATACTGCCTTCACCAGCTTCAAAATCCCTCCACTCCCAGCCTTATTCAGGTCCAGCCCAACCCCTCCTCCTTGCCTCCCTGACCTGACCTAAACTGTCCATCTTCCTACTCAACTTTCCATTCCACCCTTCCCACTGGCCAATCATAACCTCTTACCTGCATCCACTATCACCATACCACCTGCCCTCCCTCCAGCCCCAACTCCTATTTACTTCTGGGCTCCCCTTCCTTTGCCCAGTGCTGGCAAAAGGTTTCGGCCTGAAATGTTGAATTTCCTGCTCCTCAGATGCTGTCTGACCTGCTGTGCTTTTCCAATTTCACACCTATTGAGTCAGAATCAGCCATCTCCATTCTGGTCAGTCACAAACCAGGGTCCTCCCAACAGTCAGCAGGATGTTTGACTCATGCAGGATTGCTTTCAGGAGATCCCTCAAGTATTTCTGCTATCCTCTTGGAAGTCTCCTGCCATGACCATGTTCCCAGTAGAACAAAAGTAAAATTCTGCAGATGGAGGAGATCCCAGCACAGCAGTTGCTTTAGGAGTCTACTGTTACATAACTAAACTTGTGTTCCTTCTCAACCTCATGGAGATCTCCACAGGAACTGAGCAAATGTCCTCGGCTGATTCAGGAGCCAGGCCCTTCTGCAGTTTTTAATTCAGACAGAAAGTGAATTGAACCTGAATCCTACCTTTCTCTTCTGGTTTTTTCTAACTTGTCTTTCAGAATCATTATTTCTTTCTTCAGGGTCAGGTGCTGTCCCTCTGCATCTCGCAGTTCCTTCTTCAAGTTCTTGATCTCAGTCATGTGCAGGATTTCCCTTTTGGCCAGCTCCTCCTCATAGAACACAATCTTTTTCTCCAGATCAGCTTTGAGCTTGGCCACTTCCTGCTGATGCTCTGTACTGCTCACACCAGGGGAACGTCCAACCTGCCTTTTCTGTTAAAAATATTTAGAGACATAAGAACACAGTTAGTTACCTTCTCATACCGCCCAATGTCAAAATAATTCAAAACTTCTGGTTATATCATGACTAATATTAGATACACCACTTCATTTTAAGTTTTATTAATTTTAGTTATCAAACCAAAATCACCAACAACCAGTTCAGTCATAGGAGATGAAACTTTTCTTTCCCCCCTCTGGAGCCTCCTTTGCAAGTCAGTTGTTTAATTGTTCACAACCATTCAAGACTGAATGCAGGACTGCAGAATTTAGATCTGATCTTTCTGTTTTGGTATTGCTTAGCTCTGTCTATCACATGCTGCTAATGCTTTTTGGCATTCAAGTAGTTCTGTTTGGTAACTTCACCAGGTTGACACCTCCCATTTAGGTATGCCTGATGCTGCTCCTTGCATGCCCTCCTGTAATTTCCACTGAACCAGAGTTGATCATTTGGCTTGACAGTAATCATAGAGTGGGGATATATCAATCCATGAGGTCACAGATTGTGTTTGAGTATAACACTGCAGGCGGCCAACAACATCTCATGGATTCCAGTCTTGAGCTGTTGGATCTGTTTGAAATCTACTGCCACTTAGCATGGTGACTATTACCACACATCATGCTAGAGGGTACATGAAGAAGAGTCTTCCTCTCCACAAGCATTGTGAGCTGGTCACTCTAACCAATACTGACACGGACAGATACATCTTCAGCAGGTAGCTTGGTGAAGAAGAGGCCAAGTATGATTTTCACTCTTGTTGTTTCCTGCTCCTGACCCAGTAACGTCCTTTAGGACTCAACCAGCTTGGTCAGTAATGCACTGTCAATTCTTTAAATTATGATTCCAAGCGAAACAGTGACAGATATTCTCTCGTTTGTTGTTCAGTCTCTCAATCTAACTCTACTCCACCAAAAGTGATGAACACCTTTCCTCGAGACCTATGTCAGTGTTATTCTGCAATTTGTTAACAACTACTTGGAGGTGAATTGTCATATTCTATCATATTTCTGGAAAATGTTGACTTATCACTTGATGTCTCATCCATAATATCAATTACCAACAGAACCAGAAACAAACCAATGCAAGGAATTGAACCTGTTTCTTAATTTTCATATCAGCCTCTCACCTTGAGCCCCTCAAGTTCATCTTCCAGTTGCTTTGAGTACTGCTCACTCCGTTCCCGCAGTTTTCGCTCCTTGGATGCCTCTGCTGCTGATTTTTCCATCTGCACATCCAACTGGTGGGGAGAAATATATACTATGAATAATACTTAATTTACATAGCAGCCAGGATTAAACCAACTTTACAACAGGACCGCCAAACCATCAAATCCTTCAAAGGAATTTCAGTAATATTCCGCATTCAGGATTAAATTTCCAAAAGTCCTGAATAATGTTCTGAATGAAAGACTGCTACAAATGCTGAAGCAATGGGAATTGGGGATTAAAGTGGTTTTTTCCACTGGCCAGACAGTCATTACTGCAGCGTAGATGGGAGTTGCGCATTAGGACCCTGTGGAGTCTCCACTGTAGCACACTCCAAAGGAATTACCTGGGAAATTGGATTTTCCACCGGCCAATTCTTCTATGCCCAGAACCCAAATGGTCCATCTGCCAGACCAAATCCTGCCGCTGCCAGACCTGACTCACTGGAGACTCTACCCACCAAGATCCCTGCTGGACGCGACACACTGAAACCCTGCACCAGATCAGACCAACTGAGGCTCCAACTGGACCCAGTGCAACCTCATCAGATTCTGCCTCCACCAGATCTGAGGCCCACCTCCTCCCATAATCTCACTGTCAGACCCCACCAGACCCAATTTCTTCAGCCCTACCCATATCCTGTCCAGCTGGCAGCTCACCTCCCTTATTGGCACAATACCCAGTTAGTACCCCATGCACCTGGCATTCTACTCCCTCCTGAGCTCACATCCTACTTCCGTGGCCCTCTACCCAATCCATCTGGTACGCAACCTATACAGCAGCTGAACATCATTCTTAACTTGGGTGTTTGCATTTTTATGGCAGGTAACAAAGTATCAAAGTCAGGACCTTTAAATTTCAAGTTACAGCAGCTGACTGTTGTGAAAATAGGACAGGATTGCCCTCCTCTGACAATTCTATGCTACAAAAGACCCAAGTGGAATCTCTCTCAGAAATGCAGAGTTCCCTTCTTCCAGACAGAAGAATGCCCAGAAGGCAATCTGCATGTGATTTCCCACTAGAAACTCTGGCCCCCAGGTATAGTAGGAGAGATCTCTGAAAGAACCGAAACAGTGGATTCTCCCAATGGGTGTGAAGTCAAGGTTTATACAACTGATAAAGAAGAACTGAAAAGGTTCAGCTGACATGGGGCCAATCTATGAAAGGAAGTGAGTGGTGTATGGGAATATCCATCACTTGGAATCTGGGGGAATTGTGCTGGAAGATGTAGTAACATATACATATTGTATTTGGGATTTGGATATTAAAAGAGAGGTAAATGGATGTGGGTCAATTTTGTGAAGGTAGTTTTAAAAATCAGGTCAGGAAGTCATCTGAAACAGTGACTGAAGTGCATCGATTTCCAAAAAAAAACTTGATGCTTGGCAGTGTTAATGGATGGAATATGTATACTGCTGAGATTACAACAGACTAAAAAGTCATAGTTTTAGTGTTTAGTTCAATGCAGAGGAATCAAGAGCTTAGTTCTAAAGGGAGAACAGTTTCTCCTAGTAAAAGAGTCAAATATTTAGTTCAGGGAACCAGCATCTGTGGAGAGAAAGCAGAGGTAATGTCTCACAATAGCTTTAGCTTTGTGGATTTTCTAGCTAACAGAACTTGGAAAAAAATCTCATATCTCTTAAACAATAGTGTACAGGAACAAAGCTGTTTATATTCAGAATTTTCTAACTGTCTTACACAGCAGTCACTTCTCTAGCTTCCCACAAAGTTCTAAGCATTTTTATGCATCTTAAGATGTCCAGCACCTCCTCCCTCTGTAATATGGGCACTTTTCAAGATATCGCTATTTACTTCCCCAAGTTCTCTAGCTTCCATATCCTTTTCCACAGTAAACACATGCAAAATACTCGTCCATACATAGGCAGCCTTGCTGATCTTTAAGGGACCCTATCCTCTCCCTAGTTACTCTTTTGTCCTTAATTTATTTGGATTGTCCTTAAAGCTATTTGCCAAAGCTATATCATGTGCCCTTTCTTCCCCTCCCGATTTCCTTCTTAAGTATACTCCTTCTGCCCTTATAGACATCGCGGGACTCACTCAATCCCTGCTGTCTATACCTGACATATGTTTCCTTCTTTATCTTGACCAGAACCTCAATTTCTCTAGTCACCCAGCATTCCCTACACCTACCAGCCTTACCCTTCAACCTAACAAGTGCATACTGTTGCTGGACTCTCATTATCTCATTTCTGAAGACATCCCATTTTCTGTTGTCTCTTTACCTGCAAATATCTGCCCCCAATCAACTTTTGAAGGTTATTGCCTAACATTGTCAAAATTAACCTTTCTCCAATTTAGAACTTTAACTTTTTAGATCAGAAATACCCTTTTCCACCACTATTTTAAAACCAATAGAATTATGATCACTGGTTTTTGTCATTTATATGTCTGGGTGTGACTGCAGGAAGTATGGTTAGTAAGTTTGCAGATGACACTAAAATTGATGGTGTAGTGGACAGCCAAGAAGATTATCTCAGAGTACAATGGGATCTTGATGAGATGGGCCAATGGGCTGGAGTGGTAGATAGAGGTTAATCTGGATAAATGCAATACAAATATAAATTCTGTATATGTAAGTATAGATCTTTGATTATTATTCTTGTATAATGAACAATATTCTGTTGTTAAAGATTATCTGCAGCATTGTGTGAATATGCTTCAGAGACTGATAGCAACCAACTGCAAAGTTTAAATCTATGATTTATCAAGCTAAGTTTCTTTTTTGGACCTGATCTGTTTAGTATGATCATCAGTTGGGATCATAACAGAGTGTTGCAATAGATAAGTGGCCTCAGAACCTGTTGAATAATGTTACATGGTTTTATCAGGATTCCAAATGGATTCCAGTTACAAACTACTGGTTCATTTGTACAATATTGTTAAATTCTGAACAGTCCCATCATTACATAGTAAGTACTGTATACAAATGCTCTTCTCCTACTTTTAGTCACAAAACAATTAAATTTAATGCCATTCTTGTTTACTTAAAACGAGGTTTGAGAACAAGTCAAATCAAGCGTATGTTTTTCTCTCTCTCCTTCCCAAAAATTATTAAATAATTATGTTCCACAAGTGACTGGTGATTCACAGAACTGATGAGTCACACCTGAGAACAATGCAGCAGACTTTCAGGTCTGATATATTCTACGAGTACAAAATATGTCTATGTTTCTGGTAGCAATAAAGATTAACAGCATAACTTGTGGAAAGAATTCCTTAAGTTAGCAAGGGTTTAAGTTTTAGAAGGGGTACATGTGAAGTCAAGTGCTCTCTTTCCTATTCCTCAATTTCTAATCATGGTGTCTAACAACAATGAGTCAAAATACAAAGGGAGGATAGAGGGCTTGGGGACTTGGTGCAATGAAAACAATCTCTCTCTCAACATCAGCAAAACTAAAGAACTGATCACTGACTTCAGAAAGAAAGGAGGAGAACACGCCCCATCTACATCAATGGAACTGAGGTTGACAGGGTTAAGAGCATCAAGTTCCTCAGACTGACGATAACCGACGATCTGTCCTGGACTTCCCATGTAAACGCGACAGTCA
This sequence comes from Ginglymostoma cirratum, assembly GCA_024137785.1. Taxonomy (NCBI): domain Eukaryota; kingdom Metazoa; phylum Chordata; class Chondrichthyes; order Orectolobiformes; family Ginglymostomatidae; genus Ginglymostoma; species Ginglymostoma cirratum. The sequence goes on from JAHRHZ010000165.1 coordinate 1,426,442, forward strand.
AGAAGGCACAACAACTCCTCTTCTTCTTTAGGCGGCTCAGCAAACTTGGCATGTCCATAAGGTTCCCTCACCAACTTCTACAGATGCACCATTGAAAGCATATTGTCCGGGTGCATAACGGCCTGGTACAGCAACTGCTCTGCCCAGGACCATAAGAAACTACAGAAGGTGGTGTGCACAGCCCAGACCATCATGGAAGCCAACCTTCCATCTATGGACTCTATTTACACAGCTCGCTGCCGCGGAAAGGCAGCCAGTATCATCAAAGACCCATCACACCCTGGTAATGACCTCCGACAGCCTCTTCCATCAGGCAGAACATACAGAAGCTTGAACACATGTACAAGCAGATTCAGAAACAGCTTCTTTCCGGCCGTTACCAGACTGCTGAATGGACTCTAGCCTCAAATCATGTAACTTGCAATGTAACCTGTACGCCTCACAATCTTTTTGATCTGTACATCCTTTGCTTGCTGTCACCTGCCTGTACCACTCGTAAACAAAGCTTTTCACTGTATTTTGGTACACATGGCAGTAAAAATCAATCAATCGATCAAGTAACCAACATGCCCTTTATTCATTGATGTAATCATATTTCAGATTCAGTGTCTGTGAAAGGAGGTGAGGGAATTAACAGATAAGTGGATAAATCACAGCAACATCATTATTCACATGTCCTCCTTGTAACATTCAAAACCCTGGTGAGCAGAAGAAAGCTTACTCACTCTTGCAGCTACCAAGGAACTGGTCTTTTTTTGCATGTTTAAGCCACTGCCTCAGATATATCATATTTGCAGATAAGCATAGCAGGTTGCTAAAATAAATGTACAGAAGTAAAGGCAAGCTATTCGACATTTCTGAGAGATAGACAAAAAATGACAGGATTGGGATAAAACTGTGAATAAAGGATGAGATCAGAACAGCAGTTCAAGAGGACCTTAGATTGGAAGGTCAAGATGAAGAATCAGTTTTGGTACAGCTAAAAGACAAAAAGTGTCACCAGACATGGATAGGCATTATTTAAAAGGCACCAAATCTGTAGTGATAATGTAGGGCAAGGTATAAATCAGAGCTGAAAATTAGAGCTGGATGAAGCGAGGACAAATGAGTAATCATTGGGAACTTAATTTACACACAGACTGAAGTGGTGGGCCGAATCTGAGAGGCCAATTGACCTAGTCCTGCTTCTATTTCCTATCTTCTATTCATGGGCAGAGAACAGTTCTCAGTGCTGCAATACCACACAAAATCTTCTGTTTCCTTACGCTCTTAACTTCTAGTGAACGCCACAAAACATTGCTCTTGTGGCTCCTAAACAATAGCAGTGGAATGTTAAATGAAAAGCAACTGCTGGCAAAACCAACAACTTGACCACAATCCTGACCCAAAATTGAAAATCAAACATACCTCTTTTTTGGCTCGCTCCATTCTCCGTAGATCTTGGCGCAAACTCTCAGTCTTCTGCATTATTACTTCCATCTCCTCCTCTTTGTCCCGGAGCTGTCGGGAAAGCCTCTGTTTCTGGGAACGCAGTTCTGTGACCTTCTCATTCATATCTGAGAATTCCTGCATGGCCAGTTTACGCTGACTATGGGCATCTTTAAGTTCTTTGGTTTGTAATTTCAACCTTTCATTGGACTCAAACATTTCCTGCATTGAGGGCACAATTTAAAGACATTTGAAGATTAACGGGCCATTTTAGCATTATAAACTCATTAAGAAACAAATTACTTAAACAGCAAAGGAGAACAACAGCACACAGGATGGGAGTTAATATGTCCCAACAGCATGTGAGAACGAAATTAACAAAACACTGTGTTGAAAACCATCCGAGAGCTCATTAAAGTGGAAGTGTAAATCCATTCTGTATGAACTAATTGTTACCCAATATGACTTACATTTGCAACGCGGTATTCGCACAAAGAACTCTGCTTCAAATAAACCACTTTGTTTTTGTTAATGCCGCCATAAAACAATAAGAGTTGATCACCAGCCTGAAATTGTATTTGTTTATCTCTCAACTGATGCTGGATTTCTAGTGTTTTGTTTTCATTTTCATTTTTTTATGAGGCAAGTTTGGTAAGATGAGGTTGAGAGAACCTGCCAGACCTTGTGGAGAGAAACCCTCCAAGAAACTCACTGAAATTGACACTTAGCTAAAAATAGTAAGAGTTACCAATTAGTGTGCAGTTATGGTATGGACTGTTCAGCCTGGAAGTCTGATGGAGGCAGGTGCAATTGAGGCATTCAAAAGGGCAATGGATGATTAATTAAACAGAAACAATGTGTGGGGTTGTGGGGAAAAGGTAGGAGAATGGCAAGAAGTTAAAATGTTCAGACCACCAATGTAGACAGGATGGGTGAATAGCCTCCCTCTGCACTGGAACAATTCAGTGTTTCTGTGATGCTATCTCCCATATTCTAGCAGGCTGATCTGTCTGTGAGATTCAATAATATCTTAAGAAAATTAATAATACAATGGATTTCTATGGTCCATTTCCTGCTCAATGCCCATTTACATGGAACATGAAGCACCTTCTATCAAGATACAAATGCAGAATAATTACCTTACCTTCTCACCTTTATCTTCCATCATGGAACTAAATGGACAGCTTAAATGATAATCATCAGCAAAATCTAACATCCTAACATTTCCCTATAACTTTGAGACGAACAGTCTATACATAGTCAGCCTAACTGGTCATCATCTACAAAATGCATATCCTCATTGACTTATGGAAATCTTTTGCTCAAGACTGCCTGAACCGGAGAAGAAGCATCCACAAAGGAGCCAGCCATTTTAATGTCTCCAACAAGTGCAGGTTGAAGCCAAGTGCAAGAAGTGGAAGGAAAATGTAAAAATCCGAGTGTTTCATCCACCTGGTTCACCAACACCACATCCTCCACTTGCAGCAGGGTATATGGATTTAGTACTGGAACTCACAAGATCAGAGTGGAAGAAAATCATCCCCAATCCTAACGGTCTGCTGAAGAAGGTGAAGATACCTCACACCTTCTTCCCAGTAAGACGACTTGAATTACCCTTCAATCCAAAACACCTAAGCTTGTTGCAAGGCAGAATTCAGAACATGATCCCTGTCACCGCACAATTTTCTCCGAAATTAAGCAGATAGTCCTAAAGCATAACTATTTTAGAAATATCATACATGCAACAATGTTTTCAGTGTAATCTAGAAAACCTGTCAGTGTACTTCCAGTTAAAATGTAAACTATATACGATGTACATCAATCAGCTAGATACCAATGGTAATACGTGGATATCTTCTCTTATAAATGTAATTAAGGCTAAACAGTCTACTATTTGACACTCCAAGTTCTTTAAAATCCATCATCCATGAGTGTTAAGACAATGACAATATTTTAAGAGCTTTGGCATGTTAAGGACTTTTGGGAAATGACTTTCAATTCAGAATGGATTCATATTAATAAACTATTTTGAATTGGCTACACAGATTTTCATGACAGGCTGTCAAGGAAGGCCAGATTCAGGGAAGATTAAATCATCATGGGTTTTGCACGACATGGCTCATTCTGAATTTGCTTCTTTGGCAAGTATACTTTATTAACAGCGCTCTCCACTTGTTCTGCCACCTTTAATGACTTACATACATATACTCTCAGGTCTCTCTGCTCCTGCACATCCTTTAGAATAGTACCTTTTATGTTGAATCATTTCTCCACTTTCTTTGTACCAAAGTGCATCATCCAATATTTCTTCGCACTGAACTTCATTTGTCAATGTGTTCGCCCGCTCCACCAATGTGTAAATATTTTTAAAGTTCCACACTGTCCTCCACAGCTTACAATTCTCCCAAGTTTTGGGTCATCCACAAACTTTGAAGTTGCACCAAGATCTAGATCATTCATAATTAGCAGGAAAAGCAAGATCTAGATCATTCATAATTAGCAGGAAAAGCAATGCTCCCAATACCAACTCCTGAGCAACTCCACTACAAATTTTGTTCCAGTCCAAAAAAAACTTGCTAACCATTATAGTCTGTTCCTAGCCAATCTGCACCCATGTTGCTACTGTTACCCATTTTTTGCTCCTCAGAACTGTCAAAAACGTGGATATGTGAGGTAGAGCGTGTCTTATCACCTTCCGTTAACCTCTCAAATTCTGAAAGTTTGTGGTCAACCCTACTTAGCCACAATAAATGAAACTTAACAGTTCAATTACCATGTTGGCGAACCACTGTCTTCCCATTAGACCTTCTCACTTATCTAGATCTTCCATTCTTTATGAATCTTTGTAGTAGGCTAAACACCCATTTTAAAAGCATTTTTTGGATGGTCTTATTTGATGCCTTGAAAGTTCTTTGAATTTTCTCTGAGACTTCAGCCCTGATGAATCTGGTATCCAACCAATTAAATGGAAGATTATCCAAATTACAAATAGCAGGACAAATCTAACTTAGTAAATTAACACATTCAGACTTTACCATCAATTAACTAATTCCTGATTTAATCAGCATACTCTCTGCTTGGAGCACAGGCTTTCAGAAATAATGCTTGTCTACCAAGTCAACTTCAATAAATATAAAATAACTAGGGAAAAACATAGAACAGACTGTAAAGCTGTATTAGGTATGTTATAAAGGAAAATTTCACTAACACAAATTTGGGTCTGTTACAGGCAGAGTCAGGGTTATTTATAATGAGGAATAGAGAAATGACAAACATGTATAGTTATTACTTTGTGTCTGTCATCACTGTGCAAGATACAAGAAATCTTGCAGAATTAGAGATCCAAGAGATTATGGAGAATGAGGAACTGAAAGAAATTAGTAAGAAGGTAATGTGAGAGAAATTAATGGGACTGGACAAGATTGATAAATACCCAGGACTTAATATTTCACATCCCGGGGTGCTGACAGAATTAGCTCTGGAGATGGTAGATGCATTGGTAATTATTGTTAAATTCCATTGATTTTGAAATGGTTCCTGCATATTGGAAGAGAATAAACATTTACAGGCTGGGGGAGGGGGAGAGACTGTGAACAACAGACCTTTTAGCCTTGTATCAGTAGCAGGGAAAATGCTAGACTTTACTGTTGAGGATGTGATAAATGGAGTGGCGGAGTGGGGTGGTAATGACTAATGTTCTGGGGTTATGGAATTGAAGTACACCGTGGTAGTTAGTGACATCTGAAGTCAATATAAATCAGGTGGTATAGTGGCTCAGTGGTTAGCACTGCTGCCTCACAGCACTAGGGACCCAAGTTTGATTCCAGCCTTGGGTGACTGTCTGGGTGGAGCTTGCATGTTCTCCCCGTGTCTGCATGGGTTTCCACCCACAGTCCAAAGGTACGCAGGTTAGGTGCACGGTCATGGTAAAAACAGTCGGTTCTGATATAATGTGACAGTTCCATTCTTGCGCGATCTTGAGTTATAACAAAATCGTGCAAAAGCTGTGACATTTAAAACGACGGGGACGGAATCGCATTGTAGCCAATACAGTTAGGGAAAGTTCGCATTCTGCAAATAGCATTCTATAGTTCTTCAATCACATTAAAACCAATTTGGGTTGAAGAAACACGTGTTATATCAGCACTGACTGTATGGGATCAGATGGGGGTGCTGAGTCTGGCTGTAATGCAGAGGGTCGGTGCAGATTCAATGAGCTGAATGCCTTCTCTCCGCACTGTGGGGATTCTATGATAATCTGGAATAACAAGTAACTAAATGGCGACTGTGTAACCACCATCCATAAAATACCAACCAGTTCACTAATGTCTTTTAGGTAAGGGAATCTGCCGTCCTTATCTGGTCTGGTCTACATGTGACTCCTGGCCCACAATAATATGATTGACTCTTAACTGTCGTCTGGGTAATAAGTGCTGGCCTATCCAGCAACACATTCAATGAACAAATAAAAAAAGGGACACTTGTACAACAATGATCTGATTAGCCATAGCAAGCATAGATTTGGGAATGGGAAATATTGTTTGACAAAAATGTTGAAGTTTTTTGGTATATGTACAGGATTGATAAAGGGCAGTCTGTGGACATATTATATTTGTATTTCCAGAATGCTTTTGATAAAGTTCTCCACAGAAGCTTATTAACAAAATTAAACACATTAGATAGGAGGTAATATACTTGCATGGATTGAGGATTTACTAACAGGCAAAAAGCAGAGCGTAGGAATGAACGGGTCATTCTCAAATTGGTAGGTTGCGATTAGTGGTATATCTCAAGGATCTGTACTTGGGTCCCAACTGTTCATAATGTATATCAATGAGTTAGATATGGGGATCAAATATAATATTGGTAAGTTTATGAATGGCACAAAGCTAGGTGAGAATGTATGCTGTGAGGAAGATGCAAATCAGTTTAAGGAGGATTTGAACAGACTTAGTTAGTGGTCAGATGGAATATAATGTCAAAAAATGTGAACTTATCTACTCTTGTAGCAGAAACAGATCAGCAGAGTTTTTCTTAAATGATAAGAGATTAGCAAGTGTAGATGCACAAAGGAGCCTGGATGCCTTCATCAACAAATCACTGGAGGCTAACATGCAGGTGTAATAAGCAATTAGGAAGACAAATGAAACATTAGTCCTTATCACAACAGGATGACAATGCAGGGATAGTGAAGCTTTTCTTCAATTGTATAGAGTCTTGGTCAGATCACATTTTGTGTAATGTATGCTGTTTTGGCCCACCTACGTTAGGAAGGATATTATTGCCATTGAGGGACTGCCCTTGGACCTTGCTCCACTATGTTAGATCATGGCTGGTCTCTGCCTCAGTGTAATTTTCTTGTACTGCCCAATAACCCTTGATGATCCCTCACTGTGATTCAGAAATCCATTGATTTCTGTCCTATTCAATGACTGAGTTTCCTCAGGCCTGGGGTAGAAAACTCCCAAGATTCACTCTCACTCTGCGTGAAGAAATTTCTCCTGATTGCAGTCCTAAATGTTCTGAGGTTGCGTCCCTGTCTCTAGACACACACACCGCCTGGCACGGGGTAACATTCTTAATGCATCAACTCTGTCTGGCAATACAATCAAGGAACTTGGCCCTTTGACCCAGTTCAACCATTCAATAAGATCATGGTCGATCTGATTTTAACCCCAACTCTACATTCTTGCTTATTCCTGATAATCTTTCATCCCTTCGTCATTAACAGTCTAGCTACCTCTGCCTTCAAAATATGTAAAGATTCTGTATCCAGTGAACTTTTAGGAAGGGAATTACAAAGACTTTCAACCCTCAGAGAAAAAAAAATCCTTAACCTTGTCTTAACTGGACTCCTTTTAAAATATGAACTCTGGTTCTAAATTCTCCCATAAAAGGAAATATCCTCTCAACATACACACAGTCAAGTTCCCTCAGGCGCTGAAATGTTTCAACTGAGTCACCTTTGACTCTTCTGAACGCCAGAGGATTCAGCTTAGCCCATCTAGCCTTTCTTCATAAGGCAACCTGTTCATTCCAGGTATTAGTCTGGTAAACCTTTCCTGAACTGCTTCCATGCAATAACACCATTCCCTTAGAACAATGACCAAAACAGTACACAATACTCCAGATGCAGACTCACCAAAACCCTGTTAAACTGAAGCATAAGCATTTACTCTTGCTTTTGATTGTCCTCTCAATAAAACATAACACTCTATTAGCTTTTCTGATTACTTGTACCTACATACTAACTTTCAGCAATTTATGCACTAGGACACCCAGATCTCTGTGAATCTCAGAGCTCTGCAACCTCTCACCATTTGAATAAAATGTTCTTTTTATTCTTTCTGCCAAAATGGACAAGTTCACACCTTTCCATGTTGTACTCCATTTGCCAGATGTTTGCACATTCACTTATCCTTGTCCCCTTGTGGGCTCCTACTGTCCTCTTTACAACTTGCTTTCCTACCTACCTTTGCGTCATCAGCAAATTTAGCTATCACCCCTTCGTTCCCTTCATCCAAATACAAATTGCAAAGAGTTGAAGCCCCAGCACTGACCCTTGTAGCACACCACTTGTGATATCCTGTCCACCTGAAAAAGACACCCTTATTCCTACTCTATACTTCCTGTTAGCCAGCCAATCTTCTATTCATGCCAATATGTTACCCTCTGCACCGTGAGTGTTTATTTTCCACAATAGCCTTTGATCTGGCACCTAATAATAAACGTTTTAGTCACAAGCTCATTTAATTGTGTTATGTTGGACGATGGATATATGTGCATACTGTGTGGAGTGGACTGGTTAACATTTTTCCCCAAGGCTTGAAATAATACAGATTGAAGTAAGGTTAAAAAAATTGAGAGCTCTATCGGCTTCAGGTTTGGGACGTGTTGAAATTATTAAAACGCATAGTGATTCCCTATAACATAGCTGGAGTATACCACTTTATCAGCACAGATGTAGCATCAGGTGAAATACCCTTCTGTTTTGCAGGCTGTCAATGAAAACGGCCCGAATTAAACCAGACATTGAAAATGCAAGGCAAGTTATTTTGAGAAATCAGTGGAGTTACAGTTTATACAATCTGGACATTGTATTAATTTTTTCAAGAAATAACTTCTCCAATCAATATGATAAGCAGGTGTCATTGGCATCAGGAAATAGGCATTTACAATTAAACAAAAAACGATAATTATCTTAAAATTATATTGGCAGTTTGCCCATCCATCTTCTCACAGGTTGAAAATTGTATTAAAGGCTACAGGAGCAAGGGACGATGAGTGCACTAAATTTATAGGAGAGATCAGTGAAAAACATGATATATTCTAAAGCACGTAAGAGAACACCATCATGGCTCATAGGGAATTTCCAATAGCACTTTAACAAAGTTGTAGAAGTATGTCTGAAAATATGAAATCAGGAAAAAAAATGTTAAAAGTCTTGAAAGTAGGGAATCATGAAAATCAATGTTAATCTTGCACTTTGTAGACATCACAACTAGATGTAGTCAGACTACAATAATATAAAGAAAAAAGATGAAGGCCAGAAAAAAAACAAGTTGTAAATTAATTCAGAGATAGTAGGAACTGCAGATGCTGGAGAATCTGAGATAACAAGGTGTACAGCTGGATGAACACAGCAGGCCAAGCAGCATCAGAGGAGCGGAAGGCTGACGTTTCGGGCCTAGACCCGGGTCTAGTAATATCATAAGAAGTCGAGCCTTTAAGATTGAGAAGTTTTAGTGCCTACAAACAAATCAGAAGATACGCTGATAAATGAGGCCACACACAAAAAAAAATTGAGAACAGGAAAGAATTGTGTGTATACACTAAAGTACCAGATAAGGGAGAACCAGTTTTATCACACTGATAAACATGCAAAAGAAAAAATGTTACCTGGTACAAAATGCTACATTTCAGGTCAAAGCTAGCATAGTGGTCTGTAGTTTTGAAGAGTAGCTTGTTGATTAAGATTACTAGGGATGGGCAATAAAGAAGTGCTGCCCAGCCAGTGACGCTTGCATCCCACAAATGAATAAAAAAAAGATTTAGAGCAGATCCCCTTGTTTCAGAAAAAGTGAAGATAGTCTCTCCAGGCAACATACTTCTGGGAATCTCAGCAGATCTGGCAGCATCTATGGAGACAGAGCATAGTTAACATTTCAGGTACAGGTTCTGAAGAAGTGTTTCAGGACTGGAAATGTTAACTCTTCTTTCTCTCCACAGACAATGCCAGACCTGCTGAGTTTCTCCAGCAGTTTTTCCTTTGTTTCAGATTTGCAGCCTTTTCAGTTCTTTGTTTTACTTCTGGGAATGTAAGTCAATAGACTTAAAAGCTGTATTTTTGTAGGGTAAGAAATTTCAAAGGTAAATATTTTTGAAACTACCTAAAGAAGAAGGTGATTGGGAAATTATGGAATTAAACAACTGTGTTTATAGTTTGAATGGTGCATTAAGAGTATGGTATTTCTCAGCTGGGTGACAAGAGTTTGCATTTAATTTTGAAACAGATCCAGAAATGTTCTGCCAACTTCACAGAAAGAAACTGGCATGCGTCTTTATGATGCTCATGGATGTTTTTGCTATGAGGAGATTCTATGGAATTTGAGCAATGCCTGATAGACAAAATGGAAAGGAAATTTAAGATTGGAAGTCAGGCTTTGAGGAGGGGGGGAGGATTTTAAATATATAGGGTTAGACATGAAGGAGAATAAATCAAATGACTTTGGATTGATGTTTTTACTTGGAAAGTGTTAATTGCATTGCAATAAAGCTGTCCAGGTACTCTCAGAAAGACAATTATGCATTCAAGGAAGCAACAGACCATTGAAGGAAATTTGATTGAACAGTCAAATTGGTTATGCACTCAAATTACATCGTTACTAGTAATGACATATTAGAACTGATGAAACATGGTAATGGTGTGGAAGGTGTGAGATCAAGTAAAACAATAAATAAATTAAATTCAGAAAAATTCACACTCAGGCTTCCAGCCTGAGAAAACCCAGAAGATATGAAGCTAGTCCTCTTTAGCGATGCAATGCTTCATATGCTAATTTTCCAGATGGCTATTCGAGTATGACAGGATTTGTCATATTCTTGGTGGGAAAGAATAATAAATACTTTCTATTTGCCTGGAGAGCCGAGAAATAAAATAATTAATTTAAAAGTACCTCAGTTGCTGAAAATCCTATATGATCTGAGAAAATTCATTCCAAAAATATTATCTGGATAACCAATCTATTTGTGATAATTGATAAAATATTGAGGACTGAGTTTGCCAGCATAGGGGAAACGTTAGAAAGAAGAGATTTCCAAAACAAAGTGGTTGCTGCAAGTCACCAGTTGTCACATTGTTTCAAACAATGCTTGCTCCAGGAGCTTAGCGGTGATCCTTTAAGAAGGGCGCTGGGTGGTATAAGGAGTTATTAACCACAATGGATAAATCAATTTTGGTTTTGGTCACTTCTTTTGTTTAGAAAAAAGGGGGAATATGGGAAATTGTGTTGTATGAAAAAATATAATCTTGTTACTGATTAGGTGCATTATAATGTTTTCTTTTATTACTTCTGTTAAAATTTAAAGCGGGGACTCTAATTTTGCAAGTAATTTTAAAAAAAGACCCTTGTGACATATTGGTAAATCTTTACCACTGGATCAGGAGTTCAAGCCCCACTTGCCCTGGTTGTCAGCCATAATATATTCATGCTAATTTTTTAAAAAAATCAGCAAGCAGTTAAGCAGATTAGAGTTAATTGATTAATCAATTTACTGGGCAGATATAAAGGGGGAACACACAGGACTGATGCATGGAAGGAGCTGTAAGACTGAGTAGAAGAAGAAAAAGAAAAACATAAGGCCAAGTAAAGGGCTCTTGTGGTGCTGTGATAGTGCCCCTACCTCTGAGCCAGGAGGCCTGAGGTCAAGTCCCACCTGCTTCAGTAGTGTGCAAATAACATCTCTGAATAGGTTAATTTGAAAATATCTAAGACTGAGTAAAAGACAAAAAAAAGTAAGACTGACTAAACGACTCTTGTGGCACTGTGGTAATGTCTCTAGCCCTGAGCCAGGACGCCCATGTTCAAGTCCCATCTACTCCAGAGCTGTCTACTAGTATCTTTGAACAAGTTGTTTAGAAAATGTAACACCGAGTAATGAAGGGTTATGTGGTGAGTCAGTTGTAGTGTCCTTTTGGGCCAGAGGATCCGAGTTCAAATTCCACCTAGTTCACAAGTATATCTTAACATGCTGAACAGGTTGATTTAAATAAGAAAGACTGAGTAACTAATACATTTTACCCATAAAGAAAGGTGTCTTTGGGTTCTCTTGGTGCTGGTACAGTGTTCCTACTTCTGGGTCAGAAAGTCAGGTTTAAGTCCCACCTGCTTCAGAGGTGTCTCATTACCTGACTGAACAAGTTGATTTTTCCAATAAGAAATACGTCTTGACTTGTCTCATTAACTTATTTTTTCAAAGAGTTGAGGTTATCTGGAACTCACTGCCTGAGAGGGTGATAGAGGCAGGAACTCTCAAGGCATTTAAAACCATTTAGATGAGCGTTTGAAGTGAGACAGCTTTCAAGGTTCCAGGCCATATACTAGAAAATGGGATGAGAACAGATGTCTGTTTGATGACTGGCATGAACACAATGGGCCAACAGGCCTTATTCCATGCTGTAAAAACTTTTTGACCCCAATGACTTGGATCCAAATTACCAAGTCCTTTCGAATTTCAATGCTCCCCAGCCTCACTATTTAAGAAATCCTCTGTATTTCTGTTTATCCTATCAAAGTTGGTAACTTCGCTTTTATGCAAATTATATTCCATCTGTCAAATTAATGCTCACTCAGTTAGCACCTCCAAATCCCCTTGAAGCAGCGTTGCATTCTCCTCATGACTCTTGTACCCATGTAGATTTCTATCAACTATAAACTTGTATAAACTACATTTAATCCCCACGTCAAAATCACTGGTATACCCCTAGTCACAACCTGCCATTCTGAGAATGAACTGTTTATTCTGATTCCTTCTTCTTTCTTGTAAACAAGCATACCAGTATGTTAGTCCCCAAGGCCATATACTCTGATTATGTTTACGAACCTGTGTGGGGCTTTATTGAAAGCCTTCTGAAAATCCAACTACACCACAATCACTGGTTTCCCCCTTATCTATTTTGCTAGCTATATCCTTGAAAAACGGCAACAGTCTGGTGAACAAGTTTTCCCTTTCTTAAATCCTTCTTGACTTTGCCAAATCAGTTTATTGTTCTTCATGCGTCACATTGTTTATAGGAGATTTTAGTGTTTTCCCTACCACTGACATCAAGCTGGAAGCTCCTGGTTTCCTCCCTTCCTCCCTTCTTCAATACTGGAGTTACAATTGCAATGAGCGTACTGTCCAGCATCTAAAGAATGGCCTCCTCCTGCTTCTAAGTCTTATCCTCCTTTGAAAGGCATTCTAATAATCAAAACTTTTCAGGTGGCAGGGTGAAATCCTCACAAACTGAAAAATTCTCTTTTTTCAATTTAAAAAGCACTATTGAGTTCAGAGAGAGTATCCAAAATTTTAGAGACTTTATTCTTTCAGATAATAGTGCCATTGTGTTTCCAGCGTATAGTTAATCATTTCTACAACTGACTGGGTGGGGTAGTTTTCTCTTCACCGCGGGATCCTATTCAGTTTTTCTTCTTCACTGTTGACATAAGTTGCAAGCAGAAATAAAAGCTCACATGATCTATTGGTATTAAATGAAAAGTTTAGGCCTAACACATATTTTATCAAATACTTGCAAGGAACACTGCTAAACCACATTTCACAAATGCACAGCCACCATTCTAGGATTCTCAACCTTTCTCTCAAATGACAGAAGCAATATAACCTGAATGTGCAATTACCTTCTGAAGATCATCTTTCTCCTGCTTCGACAATTTGATCTGCTTCTCTAGTGCCTTAATTTGCCGACAGCCATCTTCAAAATCCCTCCTGATGAGACTTGCTTCTTCAAGCTGCTGCTCCAGCTGACCGAAATCTGGAACAAATTGCAGTATGATTAGTTGCCGGATCTCACAGAAATGTCAATTTTACAGTCAAATCAACTTGTTCCATTTTAACTGTCCCTTGACTCCTGCTGCCCCAGCACCTTACCAAACTCAACACAATAATACAACTGCCCCAACACCTTACCAAACCCAACAACAGCATTGTCCTCAGACCCCACAAATTAGGGGGAGGTAAAAACAAAATCGCTGCAGATACTAGAAATTGAAATACAATCAGAAAGTACTGCAGAAACTCAGCAATTCTCAGAGCATCTATGTAGAGAGAAACAGATTTAATGTACCAAGCTCAATATGCCTGTTCAGAACTTTATAGGGAAGTGGTGGTGATGTGGTAATATCACTGGACTAGTAATCCCAAACTCCACACTAATGATCCGGGAATGTAAATTAGAATCCTATCATGGCAGATGGCAAAATTTCAATTCAATAAACATCTGGAATTAAAAGATGGTGAGTATATAAACATTGCCTTGTTGTAAAAATGAATCTTGGTCACCCTAATGTCCCTGTAGGGAAGGAAATCTGCTCTCCTTACATTATTGGCCTACACGTGACTCCAGACCTACAGCAATGTGCTTGACTCTTAACTGCCTTCTGAATTGGCCTAGCAAGCCGGTCAGTTCAAGGGCAATTAGGAATGGGAAATAGTGCTGGCCTTACCAGTGAAGTCCACATCCGATGAGGGATTAAAATTAAGCAGAGGCAGGGAGGCTAACAAGAATGATATAATGCCAAATTGGGGCACAGCATACAGTTCTTTTTATAGCTGTGTTTAGAGCTGGAAAATGTCACTTGACCACACAGATCCTACAACGTTACTGGAAAGCCAATATCAGCAACATGTTGTTGTCCTAAAGAAGTGACGGAAAACAGATAGAGGTAAATTGCTGACTCCAAGATGGCACCTGCAATTGTGAAATCTCCAGATTGTTTCCTGGATATATTTTAGAAAAATACCTATTCATTGAGTTCTCAGTCACTGAAAATGACTGCACAATAAAACTATTCACCCAACTAGATTCTATTCTAACAAATTCATTATGGGGTAGAATTACATAGAGTCATACAGCATGGAAATGGACCCTTCGGTCCAACCAGTCCATGCCGAACATAATCCCAAACCAAACTAGTCCCACCTGCCTGCTCCTGGCCCACTTCCCTCCAAACCTTTCTTATTCATGTATCTATCCAAATGTCTTTTAAACGTTGTAATTGTACCCGCATCCAACACTTCTTCAGGAATCTCCTTCTACATGCAAACCACCCTCTGTGCAAAAAAATTGCCTCTCATTTCTTTTTAAAATCTCTCTACTCTCACGTCAAAATTGTGCCCCCGAGTCTTGAAATCCTCCAGTCCTAGGGAAAGGACAACTACCGTTAACTCTATCTATACCTCTCATTATTTTATCAGGTTGCCTCTCAACCTCCTACGCTCCAGTGAAAAAAGTTCCAGGCTATCCGGCCTTCCTGGATAACTCAAACCTTCCATACCCGGCAACATCCTGGTAAATCTCTTCTTAACCCTCTCCAGCTTATTAATATTCTTCCTATAACTGGGCAACCAGAACTGGACACAGTATTCCAGAAATAATAGGTACTGCAGATGCTGGAGAATCCGAGATAACAAGGTGTGGAGCTGGATGAACACAGCAGGCCAAGCAGCAT
>JAHRHZ010000165.1:1446596-1457554 GCA_024137785.1 Ginglymostoma cirratum
GTGGAGCGGACAAGGGAGTCGCGGAGGGAGTGGTCCCTCTGGAAAGCAGACAAGGGTGGGCAGGGAAAAATGTCTTTGGTGGTGGGGTCTGATTGCAGATGGCTGAAGTGTCGGAGGATGATGCGTTGGATCCGGAGGTTGGTGTGGTGGTATGTGAGGACGAGGGGGATTCTTTTTTGGTTATTCTTGCGGGGACGGGGCGTGAGGGATGTGTTCCGGGAAATGCGGGAGACATGGTCGAGGGCGTTCTCGACCACTGTGGGGCGGAAGTTGCGGTCCTTGAAGAATGAGGACGTTTGGGATGTCCATAGTGTCTAGGGATGTGCAAGTTAGGTGGATTAGCCACGAGAAATGCAGGTTTACAGGGAGAGGGCAGCAGGATGGTTCTGAGTAGGATGCTCATCAGAGGGTTGGTGTGGTCTCAATGAGCCGAATAGCCTCTGCCGCACTGTAGGAATTCTATGATTCTATATGAAAACTTTGTAGGATGCTCCATTCCATTTTTTATGATGGTGCAATTTTTGCTATGCAAGCTGGTACGTGCAATAGCTTGCAAATTTGAGCTAGGTTTGTATGTCTATTGCAAGTGAGAAAAGGGCTGCCTTCTCCAAGAGTAGTACACACTGCAGGCTTTTCACGTGCTAACAAACCTTTTTTACTTCTTCTGGGCCACTGTATAAGCGATAAATCAGCCAATTACAGCACAAGAAGACATGGTGAAATACTGCTTGTGGAGAAAGCTAAAACAACATTCACAGCAATAGCATGCAGAAATGCAAAATAGACATGGTGGGTCAGAGAGTGAAGCAGCAGAATTCAACTCTGATTTAAGTATCTGTAGCTTTTATGTGTCAATTAATGAATAAATCACCTATTTAACTACAAGAAACAAAAAGTTAATTTTGGTCTGCGTATGAAATTACTTCCCCTGTAATCATAAAGGTTATTTTTGTAGCTCAGTGTGTACCAACCTCACCTCTAAGCCAGCGAGTTGTGCAATTCAAGCTTAGCGCATTAGCTTACAATCCAGGCTGACAATCCAAAACACTGTGATGGAATTTGCCTGTTATATGCAACAATATCAAATTAAAATATTTGATCAACAACTCAATCCTTGGCGTCATAATAACTACCATAAAAGCAGCTCAAATTAAAGAGGCATCACCTGAAATGAGTAACTACCCTCATCATACACAATCAGGATATCACTTGAAACAATTTCCCTTTTCTTGTTCATGGGATGTGAGATTTGCTGGATGCCTACACCAATCTGCCATTGAGAAAGTTTTAGTGAGCTGCAGTCTGTGCGGTGTAGGTACACTGTTAGGGAAGGAGTCTTAGTATTTTGACCCAGTGATAATGAAAGAATGGCAATTATCATTCTGAGTCAGGAAGGTATGTGGCTTTGAGGGGAACTTTCAGGTGATGGTGCTTCCATGATTCTGTTGTTGTTGTCCATCTAGATGATAGTGGTTGTGATTTGGAAGGTGCTGTTGAAGGACTCTTGGTGAGCTGCCGCAAGCATTCATGGAGATGGTTCTCACTATCGCCACTGTGCTTTGCTGCTGGAAGAAGTGAATATTGGTGGTGGTGGATGGGCTGCTTTGTCCTGAATGGTGTTTGCTAGAATTCTCTGAGGAGTTAACAGAAAGGATAGATAAAGGGGAAGAAGTGAATGCAATGTATTTGGATTTCAAAAGATGTTTGATGAAGTACCACACATTAGGCTACTTAATAAGATAAGAGGCCCGCATTGTTGGAGATAGTAAATTAGTATGGATAGAGGACTGGCTAACTAATAGAAGATAGGATTGTGATAAGGGGGACATTTTCAGGATGGTAAACCTGTAACTAGTGGACTGGCACTACATTAATAACTTGGATGAGGGAAGTGAATGTACTACAACCAACTGTGTGGATGCCACAAAATTAGGTGGGAAGGCAAGCAGTAAGGATGATACAAAGAGCCTGTGGAGGGACATAGACACATTAAGCTAGTGGGCAAAAACTTGGCAAATATATTCGAATGTGGGAAAATGTGAGGTTATACACTTTGGCTTAAAGAATAAAGCAGTTGATTATTTAAATAAATAAATATTACAAAACGCGACAGAACAGAGGGATTAGGGACTAAAACAAAGTTGCTGGAAAAGCCCAGCAGGTCTGGCAGCATCTGTGAAGGAAAAAACAGAGTTAACGATTCGGGTCCGGTGACCCTTCTTTAGAACTGAGGAATTAGAAAACAGGGGGATTAGGGAGTCCTTGTTCATACTTCACAAAAAGCTAGTATCCCAGTTCAGCAGGTAAAAGTGAAGGTAAATGAAATGCTCGCTTTTATTTCAAAGGGACTGGAGCATAAAAATTGACAGATTTTACTGTTATTATGAAAGGCATTAGTCAGACCACATGTGTAATTCGGTGAACAGTTTTGAGCCTTAAATGAAAGAGACATATATTGGCACAGAAGACAGCTCAGAGAAGGGGGAGCTGATACCAGGTATGGAGGGATTGTTTTATGAGGTGAGATCGAGTAGTTTGGGCCTGCACACTTTAGAGTTTAGAAGATTGAGAGTTGACCTCATTGAAGCTCATGAGATTCTTCGGGCATTTTACAGGGTAGATGCAGAAAGGTCAATTCTCTCAGACTAGGACCAGAGGGCATAATCTCAGAATAAGGACTTGCACCTTTAAAGCAGAGATGAGAAAGAATTTTTCTCTCAGAGGGTAGTGAATCTGTGGGATTTGTTTTTAATCACAGAGGGTTTGAAATCACGATTGACAAATTTGCTGGAATTCTTCAAGAATGTAACTTACAGAATTAATGAGAGGGAGCCAGTGGATGTGGTTTCTTTGGACTTTCAGTGGACTTTCAGAAGGCTTTCAACAAAGTCCCACATAAGACAATAACCGAGCTGGCTTGTTCTTGTTCAGACATTTCGACACCGTGCTATGTGACATCATCAGTGGAGCCTCTATGAAACGGTGTTATTCTACTCCACTTGGAAATTATACTGTCTGGTCTGTTATGGTGAGTACTGTCATTTCCAGTTTTGATCTGTATGGATTTATATATAGGGTCCAATTCTATGTGTTTGTGGATTGCATTATGGGTGGAGAACCATGTCTCTGTGAATTGCTATGCACGTCTATGTTTGGCTTGGGCTACAGATCTTGGCCAAAACTTAAGAGAATGATGGGTAAAATTAAGGCACGTGGGATTGGGGGTAGTATACTGAGACGGATAGAAAACTGGTTGGCAGGAAACAAAGAGCAGGAATAAACAGGTCTTTTACTGAGTGGCAAGTGTCAGTGCTTGGAGCAATTCACAATACGTATTCATGGTTTATTTGAGGGAAATAAACGTAATATCCCCAAATTTGAAGATGGCAAAAAGGCGAACTGTGAGAAAGATGCAGAGATGATTTGGACAGGCTCAGTAAGTGAGCAAATGCATGGCAGATGCAGTATAATGTGGATAAATGTAAAGTTATCCACTTTGGTAGCAAAACCAGGAAGGCAGATTGTCTGATAGCTATAAGTTGAGAGAGCTAAATGAGTAACAGGAACTGGGTGACCTCATACATCGGTTGATGAAGGTAAGCATGCAGATGCTGCACGTTGTACAGAAGGCAAATGGTACGTTGGCCTTCATTGCAAGAGGATTCGAGCACAGGAGCAGGGATGTCTTGATGCAGCTATACAAGACCTTGGTAAGGCCATACGTGGAAAATTGTGAGCAATTTTGATGTCTTTATCTGAGGAAGGATGTTCTTGCTATACAGGGGGTGTAGCAACATGCAGACTGATTTCTGAGATGGTAGGATAGAATGTACGAGAGGCCGAATCAGCTAGGATTATATTCACTGGAGTTCAGAAGAATGAGGGAGGATCTCATAGAAACTTATAAAATTCTAACAGGACTACGAAGCATACTCCTGCAAGTGAGGGAATCCAGAACTGTATCTAATGATATGGGGTAAATCATTTATGACTGAGATGAGAAGAAATTTCTTCACCTGGAGAGTGGTAAGACTGTGGAACTTGCTAATGCAAAAACCAGCTGAGGCCAAAACACTGTATGATTTCAAGAAGGAGTTGGATATAGTACTTGGGGATAAAGGGATCAAACTATATGGGGGAATAGCAGGAAAAGATTATTGAGTTGGCTGATCAACCATGATCAAAATGGGTGGTGGAGCAGACTGAAATGACTGTTTGGCCTACTCCTGCTCCTGTTTTTCTATGTTTCTATATTTGAGGCTTTATGAGCTCCTTGTGTGTTATTAGAGCTGAACCTACTCGGGCTATTCAAGGGTCCATCACTCCTGACTTGTGCATTGCAGATGGTACACAGACTTTGGGCAGTCAAGTGGGAAATAACTGCACAGAGGCTGGGTCCCGTCACCAAGTCACCCCTTCTTTACTACTGGACCGTACAATGGCTGTGGCCAACCAGCTCGGAATCAATCCTCAACTGAGGAGATTCTAATCTCCTGGTTATATTGGTTAGCCAAGGTTTTCCTGATTGGCCCAGTTTAACTCCGATCAAGAATCTCGTAGTTAATGAAGTCATCCTGGACCCAATCATTACATCACTCCCCCACTAAGTCCGAGGATGTAGGCCTGGTCTTTCGCTTGTAGCTTCCGTTGCGACATTTTCACCCCAGATCCGGATCCTCTGGATTGGACTCAGACACAGGCAGCGTGTACCAGACCAGGGCCCATCTCGTGTCTGGAACGTCTCAAAAGAGTCTCCTCCTCTTCCTCTTGTGGCAACGGTATCACGGCTGCATCCATTTCGGAATCTGAGGTTTCCTCAACATTAAATGGAGGGGGAGCACTTGTCCTTTCAGTCTGGCCTTCAGGCCCTTCTGTGGGGCCAGGTATGTTTTGTTCCTGCCCCGTTTGCGAGGTAACAGCTTTCAGGTGATCCATGCGTTTGTTTAGGACAGTATCACCTACCTGAACTTTGTAAGTCATGGGACCTGACCTCACTTTGTACCCATACAGGGCCATTTCCATTGTTCTGACACTAAACTTCATCTCCTGAATTAAACTGCTCTCTCACTTAGACGGGGCGTGTGGCCTGCATTGGCGTTCCTCCTGCCATTTCACCCTGCCCCCAGGTCTGGAAACATCAGGTTTAGCCTGTTGTGGAAGCTTCTCCCCATCAACAACTCCACTGGAGCTATCCCTGTTGTTACACATGGAGTGGTCCTACAATTGAACAGGCACCGGGACAGTTTGGTCTCAATTGACGCTTTAGGTTGCTTCTTTAAGCCTGCCTTGGTCTCTTTCCACTAGATCAGTGAGTAACAGGTGGTACGGAGCTGTTCTTATGTGCTGAATGCCACTGGACTTTAGGAAATATTTGAATTCCCTGCTGGTGAATGATGTCTCATTGTCAGTGACCAATACTTCTGGGAATCTACCTGTGTCGCGAACAATGCTCACAGCTTCTCAATTGTCATCCCTGATTTTGCTGAACGAACGTTATGCATGGCCAACCACTTTGAATGGGCGTCCACAACTACCAGGAATATTGAGCCCATGAAAGGACCTCCATAGTCGACGTGAAACTGAGTCCAGGGGTTTACCCAGCCATTCCTATAAACGTGGGGGTGTTGATGATGGCAATTTTTGTCTTTGATGTCACTTTGGGCACTGTCCCACCAATGTAGCTATGGTGACATCCAACCCTGGCCACCAGACATAGCTTCTTGCCGGCATCTTCATCTTGGAAACCTCTGGATGACCCTGGTGGAGTTTAACCAGTATCTGGCAGTGACCTTTACTGGGACAATCACCCTTGCTCCCCCACAGTACTATGCTGTCCTCTACAGTGATCTGGTTTCTCAGGGTCCAAAAAAGTTTCAATCCTTGTTGTGATGGCCCTTCTGTTTCCCCCATTTACCACCAGCTGTTTCAGCTTCGCTAGGACAGTATCTTTGTGTGTCAACAGTCGGATATCATCCAGGGCGACTGGAAGAGTGTCCAGAAAGTTGAAAGCCAAAATGGATTCTTCCAGGAAAGGCACCATCGGTGGAGTATCATCTGCCAGTGGGAGGCGGCTGAAGACATTAACCCTTTGGCTTCCTGGACAGTGTTCTAATTTGTGCTTGACCACACTGAGAATAAGGGCCCACTGCTGAATTCTACCAGAAGCTACAAGCGGCACTGCCTTGTCTTCCTTCAGTAGCCCGAGCAGGGGTTTGTGATCTGTGATTATCATAAATTCCCGTCCATAAAGGTATTTGCAGAACTTCCTCACACCAAATATGACTACCAAACTTTCCTTCTCTACCTGGGCATACATGTGTTCAGCATCAGCCAAAGTCCGGGAAGCATACGCTGCTGGGCGTTCCTCTCCGGTGGGCCATTGGTGAGGCAACACTACCCTGATGCCATATGGGGAGGCATCGCCTGTCAGCACTACTTCTAGCTTCAGATCATAGTGGGCCAGCACCTTAGATGACAACAGGAATGCCCTGTAGTTCCCATGCTACATTTGCCACATTTTCTAACCACAAGGCCAGCTGCACTGTCTGTTTGAAGTCCAGTTAGGCCTCAGCTGGTAGGCGTTTCTGCATGGCTCCATCACTAATTCCACATAATAAACAATCTCTCAGCACTTCATTCAGGGTTAACCCAAAATCACATGCCTGTTCCAGTGTAACCTTGCCAAAGATCCCAATACGGACTCCCCTGGTTTTCGAACAGCTGAATAAAACTGAAAGCATCTCAAAATTAGAGGAGGTTTGGGGTCATAACATTGTTAACCAACTTTGTCAACTCTTGGAAAGTTTTACTGGCTGGTGCCTCTGGGAAAGGGAAAGACCCATATAATCAAAATCGCTGCGGGTCCACAGTCAGAAGGATTACTTGTTGCTTTTCATCTGCTCCAATGTAATTTGCCTGGAAAAAATATCCCATTCTCTCAACATACTAGACCCAGTCTTCGACAGCAGGGTCAAATGAGTCAAGCTTCCCAAATAGAGGCATGATGCCAGAAATGCTTACGCCAACTCCATGATGACAGTTGTAGGCGAATGTTCCTCAGGTGCATCCTGTATTCTCCCGTCGCCACTGAAATAACTGCACAGAGGATGGGTCCTGTCACCAAATCACCGCTTCTTTACTACTGCACAGTACACTGGCTGTGGCCAACCAGCTGGGAATCAATCCTCAACTGAGGAGATTCTAATCTCCTGGTTATATTGGTCAGCCAGGGCTTTCTTGATTGGCCCAGGTTAACAACCCCCATCAAGAACTTCATAGTTAAAAAGGTCAACCTGGTCTCAACCACCACAGTTACCATAGAACCCCCTACACTTTGACATGCTCTTGTATCCACAACAGTTATAACAGCCGGACCAGTTCTGATTGTGGTAAATGGTAGCCAGCAGAATTTCAGTAGCAAGAATTTTGTGTAATTGAATATCAAGGGGAGACAGTTAGATATTCTTTTGCGAGAGATGGTTATTAACTGGCATCTGTGTAGCATAAATGTTACTGGCCACTTCTGATTTTATGATTGAGGCAACGTCTTGATAAGGTGGAGGCAAGGAGGTTGTTTCCGCTAGCAGGTGAAACTAGGACTAGGGGGCATAGCCTCAAAATGAAGGGAAGCAGATGTAGCACTGAGGACAGGAGGAACTTCTTCACCAAAAAGGTTGTGAATCTGTGGAATTCCCTGCCCAGTGAAGCAGTTGAAGCTACCACACTGGATGTGTTTAAGGCAAGGCTAGATAAATTTTTGAACAGTAAAGGAATTAAGGGTTATGGTGAGTGGGCGGGTAAGTGGAGCTGAGTCTCAAAAAGATCAGCCATGATCTTGTTGAATGGCGGGGCAGGTTCGAGGGGCTGGATGGCCTATTCCTGCTCCTAGTTCTTATGCTCTTATATTAAGGTCATTGATAAAGCTGCTGAAGAAGGTTGGGTCTAGGAGATTGCCCTAAAAATCTCCTGCAGTGATGTTCTGAAGCCGAGATGACTCACACCCAACAACCATAACCATTATAGAATCCCTACAATGTGGAAACAGGCCCTTCGGCCCAGCAAGTCCACACTGAACCTCAGAGCATCCCACCCAGACCCACCCCCCCAACAAACCTACACCTCCTGGAACACTACGGGCAATTTAGCATGGCCAATCCACCTAACCTGCGCATCTTTGGACTGTGGGAGGAAACCGGAGCACCCAGAGGAAACCCACGCAGACACGGGGAGAATGTGCAAACTCCACACAGACAGACGCCCAAGGCTGGAATCGAACCCGGGTCCCTGGCGCTGTGAGGCAGCAATGCTAACCACTGAGCCACCATGCCGCCCTACATTCACAATGAGTCTTGGTTGGGTTCCTTGATGCCATACCTGGTCAAATGCAAGATCATTTACTGTCACATATGGAGATCAGTTCTTTTGTCCATGCATTAGTCTAAAGCTGGTCAGAAGCTGAGTGCCACCAGCGAAACCCAAACTGTACAGCGGTGAGCAGAATATTGCTGAACAAGTGCGGCTTGATAGCACTGTTAACGACAACCTTCGTCATTTTGCTGATGGATTGAGAACAGACACATAGAGCAATAGCTGGTCATGTTGGATTTGACCTGCTTTTTCAGGACAGCATATACCTATACAATTTTCCACATTGACAGATAGATGCCGGTACACTGCAACAGCTTGACTCAAGCTGCAGCTATTTCTGGAGCAAGAGATCTCAGTTCAGTTGCCAGAATGTTGTCATTGCCCATAATCTTTGCAGTATCCAGTTCCTGCCACTATTTCTTAATATCATGAATCAATTGGCTGAAGATCGGCATCTGTGTTGCTGGGACCTTGGGAGGAAGACAACATCAATAATCCACTTGACACTTCTGGTTGGAGATGGCTGTAAATGCTTCACCTTTGCTCTCCTAAATTTGAGTACAGGAATATTTGTGAACCTCCTCAACAAGTGCATTGTTTAGTTGACAACCACGATTTGCGACTGGAAGTAGAACTTAAATTTAACCTGTTGGTTTTGTGAAAGCTTTTAGCTTTATTGCATTCTTCCACTCTTTGGCATGCAAGTAGTCCTGTGTTGTAGTTTCACCCAACTGACATCTCACATTTATATATGACCTATGCTGCACCTAGCATTCTCTCCTTGAACCAGAACTGATTCCCCAGTTTGCTGGTAATGATAAAGTGGGAATGTGCCAGGCTTATTGGAGTTCAAAAGAATAAGAGGCAAAAAAATTTGGTGATTTTGGTGTTGTTGGCAAGGCTGGTACTTGTTGGTCATCCTTACTTGCCCCTGAACTGAATAGCCTACGAGTTCATTTCTTAGGGCCGTACCTGCAAATCCGGAATCATATGTAGGCCAGACCAGGCAAGGATGGATGAGGTTTTAGGCCGAAGATTATAACTGCATAGCCACAATCACTGAGCTTTCGATTTCAGATTTCTCTTGTAAGTAACTGCATACAAATTCTAACTGCTGCCATGAACTTTAGCCTGGGCTGGTCAAGTCACACATTCCTATTGTGCCACTGACTCCGTGCATTCTTTATAAACATGCAAGATTCTGAAGGATCCTGACAGGGCAGGTCTGAAAGGATGCTTCCTCTTGTAGAGTAATCTACAACTTGGGGCACCATCTCACAATAAGGGGTCTTCACACTGAGATGAAAAGGGATCTGTTTTTTAAGAGGGTTGTTAATCTTCAGGATTCCCTTTCACAAAGAGTCAAACAGAAAAAGTAACCATTATCCAACCAGATCATTGACTGCCCTCCCACTAGAGAGAGAGAGAGTGAGAGACAGAGATGACTGTGGTGGTTTAACCTGAGGGTCATCATGCTTCAGTAGTGGAGGCTGCACCATTGAATATATTGAAGATTAAATAAGTCATTTCTGATTTACAAGGGAGTCAAGGCAGCCCAGTGGGAAAGTGGATTTTGAAACAACAATCTGATTGGTCACGATTTTACTGAAAGTTGCAGTGGATTCTCACTCCTACTCCTTTATCTTAAGATTGGTAACTATATACACTGAATTGACCTCCCATTGGCTGAGACACATTTGTGGACAACCCCTAGCTTCATACTAGAGTATGAAGCTATCTCAGCAGAAAATCAAAGCAAATTCATAACTAACTTTCATACACAAAGAATTCTTTAACGAAGACGGCTGTCGAGGCTGGATTGTCAAGTATATTCAAGGTTGAAATAGATTTCTAGTCAGTAAAGGAATCAAGGATTATTTGGAAGAGGCAGGATAGTGGAGTTGAGGATTAACAAGTCAACTAACAATCTCACAGAGGGGTGGAGCAGACTCGACCTCCTCCCACCCACCCTCCTGCACTGGAATACACCTCCTCCCACCCACCCTCCTGCAAAAATGCCATCCCCTATTCCCAATTCCTTCGCCTCCGCCGCATCTGTTCCCAGGATGAGACTTTCCAATCCCGCACATCTCAAATGTCCTCATTCTTCAAGGACCGCAACATCCCCCCCACAGTGGTCGAGAACGCCCTCAACCGTGTCTCCCGCATTTCCTGTAACTCATCCCTCACACCCCGTCCCCGCAACAATAACCAAAAAAGAATCCCCCTCGTCCTCACATACCACCCCAGCAACCTCCGGATCCAACGCATCATCCTCCGACACTTCCGCCATCTACAGTCAGACCCCACCACCAAAGACATCTTTCCCTCCCCACCCTTATCTGCCTTCCGGAGGGACCACTCCCTCCGCGACTCCCTTGTCCGCTCCATACTCCCCTCCAGCCCCACCACACCCGGCACTTTTCCTTGTAACCGCAGGAAGTGCTACACCTGCCCCCACACCTCCTCCCTCACCCCAATCCCAGTCCCCAAGAAGACATTCCACATCAGGCAAAGGTTCACCTGCACATCTGCCAATGTGGTATACTGCATCCGCTGTACCCGTTGTGGCCTCCTCTACATCGGGGAAA
>JAHRHZ010000165.1:1457954-1482937 GCA_024137785.1 Ginglymostoma cirratum
GAAACATCAAGTTTTCCTGCTCCTATGATGCTGCTTGACCTGCTGTGTTCATCCAGCCCCATGCTTGTTATCTCTACTTCTAGTCCTGTGTCTTATCATCTAAGAAAGTATCAAAATCACAGAATTGTACAACTGCATGGCATGGAAGGAAGTAATTCTGCTTATCTGCCTGCGTCAGCTCTTTCAAAGAGCTTTCCAATTAGTTGCAGTTCCCTGATCTTTCCCTATTATACTACAATTTTTCCAACTCAAGTCTATTTATGAATTTGCTTTAAAACAAACACAATTCTGCCATATCACATAGCACTTTCAGAATATTTTCTTGGATTAAACATCAACATAATTCGACCAACAAAGCAAATCCCAACATAAAATTGAATATATTACCTAATACTTGTTGTTTCAATTTTTCTATTTCTTCTTTTAAATTTTTAATTTCCAGTTCTCTGCTCGCAGTTAGTGGACCATCCACTGTTGAATACTGAAGTGCCTGAACAGTCTGTGTAGACTCTAACAAACAAGACAAAGTGAAGCAGCATTAAGGCACCAGGAATTTTGAAACTGCACTGTGGACAATGTACAGGGGTTAAGATATGACCTTAAATTCAGAAGTGAAATGGTCTGGGTAACCCAACGCTGCCACACATACAGTAAACGTAACAGCCCAGAAATGAAACTGATATAAAGGTGTGAAATTATACCCCCTGAAATGGAGTCAAACATTGAAACAGGGCAACAAGAGGCAACTACTTTACACAGAATGGTTGGACTACTAAGGAACAGATAAGATGAATTCCTTTTTAAAATTCAATAATGTGAAATAAATACCTGGAGAAAACTATTGAAACTTACCTGTGCATTATTTAAGTGTACAGATCTGAACTTTATTTTTAGTCTGTGTGCAATTATTCGACCTCTTAAATAGCATCACATCGTCGAACATTCACTCCCTCTGCCACTGGCACACAGTAGCAGCAAAGTTTACAATCTACAAGATGCATTGCAGTAACTTACCAAGGTTCGTTAGACAGTAATAAACCTATAATCATTAACATCTAGCAGGACAAGGGCTGCAGTTACATGGGAAAACCACCACCTGTAAGCTCTTCTCCAAGCTGCACACCATCCTGGCTTGGAAATGGTTTACTTTTCTTTCCATGTCACTGGGTCAAAATCCTGGAAACCCCTCCCTAACAGTATTGTGGGAGTAATTAAGCAAAATGGATTGCAGGGGTTCAATGCGGCATCTCACCACCATCTTCTCAAGGGGCGACCAGGGATGCGCAATAAATACTGGCCTTACCAGCAACCCCCATATCCCGTGAATACATCAAGCAAAATGTTGGAACTGCCTCCTATTTCGTCAGAACCTGAAAAACATCTTGTTTCTTGCTAAAGACAGACACAAGTATCAATTTAATACCTCAGCAATGCCTCCATGCATAGTCCCCTTTTCGGTCCTGAGTTATCCACACTCCTCCTCTAGCACCCTTTTATTATCTATATGCCTATAGAAGACTTCTACATTCCCTTTGAAATGCTGGCTGCCAGTCTTCTTGTTCTTCATTTTAATCACTATCTCTTTCATCATCCAGGAAGCTCTATATATGCTTGTCTCACATTCATGAGAACAGACCATGTCCATGCAATAATTATCAATTCTCTAAAGATAGCTATTGTTCTGATGCATTTTCGCCTGCTAATCTTTAACTCCAGTTGATTTGGGTCAGATCCATTGTCACAGCACTAAAACTGGTTTTTCTCCAGTTAATTATTCTTAATCTGGGCTGGTGAAATGGTGACAGCTTTAAGCAGTGGAGATCCAAAGACAGACTGGGGTTGAGGTACATAGCTCATCAAAATATCACAGACAAATATTAAAACAAACTAAAGACAATAATGGATGCTAGGCTTTATCTTGAGGACTAGAATACAAGAGGGTAAAATTCCGCTTTAGCTATACAAAGCCCTGACTAGAACACAATTGGAATATTGGTGAATATAAGGCAAGGAGGCATAGTCTAAAAATTAAAGGTAGGTTTTTAGAGGAGCAAAATTTACAAACACTTCTACATGTCAACCGTGGAAGAAGTTTGTAATTGATGCTATATGTATTATTCACTTTAATTGAGAAATTCATGGATTTTAGATAAAATAATAGATTATGGAATAAATTGGCAAGAGGGTACAAGGAGATAGAACACAGATCAGAGGGGTTAACTAATCTACTACTGTTCCTAAGTTCCTGTGTGCTTTAGCATTACAATTTTACAGACATCAAGGGAGAGTGCTTCACAATGTCACAAACCAGAACGTTGCTTTGTTTTAAACCCTCACCTTGAAGTTTCCGACTCAGCTCAAGTTTTTCTTGTTCTAAACGTCGTATCCTCCTCTCATAAGCCTCCATGGCTAGGCTGTCCTCTAATGTCCGCTGAACATTGATATCGACGTCTGTCGAGGATGAACCAGCAGCATCTCTCAGACTGCTTCTGTCAGACAGAATACTGAGGAGAAAATAAATATATTAGAAAATATCTGCACAAGACGTAAAGAATTACTGGTGTAAAGCAAGACAAAAACAAAGCAGTTGGATATATTTGGAACAAAAGCAGAAGTTGCTGGAAAAGCTCAGCAGATCTGGCAGCATCTGTGAAGTAAAAATCAGGGTGAACGTTTTGGGTTTGGTGACCCTTCCTCAGAACTATCGATATATTTGAAATCCAAGTAGAACTATACAGGTAGCTTCTGCTAGAAAAACCTGAACTACTCACAAACAAGCCTGCTCAAAGGATAGGCTGTATATGACATTTAAATTTCTACCTGTAAAATCACCCAATAATTATACAGAGATCTGTAATAAATTATGCATTTGAAAGTTGCAGTTTAACCCAACTATTTAATATGGCAGAGAAAATATTTAACAATAGACTAATGGGTTCTAATGTTTTTGAAGTATTTCTTTATGTGGGTTATTACATGTCACTGACTGCCCTTCAGAAGCTGGTGGTGAGCTGCCTTTTTGAAATTCTGCAGTTGATACAAACATACAAAAAATTAGCAGAGGTTGTCTAGTTGGCCCCTCAAGCCTATTCCAATATTTTATAAGAGCATGGCCGATTTGATTAATTTACATTTCCTTCTACCTGAAAACTTTTTGTCCCACGGTCAATCAAATATGTTTATGGAATATTTTTTCCATAAAAATATTCAAATACTCTGTTTCCACCGCCCTTTGGGGAAGAGAATTTCAAAAACAGTCAACCCTCAGGGGAGAAAATTTCACATCATCTTTATATTAAATGGGGTCTCTTTTAGTGACTTTCAGTTCTAGAGTGTCCCACAAGAAAAAACATTCTTTCCACAAACACCCTGCCAAGACCCCTAATGATCTTGCATGTTTCAATCAAGTCACCTCTTAATCTTCTAAATTTCAGAGATACAAACCCAGTCTGTCCAACCTTTCCTTTTAAGATAAACTGCTCATTCCAGGTATTAGTCTAGTCAACCTTCTCTGAACTGCTACCAAATGTTTTTACATCCCTGATTAAGTAAGGACACCAAACTGTAAACAATACCCCACAAATCGTCCATGGAACTGAAGCATAACGTGCCTACTTTTCTATTCAATTCTCATTGCAATAAACAAGACATTCTCTTAACTTTCCTAATTAATTACTGTACCTGCATACTAACTTTTGCAGCTTACGCACTAGGACAATCAGATCCCTCTACATTATAAAGATCTGCAACCTCTAGCCCTTAGATAATATGCTTCTTTTTCAGTCTTACTGCCGAATTGACAACTTACATTTTACCACATTGAGGCTGCTGACATGCTCGCCGAGCTGGCTTGTTTTTGTTCAGATGTTTCGTCACCATGCTAGGTGACATCATCAGTGGACCCTCCAATGAAGCAATGTTATTCAACTCTGTGTGGAATTTGTACCGTCCGGTCTGTTATGGTGAATACTGTCATTTCTGGTTTTGATCTGTATGGGTTTGTATGTGTGGTCCAATTCTATATGTTTGTTGATTGAAGTATGGGGGGAGAACCATGCATCCAGGAATTCCCGTGCGTGCCTATGTTTGGCTTGGGCTGCTATGGTTACATTGTCCCAGTTAAACTAATGGCCTTCATTGTCTGCGACAAGTGTAATTGGACAAAGTAACCCTAGTAGCCCAAGCCAAACATAGACACGCACGGGAATTCATATATAAACCCATACAAATCAAAACTGGAAATGACAGTATTCACCATAAACAGACCGGACAGTATAAATTCCAAGCGGAGTAGAATAACATCGCTTCATCGGAGGCTCCACTGATGATGTCTCCTAGCACGGTGACGAAACATCTGAACAAAAACAAGCCAGATTGGGAGCAAGTCAACAACCTCATCCACAACCCGAGCTACAGATCTTTGCCAATACTTTAAATTTCACCACATTATATACTCAATTCACCAGATATCTGCCCACTCACTTCACCTATCTCTATCCCTTTGTACCTTCTTCACCCTCTTCAGGGCCTACTTTCCGACCTAATCCTTGTGTCACATGCAAATTTTGCAATCGTAACTCTGATCCTTCATCCAAGTCAATTGTATAAGTTGTAAAAAGTTGTGGCCTTAACACTGATCCCTGTGGCACGCTGCCTGTTACATCTGCCAACCAGAAAATGGCCCACCCATGCCTACTTTCAGTTTCCTGTTAGCTAGCCAATCTTCTTTCCATCTTTAGGTCAGCCTTGGTCCATCAGGTTTTATTTTCTACAATAACCTTTGAAGTTGCACCTCATCAAATGCCTTCTGAATACCTAAGAACAGCACATCCACCAGTTTATCTTTGTTGACAGCATATCTGACTTCCTTAAAAATCCCAATAAACTGTTTAAACACGTTTTAATTTTTACAAAACTGTTGACTGCCTGATTACCTTAAATTTTTCAAAGTGTCTTGCTATAACACCTTTATTAATATTTAATATCTTCACTGTGTCAGATGTTAAGCTAACTGACCTGTGATTCTTGTTTTCTATCTCCTTCCTTTTCTGAATAAAGGAGTTACATACATTACTTTCCATTCTACTGGTAAAAAGGTAAAGTTGCCATAGTTCTAGTGGACAATAGGACTGCTCTCTCATTAGAGGGAGGCAATTGGTAGTTTAACGTGCAGGTCAGCACACTCAGGCAGAAGGAGAAATTGAGAACCTTCCCTAAATATAGGAGTTTTGGAAAAGTAAAACCAATGCATCAACTATCTCACTAGCCACTTCTTTTAAGAGCTAAGGATGAAGCCCATCAGGAGTCAGGAGCTTGTCGGCCTGCAACAATTTGCTCAGGATCACTATCCTGGTGAGTGTAATTTTTTTGAGATTCCCTATCACTTCAACTTCCTGATTGATAGATATTTCTGTGATGGATAATTCTGAGACGTTATTTATGTCCCCTGCACTAAACACCAGTAGAAACATAGAAGATAGGAGCAGGAGGAGGCCATTCGGCCCTTAGAGCCTGCTCCGCCATTCTTCACGATCATGGCTGATCGTCCAACTCAATAGCCTAATCCTGCTTTCTCCTCATAACCTTTGGTCCTATTGCCCCAAATGCTATATCCAGTCGCTTCGTGAATACATTCAATATTTTGGCGTCAACTACTTCTTGCGGTAATGAATTCCACAGGTGCAAAATAGCCTTTCAATTTAGCTACTTGTCTCCTTATTTTCTGTTATTAAATTCCCAGATTCACTCTCTAAAGAACTAATGTTCACTTTATTAACCCTTTTCCTCCTTGAACCACAGAAACTCTTACCATCCGTTTTAATATTATTAGCTAGCAAGCTCTCTGATTTTGCCCTCTTTATTACTTTTTAAATTAATCTTTGCCAGTTTTTATATTCTATCCAAGCTTCTCGATGCCATCCACCTTTGCACATTTATATACTTTTTCTTTATGTTCATTTTTATCATTTTAACTACATGAAGTAGTCTTCCTTTTGGAGTTTTTCTTTCTCATAGGCATATATCTATTCCGTGCGTTCTGAAATGTCTCTTTAAATGTCTAGCACTGCATCTATATTGATCGAATTTGTCAGGGCATTTTAGTCAGATCTGCTCTCATGCCTTCATAATTGCTCTTATTTAAGTTTAAAATACTAATCTTGGACTCACTTGTGGAAACGGAATATAAAATTCAATTGTATTAGGATTGCTGATACCCAACGACAGCTTTACAATGACGTCATTAAGCAATCCTATCTTGCTGCACAATACCAGATTTAGCACAGCCTGCTCGCTGGTTGGCTCGAGAATGCACTGTTGTCAGAAATTATTCTGTAAACATTCTATGAACAGACTGCTAATAGGAAGGAATTTCCATATTTTGTTGCTGTGATAGTGAATGAACAATGATATAGTGTCAAGCCAGGTGTACACCTTTGAGGGGTGCATATATAGGTGGTGGTGGTCCCATCTATCTGCTGCCCTTGTTCTTCTATGTGATAGAGACCACTGGTTTGGAAGTTGCTTCAGTGCAACTTATAGGTGGTGCGTACACTGCCACTGTGCGTCAATGGTGGAGGATGTGACTATTTAAGGTTGCGGATAGATGCTGTACAGGAAGACAGATTTGTTGATTTGAGCTTCTGAATGGCAGAGTTGAGTTTCTTGAATGTTGTTGGAGCTTCAATTATCTATGCACTTGATGAGGGTATATCATCACATTCCTTACATGTGCCTTGTGAAGAGTAGACAGCAACAGGAAGACAAAAGTTGAGTTTTTCACTGCAGAATAACTCGTTGCTGACATGCTTTAGTAGTCACAGTATTTATGTAGCTGGTCCAGCTTATTTTCAAGTTAATGGTAACCTCCTGAGAATCGCAGATTCATTAAAATGTTACAATGCAGGAGGCTATTTGGTCCATCATGTCTGTTCTGATTCTCTGAACATTTTAATTTGGTTAAATGTTAACCTCCTGTCTTTTTCCTTTTATCCCTGTACACTTCATGACTATATAAATACAACCAGTTGCTTCTTTTATGAAACACTGTAAAACTGTACTCTCTGGTTCTTGATCCATTCACGAGTGGGAATAGTTTCTCATAATCCAACCTGGCCAAATATTTTGTGATTTTGAAAACTTATACCAAATCTCTTCTTAGCTAAATCCTGCCCATGGAAAACACTCGAAAATTCTCAAACCTTTCCTCATCAACAAAGTGTTTCAGCTCTGGAACCATTCAAGTCAACCTCTTCTGGATTTTCTCTATTGCATTCATATTCTTCCTGTAATGTGGCAAAGAACTCTAACACGCAGGTGACATCTAACCAGTGTCTTATTTAGGTTGGTCATAACCTCTCTGCTCTTGTACTTCACTTTATGAAGCCTAGATTACGTTATACCTTATTAACAACTCTCTGTGCCTGTGCTGTCACCATTAATAACTTGTGTATGTATACAGCCAGGTCAATCTTCTCCCACACACTCTTTAGAGTACTACTCCTTATTTTGTACTGTCTCTCTATGTCATTTGTACCAAAATGTATCACCTCAAACTTCTCTACATTGTACTTCACCTGCCACATATTTGCCCACTATACCAGCGGCAAACTCCATTAGAAGTTCTGCACTGTCTTCCTTGCACTTTACAATTCTTTTAAGTTTTGTGTTATCCAAAAACTTTTAAATTACCCCTTGCACACCACAATCTAGATCATTAATATATACACAGGCAACAGCAAGGGCGCCAGCCCTGGGGAACTCTACTACTAAGCTTCTTCCAGCCTGAAAAATACCTTTGGTGGCACGGTGGCACAGTGGTTAGCACTGCTACCTCACAACATCAGGTTCAATTCAAGCCTTGGCTGACTGTCTATGTGGAATTTGTATGTTCCAAGGATGTGCAGGCTAGGTGGATTGACCATACGAAAGTGCACACGATGTCCAGGGATGTGTAGGCTAGATGGATTAGCCAAGGGAATTATGGGGTTACAGGGATTTCTGGGCGAGATGCTCTTCTGAGGATTGGTGCATACTCGATGGGCTGAATGGCCACTTTATCTGCACAATAGAGATTTTCAGATTGTATCAACCATTACTCTGTTTCCAATCCCACAGAACATTTTGTATCCATGTTGCTACTGTCTTTTTTATTCCGTGACCTATAATTTTCCTTATGTTTGTGTATGGCAGTGCATCGAATGCCTTTTGGAAATCCACATTCACCACTTGAACAGCTTTAACCACATTGACCCTTTCCATTACTTCTTCAAATAACTTCAGCAAGTTAGTTAGACATAACTATCTCATAACAAATCCATCATTACATTCCCAAATCAATCCATGTTTTCCACGTGACTATTGATTTTATCCTGGATAACAGTATCAGTAGCAGGGAAAATGCTAGACTTTACTATTGAGGATGTGATAAATGGAGTGGCGGGGTGTGGTGGTAATGACTGATGTTCTGGGGTTATGGAATTGAAGTACACCATGGTAGTTAGTGACATCTGAAGTCAATATAAATCAGGTGATACAGTGGCACAGTGGCTCAGTGGTAAACACTACTGCCTCACAGCGCCAGGGACCCGGGTTCAATTCCACCCTCGGCCGACTGTCTGTGTGGAGTTTGCACATTCTCTCTGTGTCTGCGTGGGTTTCCTCTGGGTGCTCCGGTTTCCTCCCACAGTCCAAAAATGTGCAGACTAGATGGAGTGGCTATGCTAAATTGCCCGTAGCGTTCAGGGATGTGTGTTATAGGGGGATGGGTCTGGGTGGGATGCTCCAAGGTTCGGTGTGGACTTGTTGGGCCAAAGGGCCTGTTTCCACACTGTAGGGATTCTACAATTCTATTCTTTCATGAATATTGCTAGTGTTGTGACCCACTGAGGAAAGTATGCTGATGCTCAAGCCCTACTACTCCCAGGGTCATCACAAAAGTTAAGATTTAATCTAAGTACATAAAGTCCTAAATTACCTGTCTGATAGATTCAAGTTAACAGAAAACACCGACCAGTTTTCTGTACTCAACAATTACTACCACTTACTACAAATAAAAGGTCTAACTGCAAATTCAACAACTATAAATAACTAACAAATAATTCTACTTGTTGAAACTATAATCTCTTTTTAAATCCACACACACATACAGGTAAAAGAAAGATGTTACAGGCAAAGGGAGGAAAAAAACTGAGGAACAGTGCAATAACACTAGTCCACAGGGCTCAATGAGAGGTTCCCTTTGCTTTCCAAGACCTCTGTTCCTTGATCTTCCTTCTCCACTTGTTCACTTCTTTCACGACTTCATGGGAGGCACAGGGTGATTGGTACTAAGAGTCATAGAAGTCTACAGCACAGATAAAGGCCTTTCAGCCCATCATGTCTGTGCTAGTCAAAAACACCCACCTAGCTATTCTAATCTCATTTTACGGCACTTGGCCCATAGCCTTGAATGCCTTGACATGGCAAGTGTACATTTAAATACTTCTTAAATGCTATGTGGGTTTCTGACTCTACTACTCTTACAGGCAGTGAGTTTCCGTTTCTCACCACCTTCTGGGTCAAAATGATTTTCCTCACATCCCCTCATAATCTTCTGCTCCTATGAAGAACCGACAAGAGAGTTGTGGTCAGGCTGACGACTTCTGGCATCCACAACTGGTCATAACTTCATAAGCCAATCAGCAATCTGCTGCTGTTCAAATCTCACTTTGTACATACATGCCAGTGGCACACATTTTTTCTCAAAGAGTCATACAGCATGGAAACCGTCCAACCAGTCCATGCCGACTATAATCTCAAAGTAAACTAGTTCTACCTGCCTGTGCTTGGTCCATATCGTTCCAAACATTTCTTATTGAATTATTTATCTGAATGCCTTTTAAACATTGTAACTGTACCCGCATTCACCACTTCCTCTGGAAGCTCATTCCACATATGAAACACTCTGTGTAAAAAAAATGTCCCTCATGTCTTTTTTAAATCTTTCTCCTCTCACCTTAAAATAGTCTTGAAATCCCACAATCTGTGGAAAAGACACTTGCCATTTACCTTATCTATACCCCTCATGATTTTACAAACCCTCTCCAGCTTAATAATATCCTTCCTATAACAGGGCTACACCCCTGAAGATGTTATAAACTCTCTCCAGCTTCCTATAACACAGCAAACCAGAACTGGACACAGTACTCCAGAAGAGGCCTCACCACATCTTATACAACTTCAATATAAAGTCACAACTCCTTCATTCAAAAGTCTGAGTAATGAAGGCAAGCATGGTAAACGCCTTCTTAACCACCCTATCCATATGTGATTGAAACTTCAAAAAATTATGTACCTGAAACTCTAAGTCTCTCTGTTCTACAACGCTACCCAAGGACCTACTTTTAATTGTATAAGTCCTGCCCTTGTTTGTTTTACCAAAATGCAATTCCTTGCGTTTATCCGTAATAAACTCCATCTACCACTCTTCAGCCCACTGACCCAATTGATCAAGATTTCTTTGCAGTCTTAGATAACCTCCTTCACTGTCCAAATATACCACCAATTTTGATGTCATCTGCAAACTTACTAACTATGCATTCTATATTCTCATCTAAATCATTTATATAAATGACAAACAAAAGTGGACTGCCACCACTGACTGGAAAGCAGCTGTGTAAACACATTTCACAATGAGTTCCAGTACCTGTTTCTCCAGTCCTGGATTTAAAAACAGTCCTTTTCCATTTTAGTCCACAATCAAAATGAAAGATAACTAATAAGATGGATTCTTTACACTAGTTAGGTCAGGATTTGTTGTTAATCCTTAAGTGCCCTTGAGCTGAGGTCAACTCAGAGGGTAGTTAAAACTAAACTACACTGCTACAGATTTGGAATCACATGTAGGCCAGAACAGGCAAGGATGGCAGACTTCCCTTCCAAAAGAACACATTGATGAACTCAATGTGACTTTACAACAACTGATAATATTTCATTGACACCATGAATGAGATTAGATTTACATTCTAGATTTAGTAATTGGACTGAAGTTCCAATAGCTAACATGACAGAATTTAAACCCATGTCCCAGATCATTAACCTGGACCTTTAGATTATTAGTCAAGTGAGTTTACCACTTCACCACAAACTCCTCTAACAAGCTCCATTATGGAAAAGGCACTGAACCCAAAACCATTACTAACTCAGATGCTGTCAGGGATAAAACATTTAGCTTTCAGGATGGACAACAAATACCAGGGATACGTTTAAAGGAGATTCACTTGATAATTTTAGTTATGCAGGATACTGACAATTGTGAACAGAGACATTTATTCATGAAGAAAAAAATCAGAGTTAACGTTTCAGGTCTTCACACATTCTGCCAGACCTGCTGAGCTTTTCCAGCAATTTCTGTTTTTGTTCCTGATTTATAGCATCCGCAGTTCTTTCGGTTTTTATTAGAGACATTTATTCTGATCCTGAATTTGAGAGTGAAGAATGTGGTTGGGAGACCTTTCCAGGTATTCCAGAGTATGGAGTTCTTTGTTATAGGCAAATACAGGTTTTTGAAGAGATTGCAGGACAATGGGATTAGGTTTAGAGATTGAACAAATAGAATGTAAAGAGACAATACAGCCAATGACCTCTTCGTTGGTGTAATTCTCCATGGTTCTTCCAGTACAGTGTCCTTCAACAAATTTCAAAGGATATCTTCTAGATACAGGAGGGAGATACACTAATCCAAGGAGTATTACAATGTTCCAATTGTAAAGCGATTAGAAAAGTCAGGTGTCTTTTGAATTGGTTTATAAAGAAATCAACAGTTTGTTTGAATGCTAAAAGGCTAGTCCAACAGTATAGATGTCAGATTCACAAAGATTATAGAGAACAGTCATAAATTATTAATTCACCTTGAAACCAATTATTCTGAATCAGTTCTGAGGAAGGGTCCACAGACCCAAAACGTTAACTCTGATTTTTTCTTCACAGATGCTGCCAGACGTGCTGAGCTTTTCCAGTAACTTCTGTTTGGTTCCTGATTTACAGCATCCCCAGTTCTTTCGGTTTTTATTCTGAATCTAGTCTACTTGAAGTATACACATACATTTCAGAGATTTAGCATTAATCTGTAGTGGGTGAATATGAACAAGAACAAAAGCTACTATTGTATTTCAGGAACAAAGGAATGTATTTTTATTGGAGAGAAATTAGAGTTAACTCTGTTCTGAAGAAGGATCACTGGACCCAAAATGTTAACTTGGATTTCTCTTCACAGATGCTGCCAGACCTGCTGAGAATTTTCAGCAATTTCTGTTTTTATTTCTGATTTTCAGCATCTGCAGTTCTTTCGGTTTTTTAAAACATATTTTTGTTGTTGTTCAGACATACACACTAAATGTTTTGCAGTGTCAAATGCAATCACAAATGAAAAGGTGGTACATTCCATTCACATAAGGAATGTGAGGGATAGGTTGCGACTTTGTGTAAGATTGTGCAATGTTGCAAGGTTTATTGTGATTCTCACAATGTTTTTAATTCCGTGCCCTTATGAATAAATTTAGACATTGGAGTGCATGACTGAATCTTGGATTTAATCCAGTTTTAAGTTCTTTTTGAAGATACATGAGGGACTTATCTCCCCCCCCCCCCCCCAAGTTAAGCAATGCTTTCTACTAATATCCATCTCATTCAAACACATCAAAAGTAATACTTCAGTTGTTGGAAATTAAAAGAAAAACCATAAGCAATGTTGTCATCCAGCAGGTCAGGCAGCATCTCTCAAAAACCTATAAGTCAGGTATAAAGGAATAAATCCTTCCTCAGACGAGCTGTCCTGTTCCATTTCAGAGCACTGAGCTGGAAGACTCAAAAACATGGAGCATTCACTCAATTAAGTAAACCCTCAATTTTAAAACTGACACATCCCTCCATGGCCTTATCCTTCCCCATCTCTCCTTATCTCCTTCAGAACTACAATCCTCCATTCAATAGACACACCTTCAAATCTAGCTTTTTGCACACTCTAATCTTTATTTACTTTGCCATTAGTAGCCATGCTTTCTGCTGCCAATGCCTTAAGCTTTGAACACCCTCCCTAAAACTATGAGCTTTCACCTCACTTCCTTCCTCTAAGTCACTTCTTAAAACTACCTTTTTATTTGCCCTAGTATCTCTTTATGTAGCTTTATGTAAAATTTTATTTGATAACCCTCCTGTGTACCAGCTTGGGAAGTTTTACGGCTGTACGAATACAAGAAAAACAGAAAACGCTGGAGAAATTCAACCTGTCTGGCAGTATCTAAGAGCAGAGTCACAATTAACGTTTCCAGTCTGTTATGACTTCTCTTCATTTGTATAAATAAGTTTCTCTTGGTGCTGCTTAGCTATCTCCCCTTCAAACGGTGATCAATGTCAGTATTAAACATTGTCAGAGTACACTGGAAATAACCAAATGCAGACTTTGTCAAATATAGATGCTTCTACTTCTGTTCCAATTTAATTCCATATTTTAAACTGCACTATTGTATGACAAAGAATCAATCCATTTCTCTCATAGTTAATTTTGTTCTTTCTTGACTGAGATTGTGAATTTAATAATAATAATCTAGCTGTTGTCGAACAATGGACGTGCCTTGAAAAAGACAGAATGGTTTGGGCACAATCACAGTACATTCCCACAACGGGGAACGGTAAATCAACCAAAGTCAGGGATTGCTAGATGGTCAAAGACAAAGACAGCAAAATGAAGCCAGAAGAGGGTGCATGAGACAGGTGTCAGGACAATGATACAAGTGAATCCAGAAAGTTTAGAGTCGTGGTGAAAAGGAAACGAGAAAGTATGAAAATAGACTGGCAACTACCAAAGGAACTCACAGGAACAGGAATAGGTCATTCAGAGCCTTGAGCATTTTACACCATTTAGCAGGATCATGGCTGATTTGTGGCCTAACTTCAGATACCTACTTTTGGTCCATATCCCTTAACTTCTTTGCTTAACATCTTTTTCTATTTCAGATTTAATATTAACAACTGATCCAGCACGCAGTGTCATTTATGGAAGACAAGTTCCAAACCACTACTATCCTTTATGCATAGAAATTCTTCCTAACATTTCTCCTGAATGGTCTGGCCCTAATTCTCAGTCTGTGCCCACTTGTTCTGGAATCCTCAAACAGTGGAAACAGTTTATCTTTATCTACCTTGTTTTTTTTCTGTTAATATCTTGAAAACTTCGATCAGGTTACTCCTTCACCTTCTAAATTCTAGAGAAATCAGGCCAAAGTTGTAACATCCTCAGAATTTAATCCCTGAAGTCCAGGTATCATTCCTGGAAACCTACATTGTACTCCCTCCAAAGACAATATATCCTTCCAAAGGTGAGGTGCCCGGATCTGCTCACAGCACTCCAAGTGGGGTCTAACTGAGGCTTTGCGTAACTGCATCATTACTTCAGCACCCTGTGCTCCAGCCCTTTAGATATAAAGGCCAGCATTCCATTAGCTTTCTTGATTATTTTCTACACTTGTTCATGATATTTTAAAGATCTTGCACCTGAACCCCCAATTCTCTTTGGATATCCACTGCATTTAGCTTCATATCATCTAGAAAGTTCCTTGATCTATCCTTTCTTTGGTCCAAAATGGATAAGCTCACACTTGCTTTCACTAAATTCCATCTGTCACAGTTTTGCCCATTCACTTGGCCTATAAATATTCCTTTGTAA
Organism: Ginglymostoma cirratum; assembly: GCA_024137785.1. Lineage (NCBI taxonomy): Eukaryota > Metazoa > Chordata > Chondrichthyes > Orectolobiformes > Ginglymostomatidae > Ginglymostoma > Ginglymostoma cirratum. Next base: position 1,472,656 of record JAHRHZ010000165.1, read on the forward strand.
TTTTATGTTATCATTTACACTGTCTAAAATGCCGCCTAACTTTGTGTCCTAAGCAAGTTTGGATATATGACGTTCTACATCATTTTGCAAGTCACTAATAAATAAGGAGAGTAGCTGACGCCCTAAAACAGATCCTTGAGGGTTATCACTGGTCAAATGTCTGCCAGTTTGAGTACCCTACTTTCTGTTGCCTGCCACTCAGCCTGTTTCCCAGCCAGTTTCCAAGTCAGTAATGTGCCCTCAACTCCACAGGCTTCTTTTACCCAACATAAAAGTCTCTTATGTGGGATCAAATGCCTTCTGGAAGTCCACATAAACAACATCCAATGACTCTCCACAGCCTTAATCACATCTTCTAAAAATTCAATGAGGTTTGTCAGGCGTGGCCTACCTGTCATCTAAATATGCTGGCTCACACTGATTAACTGAAAACTTTCAGAGTGCTCAGTTACCCCACCCTTGATTATAGACTCCAACAATTTCCCCAACACAAGTGATAGTCTAACTAGTCTGTAATTCCTTGGTTTTCCTCTTTTTCTTCCTTCTTAAAAAGTGGAGGGACATGCAATTTTCCAATATAGAGGGATGACTCTCAAATCGAAGGATCTCTGAAAGAGTATAGTTAAGGCATCTACAATGTGCTCCCCTTCTTCCTTTAATACCCTCTGATAATTTACTTAGGTAAATTTTATGCAGACCCTGTTCTCAATGCATAATTAATTTCCTTGGGACTTCCAGTAAGCTCTCCCTTTTTCTACTGTAAATGCTAAGTCAAAGTAATTATACAACATATCTGCGAATTCCCCACAGTAATTGGCAATATTCCCACTTACACTCTTTAGTGGGCTAACATTGCTCCTGATCACCCACTTTCCCATTATGTAACCATAAAATTTCTTCTTATTGATTTTGATGTCCCCATCAAGTTTTCTTTCATAATCTCTTTTAGTAGTTATTATAAGTTGCTTTGTGGTCCTTTGCTGGACTTTGTATCTTTCTGTGCTGTCTTTTGCATTTTTATAAGCCCTTGCTGTTAGTTTTATGCTGTTTCTTATCTCTTTAAGTGTCTTTGGTTTTTTTTTCTGTGAAGTGGAGCTTTTCCCTCTCAGCGGTATAAATTAGTTTAGTATTGTGTTAAATGTTTCTTTAAACATCCTCCACTGTTCTTCAGTTGTTTTACCCATTAGCAGACTATGTACAGTCTCTGTTTCATCTCATTAAAGTCAGCCTAACCTCAATCTAAAAGTCTACTACCTCATTCAAGCTCTTCAATTTCAAACACGACACTGAACTCGATCATGTTAAGATCATGATGTGATAAATGTTCATACACAACTAGATTACTAATTAAATCTGGCTCATTACTCATTACTAAATCCAATACTGGTTGTCCTCTTGTTGCATCCAGGAAATACTGTTGTAGGAAACTATCCTGAACATACTTCACAAATTCACTGCCTTTCAGACAGGCGGTTGTCTGCTTCTCCCAATCTATGTTGAAATTAAAATCCCTCATTAATATTCCTCTGGATTTGCTGCACATTTGCCTGATTTCTGCATTTATACAATCTAGCACTTCAGGGCTGCTACTAGAGGGTCTGAACACAACACCTGTCACAATTTTAGATCCTTTACTGTTCCTCAGTCTCTACTGAATGTTTTCACCAAATTAAAACTGCTCTCATCACTGAAGCAATTTTGTTTCTAATTTGTAAGGCTACTCCACCTCCTCTGCCATTTGCCCCTCTTGGCATTCAGTAAGAATTGTAAAAGGATGGGATGGAGCTCATTAGGGACTAAAAAGGGGACACAAGGTTGGAAGGAGTTAGTAAACCTGAAATACTAAATTAGTACTTGGCATCATTTATCAAAAAGAAATGCTGGCCAAATTGTCATGAAAGCGGCTAAAGGTGAGATACTGACAATGAGGGTGTACTAGATAGACAGACAGTAATTAAAGTTGGTAAGTCACTAGGATCAGATCAAATGCATCCAGGAATTTTGAGGATAGCATGTGTGGAACTGATGAGGCACTGACTACAATTTTCCAAACCTCCCTTTTACCTGAACTTGGATGCCAGGTTTTTGTGACTCATGGATGAGAACTCTTGAACCCCTATGTTCTGTAGCTTCCTGCAATCTTTCTCTATTTAAGTAAATATTCAGCTCCTCTATTTTTCCTGTCAAAGTGTGTAATCTCTCATTTCCCCACATAATTTCCATCTGCCCAGTTTTTGCTCACTCGACTTATCTATATCCTTCTGCAGACTATGCATCATTCTCACCACTTGCCTTCCGGCCAATTTTTGTGTCATCTACAAACTTGGCTACAGTACATTCGTTTTCCTTATCCACTCACAAAGTTCCATTCCTACCAAGTCAATTATGTCCAAAGAATCACTTGCAATAGCTGCTTTTCCCACTTGGGCATCTTTACCTCTCGTGTCACCAATGACCAATCTTTGGCTCTCTCATACTTTTCATCCAAATGCTGTCCTTCGGTAACGTCATGGTTTCCTTACATAAACTGATGACACCCAGACCTATTTCTCCACAACATCCCTCAATTCCTTCAATGTTGCTGCTTCTTTGAGCAGAAATTTCCTCCTATTACATACTGGGAAGACTGAAGCCATGTTTTCAATCCCTGCAACAAAACCCAGTCCCTCGACTGCATCTTTCTTCCCAAGAAACCATGGGACATTAGACTAGTCTGTTCACAAATCTGTTGTCAAATTTGACCAAGGTTAACTTCCAACCATACATTTGTGCCACCACTATTTCCAGCTCTGTAACATCATCCAATTTAGCCACATTTCAGCTCATCAAATTCTGGAACTCTTGTTTATACCTTTGTTATTTTGGGTTTGATTAATCCAATGCACTCCTGGTTGGTCTTCCACATTCTATCCTGTGAAAATCTGAGGTCATCCAAAATGCTACAAACTGTGCCTTAATTCACATTCACCAGTGACTCCTGTATTTAGTGAGCTACGCTGGCTTCCATTCAAACAATATCATCATTTAAAAATTATTGTCCTTGTTTTCAAAATCCTCCATGACTCACTACTTCTTGTCTTCTTCTCCAGTCATACAATCTGCTAATATACCTGCATATTTCTCATTCTGACACTTGCAGCATCTCTTATTTTAATCACTCCACCCTTGATTGCCGCTCTATTTATGCCCTCTTTCAGGGAATCCAAACATTTTCTGACTAACATCGCTGTTGAGAGGGTCATGGTTTTTCAAAAAAACTGTTCAAAAAATTCCTACTACTTCTACTGATACAGGGACCAAACCTGGAGTTTGAGGAATTTATGTTACATTTGAAGCAAAAGTGCAGGGATCTAAAGCTGCCTCACAGCTGTTCAACTGGTACCCATTGTTGCTCTGAAGCCTGTGAGCCCACTAAAAGATCTTCTCTATATCCTCTGCCTCTCTTCTCTCCTGCATTCCTCTAATCCTCACTTGGAGTCATAACTCCTACTTTGGCAGGTTCTGTGTTATGCTCTGGAATTCCCTCCCAAAGACCCTCAGCCACTCTTTATTCCTTTCCGATAATTTCTTAAAATCTAGCTCTTCATTTGACCTAATATCCGATATGGCTCAATATTATATTTTGTTTGATAATGCTGTTGTGAAATGCTTTTTAAACTTTTTTTACACTGAAGTTGCCTCTTGTTCAGTAGCAGAAGAAGCAAAACCAACATGAGAGAATCTTTTTATTTTAGCACAAGTGGTTCATATCAGGAATATAACACCTGAACGAATGAAGGCAGATTCAATTATGGCTTTCAAAAAGAAATTCAATAAATATTTGAAGATAAAAGGAAATTACTGGTTTATGGGAAAAGGGCAAGTAGGCGGGACTAGCTGAATTGTACTATCAAAGATCCAGAAGAGAGTCAGTGGGCCACATAGCCTCCATCTGTGTTGTAACTAGTCAATGATTCTATAGTGTGTGTTGGAGGATATCATTACATTGAGAAGGCCCTAAATTTACTTCTTTGAACCGCTACAGTCTATTTAGTGTAGTTACACTTACAATGCTGTTGGAGAGAGTTCCAGGATAGTGACGTGGCACAGAAGGACCGGGGATGTATTTCCAAGTCAGGATGGTGCGTGGCGTGGAGTGGATTAATGCCTATTTGCCATTTCCCAGGTAACTGCTGTCTGTGTCTGTGTAAAGGCAGTCATCATGGGTTTGGAAGGTGCTGCCGAAGAAGTCTGAATGAATTTCTCTGAAGCATCTTGCACAAAGTACATACTGCAGCTATGGCGCATTGGTGGTGGAGGGACTCAACATTTGTGGATGTGGTGCCAATCAAGTGGCTGCTTGACTCGGTTGATGTCAAGCTTCTTGATTTTTGTTGGAGCTGCACTCACCCAGGCAAATACTGTATAATAGCAGATATTAAAAATGCAGCTGTAAGTGAGGAGCATACAGATTCATATCGCATAGCAAAAAAAAACTACACTTACCAGTTAGTAGTATATGTGAATCCTATGAATGGAAGGTGGTGGCCAGAGAAAGCCGTATGTGTAGGTGGAGGCATCGTCTCCTAAAATAGAATTAAAGACACGTTTTACTGACTTGTTTCTTTTCTTATACTTATCATTGTTTTTAAAACCTATCTAAACTAATGATGGCTTCTGTGTCCTTTCCTCACTGATAATGTGTACCATTCATTAAATAATTACCTCCTGCTGATGTAATCTTGTCTCAACAAGGAAGGATCATGAGACAATCCTTAACACCATGAAGCACTAGTTTCCATTCCTTTCCACCAGTTTTACTTTATTAGTAACTTTCTCTTCACAGAGCACTTCACAGAAAATATTAAATCATATCACAAATTTCTTATTCTTAAGGGCTTTGCAATGCCATAACATTTGTTACGTTGACCATAAGAACTATGGTTTTTCCAGTGATTCTTGCCTCCAGTAAACATCGTTTTGTAAAACTCCTACCTGTCTACATCTATCTTGACCTAATCCAAAATAGCAAAGTTTTATTTGCAAGAAGACACAATTTGAAGGATGACATGTGTACAAGCAACATGAAGAAAATAATTAAGAAAGGTGAGAGGATATATTTCAAAACAAAATATGAAAAAGATTCTTGCTTCACATTAGGATCATAATTCATGTTTTAACTTCAACCCAATTACCATGCTGACACAAATCCTATCTCTCAATACATTCTCCAGAAAGTTTAAACCAGTGGTGGATTGAACAATTTCATAGATTTCATGCTGGAACCTACACTGTGCAAACATGTCTTCTCCTCATAAATTTGATGAATAAACTCTTTGGCACTTAGACAAGATGCTATATACACAGTTAAGCACTTCCAACGTAAAATACACTTTACATAAACTGAGTCAACCTTCCATTTTATTGTTTAGTCCCAGTTTCGTGAATGCCTATATTATTCTCAAACAAACTAAAATTTGTCAGGTAACATGGACATACAAGATTCTTACGGGACTTGACAGGATAGATGTGGAAAGGTTTCCCGCTGTGGGAGAGTCTAGGACCAGAGGGAATAATCTCAGAACAATGGGTTGCACATTTAAGATATAGGTTAGGAAGTATTTCCTCTCTCAGAGGGTAACAAAGCTATGGAATTCTTTACTGCAGAGCATTTTCGAGACTGGCTCATCATGTATAATCAAGGTTGAGATAGACAGATTTTTAATCTGTAAGATAATCAAGGGTTACGGGGAAAAGGGAGGAAAGTAAAGTTGAGGATTATCAGATCAGCCACGATCTCATTGAATGGCAAAGCAAACTCGGTGGTTGAATGACCTATTTCTGCTCCTACATTCTATAGCCTTTTATGAACTAAGGTTAACTGGAACATTGTTGAGGGGGTGAATAATCCAAAAATATAGAACTTGCACTTAAGAAGTTGACAGGACAGATACAAAGAAGGATATTTCAAATAATACGAGGAAAAAAATTAAAATGATGTCAGACAAAAGTTCTTGAAGAGCTGAAAAGAGATAACATGTCTTTTTCTGCTCTGATGCTGACTGACATGCTGTGTCCTGCTAACATTCTATTTTTATTTCAGAACTGCAGAATTTTCTTTTTATCTCTACAGAATTACTAATGAATGATTTTTTTTTGTTGAATCCTGCTGGTTTAATGAGAATCAACTGTCTAAGATATGGCTTCACCTTAGAGGCACGTAGAATTACATCCTCTTCTAAACTAAATTCCTCTTCTTCAAACTCATACACATGAAGTAACTTACAGAATTTTTCAAACAGTCATCATCCACATCAAAATTTGACGTGTCTGTGGGACTGCTAACTTCAGGGATATAAGGTGCTTCACAATTTCTGATGTTGTCCCAATCAATGCCGCCAAAGAATGGATGTTTCTTAAAGTCTTCAATCCCATGTTGACCCAGCCGGTGCTCCCTGCTACAGATCAGCCTCCGAATAAGATCTTTAGCATTTTCAGAAACATCGGTGATTTGCACTGGGAACTGAAATCGCTCCTGGTTGTGGGAGAGTTAAATACAAAAGTTAATCACATGCTTAGAAACAAGAGGCTTCCAGGTATGAATTCATAAAGCATCAGAAATTACCAGACCTAAATCACCATTGACACTGTCCTTGATACAAATATAATATTTTTTGAACTGCTTCTTAAATTTTAGGGCAATCCTGAGGAAGTGGTAACTATCCAGTTCAAAATAGAAAGTAAAAATTCAGAGTGAAATATTCACCTTCTGCATTTCTGTTCCTTATTCAACTGGCTTCCAGAGCCTTTACGTATGCAAACCATAACAAGCAAGAAGGTATTTTGAAACACAAAAGAAACACATTTATACAGTAATGTATTTATACACACATCCGTTCAGTTTCAATTTTCTTTTTGCTAGGACCAGACTGAGGAGGTGGAGACTGAGCAGTTGAGGAAGAAGGAATGGAGGGGAGAGGGGAAAGGGAGAAAACAGAGAACCAAATTAAAATGGGAAATGCTGGCACTGGATTGAGGGGCAGTTGGAAGGGAAGGGTGTGTTAACTAGTAGGAAAAGGAAGACGAGGAAAGATGGGAGCAAAGCAGTTCTTTTTTAAATTCATTTGTGGGATATGGGCATTGCTGGCTGCCAGTATTTATTGCCCGTCCCTAGTTGCCCTTGAGAAAGTGGTAGTGAGCTGCATTCTTGAACTACTGCAGTCCACCTGCTGTGGATTGAGCCAAAATGCCATCAGGGAGGGGATTCCAGAATTTTGACCCAGCGACAGTGAAACAACAGCGATATATTTCCAAGTCAGGATGGTGAGTGACTTGGAGAGGAACTTGGAGGTGATGGTGTTCCCATATAACTGCTGCCCTTGTCTTTCTGGATGGAAGTGGTCGTGGGTTTGGAAGGTGCTGCCTGAGGATCTTTGGTGAATTTCTGCAGTGCATCTTGTAGGTAGTACACACTGAGCTACTGAGCGCTGGTGGTGGAGGGAGTGAATGCTTGTGAATGTAGTGCCAATCAAGCGGGCTACTTTGTCCTGGATGGTGTCAAGCTTCTTCAGTGTTGTTGGGGCTGCACTCCCCACAGGCAAGAGGGGAGTGTTCCATCACACTCCTGACTTATGCTTTGTAGATGGTGAACAGGTTTTGGGAAGTTAGGAAGTGAGTTAGTTGCTGCAGTATTCCTAGTCTCTGACCTGCTCTTGTAGCCACTATGTTTACGTGGTGTGTCCAGTCGAATTTCTGGTCAATGTGGCGTAAGTAAGAGAGACAAAAGAGCAGAAGGCATCTGCCAAAGTTTGCATGCTGAACCTTTCCTGCAAACTGTCACCGGAAATTGCAAACATCGTCAGGTTCCTTCCCCACCATATCTTTGTCACTTTCCACCCAATAGGACAAAATAAAGGAAGTATGGAGATGGATGCAGAATAATACAGAAATACAAGGAGATAAAACAAGGACAGAGCAGCAAAAAGACACAGGGAAGAAGAAAGATAATAAAACAGGCAAACACTCAGGAGAAAGAAAAAGAGAGAAGCTGCAGAATATCAAAAGAAAGAGAAGACGCAATAAACACAGAGGTGACAGGGACTATGAAGAGACTGCATGTTCTGCCTTGGAATGAGCAATGGCATAATGATGCATTTGTGGTACTGAGGCTTATTGTGGTACACTTGTTATAAATATGACTCTGTCAAGTCTTTATTTCCTTCACAACGTTGAATTTTCGTTGATTGTCAAATATGAATTTCCAATCATATATCGATGCCACCATTTAGACTGCATGTTCCATCTCTGTAACATTGCACAATTCTGCTCCACCTCAGCTGTTCTGCTGTTGTAACCCTCAGCAATGCCTCTATAACTACCAGACTTGACTATTCCAGTGTATAGCTGGATAGTCCCCCATTTCTACCCTTCATGACTTGATGTCATTCCATACTCTGCTGCAGTGGCTTAATTACACCAAGTCTCATTCATTCATTATCCCTGTGCTCTTTGCCTAATGCTGGTTCATAGTTTTTCAATACCATAATTTTAAGAGCCTAGTCCTTGTTTTCAATTCTCTACGTGGCCTCGTCCTGCCCTGTCAGTGTAATCTCCTACTGCTGTACCATCCTTTGAAATGTGTGGGTTTCTCTAATTCTGGTGTCATAACCATCCCTACCTTTAACAAATTGCTTCATCGTTGGTAGCCTTACTTATAGCTGCCTAGGCTCTAGTTCTTGGCTTCTATCCTTAAACCTCCTTCAAGATACTCTTTAATACCTACCTCCTGGATCATGTATTTTGTCATCTGCCCTATAATCTCCTTTTGTTGCTCTGCATCATATCGATTAATGAAGCACCTGGGGAATTTTATCAAGTTAGGTGTTATATAAAATGTGTTTTTGCTGTTCTTATAGTCCAATTCACTGACCATGTAGTATGAGAATAGGCCATTCTCCTGCCCACTCTTTACAAACATCTTGGATCTCCTTTGCTGAATTCTAAAGTTTTCTAAATCCTCAGGCTCACAATATTTTGGCAACTCTAAACGAATCCTCTTGTGATCTAATAAGATCTTTGAGCCTGCTCTGCCATTTTAGACCATAGCTGATTATCTACTTCACTGCCACACTTGCAAGTTATCCCCAAATCTCTTGATATTGTTAATAACACAAAATTCATCAATCTCTGTTTTGAATGCAATGACTGAACTTCGACAGCCCACTGGGAAAGAGAATTCTCAAAATTCGACACACTCTAAATAAGGAAATTCTCTCTCATGTCAGTCCCAAACGGCTTACCCTTTACTCTTAAACTGTGGGTTCTAGGCCCCACAGGCAGATGAAATTTCCTTTTGGCATCTACTCCATCTATCCCTAGAAGAATTCTTTGAGTTTCTATTTCATTGCCTTTCATACTTTTAAACTTCAGAGAATATAGGCACAGTTTGCTCATTGGACAGTCCCACTATCCCAGAAATCAGTGTGATGAACCTCTGTTGCATTCCCACTGTGGCAAGCACATCCTTCCTTAAGCAAGGGGAACGGCAATGCACACAACACTTTAGGTGCAGTCTCACCAATGTTTAATACAAAACAATACAAATATAAAACAAAACTTCTTCACTCCTGAACTCGAATCCTCTTGCAATAAAGACTTACATTCTAATTGCCTGTTACCCATGTATGCTGGCTTTCAGTGATTTAAGAACAGGGATACCTAGGTTTCTTTGGATATCAATACTTTTCAATCTCTTAATAAATATTCTGCACTTCCATTCCTCCCAACAAAGTGGATAGTTTTCAATTGTCCACATTCTATTGCAGGTGTCATGCTCTTGCTTACTCACTCAAGTCTACATAAATCCCCATGAAATCTCTTTGCATCCTGCTGATAACATGCATTTCCCAAATTTTGTATTAACTGCAGAGTTGGAAATATTGCCCTCAAATCCAAATCATTTGCGATAGACTCAGAACAGTTGATCCTTCTTAGGCCACAGGCTGCCAACCTGAAATGACTTATTTATTCCTAATCTCTGTTTTCTGCCTGTTAATCAATGTTCAGTCCATAGTAATCCCACGAGCTTTAATTTTGTTTACTAACCTCCAATGAGGGACCTATTCAAAAGCCTTCTGAAAATCCAAATACACCATGTTCAATGGTTCGCCCTCATCAACTCTGCTAGTAACATCCTCCAAAATCTAAAAACAGGTTTCTTCAAACATGAGATAAAAGGTACTGCAGATGCTGGAGAATCCGAGATAACAAGCATGGGGCTGGATGATGAGACATTCCAATCCCG
>JAHRHZ010000165.1:1484706-1515975 GCA_024137785.1 Ginglymostoma cirratum
CTAACATCATCCCGCCCCCTTGACCTGTCCGTCCTCCCTGGACTGACCTATCTCCTCCCTACCCCCCTACCTACACTCACCTTTACTGGCTCCATCCCCGCCTCTTCGACTTGTCTGCCTCCTCTCCACCTATCCTCTCCTCTATCCATCCTCTATCCGCCTCCCCCTCTCTCCCTATTTATTTCAGAACCCTCTTCCCCTCCCCCATTTCTGATGAAGGGTTTAGGCCCGAAACGTCAAGTTTTCCTGCTCCTATGATGCTGCTTGACCTGCTGTGTTCATCCAGCCCCATGCTTGTTATCTCTTTCTTCAAACATGAATACTGTTTCATTAATCCATACTGACCCCATCCAATTAGATAATTGTTTTCTATATATCCAGTAATCACATTCTTTATTATAGATTCCATGTATATTTGCTATGATTAAAATTAAAAGGTTGCTCTCCCTTCTTTCTTAAGCAGTGGGGTTAAATTTGCAACCTTCTAATCTGCAGACACTGTTGCAGAATTACTAGAAATTTGAAAGATGATCACCAATATATCCACTGTCCCTGCAGCCATCTCTTTTAACACTCTAAGTGAAAATCATCAGGTCTTGACAATCTGCTAACTTCCAGTTCCACTAATTTCTCCAAGATGACTTTATTTTTTATTGATAGTAATTTGTTTTAGCTCCAACCTCTCACTGGACCCTTGGATCTTAATTATTTTGGGGAGACTTCTTGTGTCTTCCTCTGTGGAGACACACACAAAGTACATTCTTTTTCCATTTCCAATTATAAATTCTTTAATTGACCCACATTTGTCTTTGCTAATCTTTCCCTTTTCATGCACCTACAGAAGATTTTACAATCTATTTTAATGTTTATTGCTATGTTCCGTACATATTTAATTTTCTTTTTCTTTACAAACATTTTGGACCTCCTTTACTGAATTCTAAAATTTTCTAAATCTTAAGTCTGACAGTATTTTTTGGCAACTCTGTAAGTTTCCTCCTGAGATCCAATAATATCTTTGACTTTTAAACTGTGGCTCTCTCACTTTGCCTTTTCGGTATTTGTGCCTGAATGAAACATATGTTTTCTGAGAATTAAGCATTAATTCTTTAAATACTGGCCAAAGCCTATTCACTATCAAACCTTTAAATGTATCTTTCTAATCCACCACAGTCAACTTCCTTTTCATACCTTCAAAATTCCTCCTGTTTAGATTTAAGATCCTGCAGTAGCACAATGGCTCAGTGGTTAGCACTGCTGCCCCACAGCACCAGAGACTCAGTTTCAATTCCAGCCTTGTTTTGCATGGTTGTATGAGTTTGCATGTTCTTCCCTGGGTCTGCCACCACTCTTCCCTTGTGTGCACTTCCGCCGTGAGCTCCAGTTTCCTCCTACACTCCAATGTTGTGCAGGTTAGGTGGAATGGCCATGCTAAATTGCCCCGTAGTGTCCAGGGATGTTTGAGCTAGGTGGATTAGTCATGGGAAAGGTAGGGATGTGGGGATATAGGGATAGGGTGGGAGGGTGGGGCTGGGTCTGGGTGGGATGCTCTTCGGAGGGTTGGTGCAGTCTCAATGGGCTAAAAGGCATTTTCTATGATTCTAGTCTCAGAATGAACTTCATATTTTATAAACGTACTGGACAATTCTATCAAACTATGCTCACTATTTACTACAACTAGGTTATTAATTAGCATTTCTTCAATGAATAATACTAGATCTTAAATAGTCTTTGACCTAGTTGCAAAAACAGAAAATGCTGGGAAAACCCAACAGGTCTGGCAGCTGTGCAAAGAAAGCAGGGATAACATTTCAAGGCCAGTGACTCTTCTTCAGAACTGTCCTAGTTGGTTCCTCAACATTCAAAACTATCTCAAATGTATTTCAGGAAATCTTCCTTCCCAGACCCGAAAGGTTAACTCTGTTTTTTCCAACACAGATGCTGCCAGACCTGTTGAGCTTTTCCAGCAACCTTGTTTTCGTTCCTCCACAGCATTGGTGCTCATTAGATTTACCTAGTTCATATACAGAATGAAGTCACCCACGATTACTACATTCCCTTTGCTCTGTGCACCTCTATGTTCATGACTTATGGCATGTACTAAATTACCATTACTGTTTGGTGGTCTATAACCCAGTCCTAGTCCTGTTGCTTCTTGCCATTTTCTTAGTTCAATTTCTAATCAAAGAAATTTTTAAAAAAATACTTCTAGTTAGGTGATTCGACCATAATATAGATGGCTTCACTGCTACTTTCTTAGCTGTTTTTATTTTTTCTTTTATGGTATGTGGGGGGGGGGGGGGGTCGTCACTGGCTGGGCCAGCATTTATTTCGCTCCCAAGTTATCTTACGGAAGGTGATGGTGACTGCCTTCTTGAACAGCTGCAGTTCATGTGAATAGGTATGCTCACAGTGCTATTAGGAAGGGGAAAAGGAGGTTGCAACAAACAACAGAGTAACCACAAACATATCAACAGTGCCATGCAAGGTGTAATGGTATGAAATCTTAAAGTTTTTATATGAGGCATCTCACAATCAGAATTATTTACACTTTCCATCTCATGCTGCAAAAGGAATGTTGGTGTTATACAAATTTCCATCCTGTCTCCAACTTCAGAACTGATACGCCAATCGAGTAATTTTTTTTGCTAAGCCTGTTCCTTCTCTGAACTTACAATGCGTTTTGAAAAGCAAGAAACTTAAAGCAGAAGACAACATTTTAACATAATTTCCCATCCTTGTAAAGTAACATAGCCCTTAGAGAGATAGGTGTAGATCATTTAGCAGAATGCTTCCTTCCTAACAAAACAACACATCTTAGATTGCTAAGGAACCTAACTGGAACCAATCGTGCCTATTGTCATCTAACAGGGGAAAACATCAAAAATCACGGGTTTGGGGACGAGAGATAGATTAAAGACACTCACTTTGTGGTTCATAATTTTTCCATAGGTTTCTACTAAAGATTCCGCATAAAAAGGCGTTTCTCCAAAAAGCATTTCATACATGCAGACACCAAGTGACCACCAGTCGCATTCTGGCCCATACTTTCCTTTGCCATCTTCCATGGCCTGCAGGATTTCAGGAGAAATGTAGTCAGGTGTCCCAACTGCAACTGAAGACTGGACCTGTATCACAGAAATAAATGTTAGATTTCTTGGAATCATACTAAAGCTAAACCTAAAACCCAAACAACAATCAGGTCTCATCTCCCTTCCCAAACCCAAGTGTTCCCTCAGATTAGAGATGAGGAGCTTGGCCTGCTGTGTTCATCCAGCTCCACACCTTGTTCCCTCAGATTCTTTTTTTTGAAGTGCCTTTGTAAGACATTTTCCCAATACCTCTGGAGAGGACATTGAATATAAGCCTTCAGCAAGTGCTAATGATTTTCAGCAGTTTCTGATGAGCCAGATGAAGGAAGTTCATTGACTCGTAATGTTAATTCTACTTCTCTGCCACAGGAACATACAAATTAGGAGGCGATAGCCTAGTGGTATTATTGCTGGACTGTTAATCCAGAGACCCAGATAATATTCTGGGAACTCAGGTTCAAATCCCGCCATGGCAGATGGTGGAATTTGAATTCAATAAAATGCTTGAAATTAAGAATCTAATGACGACCATGAATCCATTGTCAATTGTCAGAAAAATCCACCTTGCTCACTAATTTCCTTTAGGGAAGGAAATTGCCATCCTTGCCTGGTCTGGCCTACATTAGACTCCAGATCCACAGCAATGTGGCTTACTCAGAACTGCCCTCTAGGCAATTAGGGATGGACAATAAATGCTGCCTAGTCAGTGACATCTTCATCCCATTAATGAATAAAGAAGAAAAAAGGAGCAGGAGTAAGCTGCTTGGTCCCTCGAGCTATTTGATAAGATCATATCTACCACTGTCTTAAATGGGCGACTCATTATTTTTAAACACTGAGCCCAAGTCCCCGAATTGTATCCAGGAATAAAGATTCTTTCTCTTCAGGATCGCATCTGTTTCACTCAAGGCACCTCTTACTCATCTATCATCCAGGAGATACAAGCCAGATCTGTCTAACCTTTCCTCACAAGACAACCCATTCATTCCAGGTATTAGTCGAGCAAACATCTGAACTGCTTTCAACACAATTATATTCTTTCTCAGATATGGAAACCAATATTATACACAATATTCCAGATACTGTCTTACCGATGCCTTATAAAAACTGAAATATAGCCTGCATACTTTTGTATTCAATTCCACTTGCAATAAACTCTAACATTCTATTAGCTTTCCTCATCATTTACCGCACCCGCATACTAATCTTTTTGTGATTCCTTCAGGACATGCAGATCCCTCCATTCAGATTTGTGCAATTTCTCACCATTTAGATGAAATTTGTTTTTACTCCAAAATCGACAATTTCACACTTTTCCAAACTATACTCATTTTTTGAGGTCTTTGCCCACTCACCTAACTTATCCCTTTGTCCTCTCACCTTCCTTTCTGAACTATCTTGTGTCACTAGCAAATTTAACAATCACACCTTTGGCCCTTTGTCCAACTCAATTATATAAATTGTAAAAAGTTGAGGACCAACATGATCATTTCAGCACACCATTCATTACATTTTACCAACTAGAAAATGACATTTTATGCCTACTTTCTGCTTCCTGTCTTTCTTCTCACTAATTTTCTATCCATGCCAATATGTTAGCCTCTACAACATGCTTTTATTTTCCAAAATAACTTTTCATGTGGCATCTCGTCAAATCATCTCGCTGGTTAGCACTGCTGCCTCACAAGACCAGGATTTGATTCCAGCCTCGGGTGACCGTCTATGTGA
This sequence comes from Ginglymostoma cirratum, assembly GCA_024137785.1. NCBI lineage: Eukaryota > Metazoa > Chordata > Chondrichthyes > Orectolobiformes > Ginglymostomatidae > Ginglymostoma > Ginglymostoma cirratum. Next base: position 1,489,524 of record JAHRHZ010000165.1, read on the forward strand.
AGTCTGCACATTCTCCCCATCTTGGCATGGGTTTCCTGCGGGTGCTCCCGTTTCCTCCCACTGTCCAAAGATGCACAGGTTAGGTGGATTGGCCATGCTAAATTGCCCGTAGTGTCCAGGGATGTGCAGGGTTACAGGGATAGGGTGCAGGAATGTGTCTGGTTGGGATGCTCTTTGGAGGGTTGGCGTAGAGTCAATGGGCCAAATGGCCTGAATCCATACTTTAGGGATTCTATGATTGTATGAAATGCCTTCTGGAAATCTAAGAACAAATGAACACCAGTTCCCCTTTATCCAGAACACATTACATCCTTAAAGAATTCCAATAAATTGGATAAACATGACTGTTCTTTTCTCAAAATTGTGTAGACTTTATGTGATTACATCAAACTTTTCTAAATGCTGCGGTACAACTCAATTATCACTAGCTTCTAACATCTTCCTTATGACAGATGTTGATCTAACTAGCCTGCAGCGTCCTGCCTTTTATCTTCATTTTGCAATTAAAGGAGTTACCTATTTTTCAATCTAACAGGACCATTTATGAACAAGCATTGGAAATTTTGCAGCATTAAAATCAATGCATCATCATCTTACAAGCCACTTCTTCTAACTCCCCAGGATAAAGTCCTTCATGACCTGGGAGTTGTCCGCTTGCTAGTCTGAATATTTGCTCAGTACCACTTCCCCCATGCTTGTAATTTTCTTGGTTCATCCATCCCTTCCATTTCCTGATTTACAGATATTTCTGAGATGTTGCTTGTATCTTTTACAGTGAAAACCAATGCAAAAACCTACCTAATTTAGCTGTTATCTCCTAATTTTCAACAACTTGTCAGATCCACTTTCTGTATGGTCCATGTTCACTTTAACTCAATTATTTTCCTTTTCAATCATTTATAGAAACTCTTGCTATCTGTCTTTATATTTCAAATTAGCTTTCTCTTATTAATCTTTTAGCCAATCTTCACTTATTTTTAATATTGTGCTAATGTTTTAATGTGCCATCCATCTTTGTACAAAACATTTCCCTTTAAGTTTGATGCTATCTTGCATTTTAATTTAGTGAACCACAGATTGTGGAATTTTCCTACTTGTTGGAATACATCTGTTTTCCCCTTAAAATAAGTATCACTGTATCACTAATGACTATCACCTAATCTAATTTGCCCTTCACAGTTGTTGCAGAATCAGCTAAGTTTACCGCCCAAATTCTAAACACTAACCCCAATAGCCATCTTTCTAGATGGCATTCACTATTATTTAGAAACAATGACTAAACTCTTCATTTCATTGTACCATCTAATCATGGCTAAACAATGTGAAATGATTATACACAGGATTTATAATGTTAACAAGTTGCAGAGGTTACTCATACTCCAAGTAGACAAATTGTCCAAAAGAGAAGATTTGGGAAAAAAAAGACTAAAAAAGACCGGCACAGTAGAATGTCGTAAGTGAAAGGCAGATTTGTTTAATTCACTCATGGAATTTGGGCATCACTAGCTGGGCCAGTATTTATTGCCCATCTCCAGCTGCCCATGAGAAAGTGGGGGTAGTGAGCTGCCTTCTTGAACTGCTGCAGACCATGTGCTCTAGCTGACCCACAATGTTAGGGAAGAAGTTCCAGGATTTTGGCCCAGTGACAGTGGAGGAACACCACCTGGAGGGGAATTTGCAAGTTGGGGTATTCCCACATATCTGCTGCCCCTGTACTTCGAACATAGAACAGTACAGCACAGTACAGCGCAGTACAGGCCCTTCGGCTCACAATGCTGTGCCGACCTATTATCCTAATCTAAGATCAAACTACCCTGCATACCCTATATTTTACTATCATCCATGTGCCTATCCAAGAGTTGCTTAAATGTCCTGAATGTATCTGACTCCACTACCACCGCCGGCAGCGCATTCCATGTACTCACCACTCTCTGTGTAAAGAAGGATAGTAGTGGTCATAGGTTTGGAAGGTGTTGTTGGAGGAGTCTTTCTGAATCTCTGTAGTGCATTTTAATGGTACACACTGCTGGTACTGAGTGTTGATGGTAGAGGGAGTGAAAAATTGTGAATATGGTGTCAATTCAATGATGCTGCTTTGTCCTGGATGGTGTCAAGCTTCTTTAGTGTTGTTGATGCTGCACTCATCCAAGTGGGGAGCATTCCATCACAGTCCTTGCTTCTGCCTTGTAAATGGTGGATATGCTCTGGGGAGTCAGGAAGTGATTTAGTTTCTGCAGAATACCTACCCTCTGACCTGCTCTTATTGTCACTGTGTCCATTCGACTAACCCAGCTCAGTTTCTGGTCAATGGTAACCTCCAAGATATTGATAATAGAGGATTCAGCAAGGGCGATGCCACTGAATCACAAGGGCAAAGGTGAGTTAGCATCAGAGTAGAAGGAAAGTCAATTTTCCTACTCCACTGATGCTGCCTGACCTGCTGTGTTCCTCCAGCTCCACACTGTGTTGACTCTGACTCCAGCATCTGTAGTTCTTGGTATCTTCGATAATGGTGAGATTCTCTTTTGTTAGAGATGGTCATGTTACTGCCATTTGTAGGGTCAAGCCTGGATATTGTCCAGACCGTAGCAATGACAGTATCACCGGATTCAAAACATTAACTGCGTTCTCCCTGTAGATGCTGCCAGGCCTGCAGAGTTTCACCAGCAATTTGTCTTTTTCTGTTGGGTTTTGTCCAGGTCTTGCTGCATTTGGACATGGACTGCTTCAGTATCTGAGGAACTATCAGAGATATTTTATAACTGAGATGACTGATCTCCAACAATCACAAACATTTTCCTCTGCGCCTGGTCTGACTTCAAGCAGCAGAGAGTTTTCTCCACCGATTCCCAATGACTCAAGCTTTGCTAGTTGAGTTAGTAATCTGACTATTTCCACATCAATTGTAATTAACAAGTAACTTGACATAACAAACACAGAAAATATTGAAGAAATTCAGCAGGTCTGGCATCATCTATGGAAAGAGAAACAGAGTTAATACTTCAAGTCCAATATGACTCTTCTTCAGTAACAGGATGGCTTGTTTTTGTAACTGTTGAAAATTTCACATGTTGAAGGTTTCCAATTTTTCAGATAGGAAGGGCCCTCTTGTGGCATCATGGTAGTGACCTTACCCCTGGACTGAGAGGCCCAGTTTCAAATCTCATCTTCTCCAGAGATGTGGAATAACAATTCTGAACAGGTTGATTGGAAAAATAGATGATATTGAAAAAAAAACCAGAATGCATAAATCTATGAAATAAAATGTAGTTTTTGCAACAGAGTAGCTGCTAAAGGTCTTACAAGGAGTTAAATCAGACTCAAAACATTAACTCCCTATTAACTATTTCTATATCCCTCTCTCCATTGATGCTGCCCAACCTGCTGTGTTTTTCCAGCATTTTCTGTTCTTATTGCAGAACTCCAGGATTTACTGGCATTTTGCGTTTACTGACTGAGCTTGTTGGGTCCTCCAGGAAATAGTTACTAGATTGGGTCTGCCGTAGGTGTTGATGGATCCAACAAGATGGAAAAACACACTTAGAATTACAGGACGACAGCAGGCCATTCAGCCCAGCCAGCCTGTCCTGCCATTCAATATGATCATGGCTGTGGTTGCATCTCAAAGGTTCACAACATTCTTAAGTAGTAAAAAGAATTTTCTTCATCTCTGACATAGTCCTGTGGGATGCAGATTATTAGGCCCGGGGGAAATGTCAGCTTTTAACTGCATTAATTTGTCTAGTGCCTTTTCTTCGATTAATACTGATTTTCTTCAATTCTTCCTTCTCACTAGATCCTTGGTTCTGTAACATTTCCAGAAAGGTAAAACCAAAATGTGTGTTCAATTCTGCAATTCTTTGTTCCCATTGCAATGTCTCCCCATTTCTAACAAAGGGACCTCCATTCACGTTCACTAATCATTTCCTCTTCACATATTTAAAGAAGGTTTAATAGTCAGTTTTTATGTTCCATGCAAGTATAATTTCTACTCCCTTTTTCCCCTCTTGATTAATCTTTTTGTCCTTTTTTGCTGAATTCTGAAATGCTCCCAGTCTTCAGGTTTGTTGATTTTTCTGGAAAATTTATATGCCTCTTCTTTGTATCTAATATTATCCTTAATTTATTTTGTTCACTTTGGTTGAGCCACCTTTCCTATTTTATTTTTGCATCATATAGGAATAATTGTTTTAATTAATACATATGTTGCTTAAATATTAGCCATTACCTATCTACTGCTAACCTTTTAGCAAGATTCCCCAATGCATCATGACAAACCTCTGCCTCACAGTCTCGTAGTTCCTTTAATTTAGATTCAGATTTAACTTCTTCGCTCTCAATCTTAATGAAATTTTATGGTTGCTCTTCCCCAACAGACCCTACACAACCAGAATGTTAATTATTTGTTTCACACTGTGCAATATCCAGAGTAGAACAGCCTGCACTCTAACTGCTTCCTTAACATGTTATTCTAAAAGAAAACATCACGTCTATACTCCAGGAATTCCTCTGCCACAGTATAAGCCTGATTTATCCGATCGATAGGTAGATTAAAATCACCTACGATTATGGTTGCACCCTTATTATTTGTGTCTCTAACCTGTTTAATGTGTTTCCTTATGTCTCTGCTGTTGTTTGGGGGCTTAAAGATAGCCCCTATCAATGTTTTCTGAGTCTTGGTCTTTTTTATTCCCACTTATACAGATTCCATAACATGATATTCTAAATCAAATATCCTTCTTCACTACTGTGTTGAGTTACCTTTATTAACAATGTTACCTGCCCTCCTATTTCTGTTTTTCTGTCAATATCATAATCATGTATATCTATTTGGTGCTGTTAATTCATCTACCTAGGTGGTAAAGGGCTCAGTCTTGGCGTATATCACTGAAGGAAGCTTGGTTGACTTACAGGGCCAAATTCAAATTTGTATCAAAGTGTTCTGACTTATACAGCCAAATTCAAATTTGTATCAAAGTGTTCTGCTGAATCCGCTCCAATATCATTACCCTCAGAAAATTCCGTTTTCTACACAAATCCCTCAAAAGTGAGAGAAAAGTACAATGCCCACATAGACCAATCAGTCACAGTGAAATATGCCAACATACTATTTGCCACTCAACTTAGGCATCGGATTCACTGAGAGAAGAGGAAAATCCAGCAGCAACAAGCACTCTGAGCAGAAATAACTCAGCAGACATTAAGCAAAGTTGTCTCAAACCCAGCAAATACATGCAACTCTGTGCTCAGGAAATACCTCGTGGGAATTAAAGTGCATGCTTAATCTTAATGTTTAAAAATAACATTTCTCTTTCACTGCTAAACTGCAGCAAGTAAACTACCACACAGTAAATACTGGTGCTGTTCCCAAGAAAATTACTGTTTGCATGTGCTACAGAAGCTTTGATAAGCTCTGCAATTTACGTCAATGCGATAAGCATGAAGTCTTTGTAGCTGCACACAAATCTCAGTTTGCAGTCATGATGGTTACTATAAAATATTAGAAGAAAATATACCAAGAAAGGTTCATTGAAAATTTAGTAAGGAATTAATTAAATGAACAGTGTATGTCAGACACGTGTTTGTGATGTAATGTGGCTGGGTCAGTACAGATAAGGATGCATATGCATGTGCAACAGTGAATGAACATCAGTGCAGGAGAACAGTATTGTAAGTTTGCATGCAATGATACACCATCGGCAAAGAACTAAAGTATAATGCATTCATGTAAGGCCAATGGTTCTACCAGCATTTGTCTATCTGCGTCAGTGGTGTAGTACTGGTTTTAATGTGAATACTCATCTCGTCACCCTGGTAAAATAGGTGCTTATCATGGTAAAGAACTGTGTGAGTGAGGCATTTATCCTGGTAGAAGGATTTGAGAGTGAGGGTTATGGTTAGGATTAGGGTTTATCCTGATAAAGGGCCATGTGATTGAGGATTAGGGTTAGGATTAGAGTTTATTCTGGTAAAGGGCCATGAGTGCGGTGTTTATCCTGGTAAAGGACTATGTGGGGAAGTTGTATATCCTGGTAAAGGGCTGAGTGAGATGTTTACCTGGTAAAGGGCTATTTAGTTTTGGATAAAGGTATTTAGCTTTGGGTAACTGCGATGTTGGTACATTTCTGTCTTGTGTCGGAGTAGTGCTGCTGGCATGGCACAGCGTGACCCCCAGTGTGCAAAATAGAGGGCTTGAGCGTGAGACACACACGTGCTGCCTGCCTGGGTTACCTGATCCTTGCTGAGTAGAGAAATCGTTCGCTGGAATGAAAAAGGAACTTGTTGTCAATATATCACAAAAATAAGTACAGATAGGGTGGGCATTTGGCTCATCTAGCTCAATCTGCCAATAGAAGCCCCACTGCTGTCATAAAGATTATTGTTGAAAATTTATAAAATAAGCATTATTTTTATGCATACATGCACTCAAGTATAACATTTCTTTAACTGAAGATACTAGAATCTCAAATTTAACAGAAAATCTGACAGCATCATGACATATAGTACCAGGCTAAAGCAATAGCCAGGCAGTATGTAGGATAAGAGGGACTGTATTCTGATAAGACCCAGCTAGCTATCTCTTTTGAAATGATGCTTCAAGTGAAGGCAAGACACACCAATTAAGGTCCAGAGAAGGGCAGAATCTTTACAGATGTTATGATTAAGGGACTGGCATGGGTAAGGTGCAGAGACAATCTTCATCTGCAACCAAAACACGTAAACCAACTAGGATGAAAGAACATTGGGAAATAATTTATTCTCAGCATTCACGCATATCATCTTAACACGTGAAAATTCTCCAAAAATCATTTAAAAGGGAAAAACCACATGACTTACTGTTCCATCTTCCATGAGTTTGAGGCAGGAGCCAAAGTCTGCCAGCCGGATGTGCCCATTTACATCCAGTAGAATGTTGTCTGGTTTGATATCCCTACAAGGCAAGAACAAAAAGTTAGTCTTCAGATCAAGTATCAACTACAGTAAATTGATACAGTTTCACACAAACAAGATGTGCCTTAGAATCAGTGCATGCATTTCCTGCTGTCTCATCCCAACCTGTCAGCACACAACAAAACTGCAGCTTTTATTATTTTCTGAGTTACATACTTTTTAGGACTATTACAACTCAAGATTACACAGGTAATACGCATGTAGCACATAGGAGGTACAACAGAAATAGGACTGACTAGATGTAACATTATTGATGCACTTTTCTTGAAATTCTAACTTAATTCTGCGCAGGGGCCAAGGACTCCATTTCCTGGTGGCCTGAGAGTTTCATTGCACGTGCAGGGCGTGGCAGCCAGATAGACCCGACATGCTCTCTTCCAGTTTCCACTCTACAGCTAAAGGAGTATGTCATGTGGACAAGTGCTTGCCTGGGTGGGTGCTGTGGCACACAAACAACCAACATAGAACCCACTTTGGCACCACAAAGAAGAGCCCTGTCTTAGAACCACTAGCAGATGAGGAGACTGCAGGCAGTGAAAATGATGCTGTTTGTTGGTTCTGGCAGTTAAGACTCAGTGAAGCCCTCGGAAGCTGAGAACGTGACAGAAAGTCACTGTCTCTCTGCTTGAGAATGTTAGGGCTCAGAAGAAACCCTTGGAGGCATATATAACTCAATACAGCCAGAATACTCATGCCCAGTGAAATGCAGGGCATTGCTAGCTTGGTAATATGTACTTGTCTGCATTATGTACTGGATTGTAGCCTAGGTAACCAATGAAATGCAGTCCCAGGAAAGCAAATTGGGCCAATGGGAGGAGAGCTCTCATTGAAGCAGTCTGAGTTTGTGCAGTCTTTGAGGAATTCAGAGACTAGATCTTTGAAAGCAAAAGCTTGAAATTCCTCGTGAAGGAGGAAGATCCCTCATAAGATTTTGTAACATGTGATCACTATCATGCAGGTGGATTGTTGAGAAATTTCATAGGATCTGCTTTGGTTCCATCTGCCGTCTCATGCGCAGTGTGGTATACTCGGTCACGGTTTGCCTGTTTAATTCCTACTTCCTTGTGTCAATTCTGGATGCTTAGTTAGTTGTAAGGTAGTGATATTGTAGATTATTTTACTTTTCTGACATGTTGAGGTAAAAAAAAATTTAAAAAAAACAAAAGAACTGCAAATGCTGTAAATCAGGAACAAAAGCAGAAGTTGCTGGAAAAGTTCAGCAGGTCTGCCAGCATCTGTGAAGGAAAGAACAGAGTTAATGCTTCGGGTCCAGTGACCCTTCATCAGAACTGAGGAACAGTCAGAACTCAGAACAGTTCTGAGGATGGGGCACCAGACCCAAAATGCTAACTCTGTTTTGTCCTTCACAGATGCTGCCAGACCTGCTGAGCTGTTCCAGCAACTTTGTTTTCGTTCCAAAAAAAATTATTCTTGGTTCAAAGTTTTGGCAAAGATCTCTAGCTCGGGTTGTGGGTGAGGTTGTTGACTTGCTCGCTGAGCTGGCTTGTTCTTGTTCAGACGTTTCGTCACCATGCTAGGAGGCATGATCAGTGGAGCCTCCAATGAAGCAGTCACTGCTTCATCAGAGGCTCCACTATGATATCACGTAGCATGGTGATGGAACATCTGAACGAGAACAAGTCAGCTCTGTGAGCAAGTCAACAGCCTCATTATCCTTGGTTGTTTAAAACCATGGTATTGTATGGCATTATTCTCTTCATAAGTACCTAGAATTTTAAATTTTGTCCAATTTTAAACAAAAAGTTGAAAAGGAAGTCCTGAGCAGGACATAACCAAACTTGGGGATCTGGTCTGGGGCCATAACATAGTGATCACATCTTTTAGAATGTTGCAGCCACAAAATTGGATGATGCCTATCTCTGGACAGGACTGATAAGAATTCACTCACCTTACAAAAATCACCAAGACATTTTAACATTCAACAAAGACATCAAACAGACGTGCAAACAACACTTTGAATAAGGACTTGATTGCAGGATAAATGTTAACAGAAAATGACAATAGCAAGTGAAAGGCCCATCCAGAAAGGAAGTGGGAAATCAGACAAAAGTTCAAGATGCAATCAACTACTGGTTTTAATGGCTGTGTGAGACGATTGCTAGGTAATTTTTAAAAGCTAAATTACTACTTTTAATAAAATCTTACAATACACTGAAAAGTTGTCCAAAAATATCATTTGATAACAATCTATTGAGGCATATGTTTTTTAAAAAAATACTTAATGAACAAGACGAATGGAGAACACTCCATTTTGCCAATCTGATTTCATTCAACAGCCTCAGAAAGGCCGATGTCTTCAGCCTTAAACTTATCTTCCTTGACATTTCCAACCTAATACACAACAATATGTGTTTACATAGCACCCTATGAGCAGCAAACCTCATTGCTGTTCTCACTGCAAAGGAATATTCCCTCACTGCTAACAGGTTATAGGATGTTATTACACAACTGCAGAAAATTCTTTTGGAGAAAGGATATTTAGCCAGATGTTGTGGTCCACATTGGTACTAAAGTCTTTGGTAAGAGATGCGGATGAGGACCCGAAAACAGATTTCAGGGAGCTGGATAGGAAATTTAAGAGCTGGACCCATAAAGTGGTAGTCTGAGGATAACCCCCAGTCTTCAGAGGGACAGTGACAAGCAGTAATTTCAGCAGGACAGTGACAAGATGGCCAAATGGGTAGTCACCTGCCAGATGAATTTCAATACAGAGAAATGTGAGGCAATGTATTGTGGTAGAAGAACCTTGGAGAGACAATACAGGCTCAATAGTTCAACTTTGAGGGGAGTATAGGACTAGAGGGACCTTGGGGTTCAAGTGCATGATTCCCTCAAGATGGCCAAGTAAGTTGAAACAGTTGTTAAGAAGGCTTACAGGATCCTTGGGTTTGTAAATAAAGGTATAAAGTATGAAAACAAGGATGTGATGCTACACTTCTACAAATCACTGGTCAGATCACATTCGGAGTACAGTTCTGGGCACCTTACTTAAGGATGTTAAAGCCCTGGAGAGAGCTCAAAGCAGATTTGCTAGGATTATACCAGGAATTAGAGATTTCAGACAGAAGGAAAAATTTGAGAAATTGGGCTTATTCTTCTCTGCTCCAAGGAGAATAAGAAGAATTTCTCATTCAGGTGTTCAAATTATGAACAATTGACAAGCTAAAGAAGGGCATCCTTTTTCCATTAGTTGGTATGTCAAAAGAGATCACAATTTCAAGACTGTCAGCAAGAGAGCCAGAAATGAGATAAGGAAAACCTTCTTTACTCAGAAAGTTTTTAGTCCAGTCCCAGCAACATCCTAATAAATCTTTTCTGAACCCTCTCCAATTTAATAATATCCTTCCAATAGCAGGGCAACCAGATCTGCACACAGTACTCCAAAACAGGCCTCATCAACATCCTATAAAAACTCAACATGACATCCCAACTCCTATACTCGATGGTCTGAGCAATGAAGGCAAGCATGCTAAACACCTTCTTAAACAACCTGTCTACCTATGACGCAACTTTCAATATATTAATGCTTTAGGTTTAAATGTGGGAATCAATATTGGGAAATTTGCAAATTACAGAAAAACTGGCTGGGTATTTGATAGTGAAGAAGATGGCTGTTGGCTACAGAGTGTTAGCAATGATTTGATTAGGTAGGTGGAAAAGTGATAAATGGAATTCAAATTGGAGAAGTGTGAGATTAAGTATTTGAAAGGGTAAACAAAACAAGGGCAAGCATAGTAAACGGTAGAGTATTGAGAGGGGTGGAGGAAGTGACAGACTGGAATGCATGTCCACAGAACCAGAAAATGGCAGGCAGGTAGGTAAGACAGTAAAGAAAGCATGTGGGATCTCTTCCCTCACTGGAATAGTTGCTGAACGCAAAAGCAGTGGTATAATGCTGGAGCTAAATAAGACCATGGTTAGGCCACAGCCAGAGGTTTGTGTACAGTTCTGATCACCACTATATGAAGGACTTAATTGTTCCAGTAAGAAAACAGGCGAGATTTACAAGAACGTTGTTACAGCTTGAAAATTGCAGCTATGAGACTAGTGATATTTTCCTTAGAATGGATGAGGCTAAGGGGTGGCTAAATTGAAGGATATAAAATAATGAGGGGTTCAACCAGAGTGGACTGGAAAGACCTATCTCACTTGGCGTGAAATCAATTACCAGAAGCATTGATTTATAGTGATTGGTTGAAGAATACAAGAAAAAACTTTTTCACCTTGGGAATTTACTGCACAGTTTAATGGTTGAGACAAAAACTTTCATCTTATTTAAAGGGAACCTGGATTGGCACCTGAAGCACTGTGGACTGCAGGTCCTGGAGAGTGGGATAGAGTACCAGTTCAGATATAGTGGAGGATGACAAGGTAATTTTTTTATTTATATACAAAATTGACTTGAAATCTGACTTCAGGAAAGAATGCTCCCACAAGCTTGTGTATCCAGTGCAATATCTTGATTCAGATCAGCACAACAACGTAATATGTTAGATAGACAAGTTACTCACATTCAGGTTTTCCATCATCTCATTAGCCTGTTAAAGCAACATCTGGCTATATTTATAGAGTGCAAAAAATAATAAAGTAAACACTAACACATAATTACTCTTATGGCATAGGATCTATTTTTGGCTTCAGTCCCCAACAAATGAACAACTCCTTAAATAGAAGCCATACAAAATGTTGGCAGTCAAGGCTAAGGTTGTTAAATAGCACTGAAGTATGTCTATACAAATCGTAAATTTGTGTTAACATGATAATTGCAGCTTTTTTTTTTATTCTCTCGTGGGACGTGGGCGGTTGTTGGCTGGGACAGCATTTATTGCCTGTCCCTAGTTGCCCTTGAGAAGGTGGTGGTGGTTAAACCTCTGCAGTCCATATTTTGTAGGTAGAATATATCAAAAGGTTTCACCAGGAACATATAGAGGCAAAGTCAAAGCGTCAAGTTTACAAACCTCACCCAGATATCTAATTTGAATTTATACGGTATTTCCTTCACTTTTGGTGAATTTTAAGTTATTCCATTTAGGAATGTAAAAAACATATTCAATGTTGCAAAGTTTATAATGAAAAATAATCTAAAGAACCTAACTACAGGTTATACACTGATTTCTATTGGAACTTCTGATGTAGTTAAAGTTCACTCAAAATTGCAATCTTAAGAATGGATCTAGGACTTGAGTGAGGAATTGTATTGTACTGAATTAATTACCACAATGCATTAGAAATTTAATGCCAGCATATATGGTCTGTAAAATTTAATTAGGAATTCCTATATCTACATTTAGAGCAGATTGCTTAAAATCAGCATGCTGCATTAACGTCCTCCTCTGATAATGATTCTTATGGTTTACAATATGCCAAGTTTGTGGAACTATAAAAGACAAGAAAGTGCATTTACATCCAAAAATCACCCAAATTCAAACATTACTTCACCTGGAGGCAAATTCGATCAAAAGAAAATTGCTTAAAATGCATGAAATAATATTAATCACAGGTGTAACATGACAGCGTTAGGAATGCTGCATAGCATCCAGCAGAGTGAATGCTGGAACCACTGAATTAATATAAAAGGGAAGGTTGTTACATTTTCTAACAATTCTAAAAGTAGGAGAGAGACTATAACAGAAGATGGTTTATGGCTAAGGACATTTAAAAAAGACAGAGTTCGAGAATATATTGCCTTACCCACAGAAATCAAACGTACAGATGCTACGCTAAGATTTTATAATGGGTCAGAACACGATTGAAGTACATGTTCAAACCAGTGCATGATAATGGGTCTATAAATGCATTGGAAGATGCAAAGATAAATACACTGAGATATGCACGATTGAAGTACATGGTCAAACCATGGCATTATAAAAGTTTTAAATGTGCATCAGCAAATGGAAAGATAAACACACCTAGGTATATTATGTACCACCTCCATTGTCAAATAATCATAATACTTGCACTATACTCTGCTTCGCATTTTTCAATCATAACCGTTAACCCATTTAACAAAGCGTACAGAGGAAACTGGTTAGTCTAAATGTTGGATATTGGGGTCCCTTAAAAACTGAATTTTCCCAGCATTTTCTGTGTAGCAGTGGATTTTAGTTAACAACTATTACAGCAATGTAATACATGTACACCAAGAACGAGAAACTGGAGAAACTTGGCATCACCACCAGCAGCAGCCAAGCCTCCCCTGGTACCACAGTTGAAAATGGTACCACCTCAGGAAAATCCATCGTCAGCTTATCGGAGCACACCCTTCAACCGGATGAGATCGAAGTTCTCAGCCGAGGGCTCATTTTCTTCCCCACCACCAAAATGGACCCCAATGGTCTCATGGAAGACACAGAAGAATTCATCAGACTAATGAGACTCCAGGAATTCTTCCAAAATGTCAGCAGCGAGCCCAATGAGACAACCAATGATCCGAAACAGTTGACCTACAGATCCGCAATGGAGCGGCCAAAGGAGTCGTCGAATTGGACCCCTCAGGAGGGCCGTTGCCTGGGCTTGACATGTATGCTCAAGCAATCAGGGAATGTGTAAATGCCAGATTCATCAGCTGCATTCACAAAGTAACGCAAAACATCACCCAAGCACAGCGCAACAATATCCAAGCTCTCAAGACCAATCGCAACATTGTAATCAAACCAGCCGACAAAGGAGGAGCCATCATCATACAGAACAGAACGGACTACTGTAAGGAAGATATAGACAGCTGAACAACCACGAACACTACAGACAATTACCTGCTGATCTGACCAAAGAATACTCCCGTGAACGCAACAGACTGATCAAGACTTTTGATCCTGTCCTTCAGAGTACCCTACAGACTCTCATCCTGCATACTTCTTGCTTGGAGAGTTCTACTGCCTTCCAAAGATATACAAAGCCAACACATCTGGACATCCCATCATATCAGGTAATGGGACCTTGTGTGAGAAACTCTCCGGCTATGTTGAGAGCATCTTGAAATCCATTGTACAGGGAACTCCCAGCTTCTGTCGTGATACTACCGATTTCTTACAGAAACTCAGCACCCACGGACCAATTTAACTGAGAACATTCCTCGTCACAATAGACGTTTCGGCACTCTACACCAGCATCCCCCATGACGACGGCATGGCTGCAACAACCTCAGTACTCAATACCAACTGCCAGTTTCCAGGCTCCATCCTACATCACATCCGCTTCATCCTCGATCACAACATCTTCACCTTCGACAACCAGTTCTTCATCCATGCACAAAGAACAGTCATGGGAACCAGATTTGCTCCCCAATATGCCAACACGTTCATGCACAGATTTGAACAAGGCTTTTTTGCTGCACAGGACCTCCAACAAATGCTATACACCAGATAAGTGGACAACATTTTCTTCCTTTGGACTCATGACGAGGAATCACTGAAACAACGACATACTGTTACCAACAAGTTTCCCACCATTAGATATACTGTGGACTACTCTTTAGAATCAGTCTCATTCTTGGACACATGCATCTCCATTAAGGTCAGGCACCTCAACACTTCACTCTACCACAAGCTGACAGATAACCACACGATGCTGCACTGTTCTAGCTTCCACCCTAAACCTATTAAGCACACACAGGATCTGCTCAGATGAGGAGTAACACGACAGACACCTAAAGGTGCTGAAGGCCGCCCTCATAAGAACAGGGTACTCAACTCATCAATCGCCAGTTCCGATGTGCCACAGTGAAAAACTGTAATGACCTCCTCAGAAGACAGACACAGGATACGACCTGTAGGGTATCCTTCGTCGTCCAGTACTTCCCAGGAGTGGAGAAACTACGCCATGTTCTTCACAGCCTTCAACACATCATCGATGGCAATGAGCACCTCACCAAGATCTTCCCTACACCTCCACTTCTCACCTTCAAACTACTGCCAAACCTTAAACTGAGCATTGTCTGCAGCAAAATACCCGGCCTTCAGGCCAACATTGACCACAACACCATACGACCCTGTTGTGACAACCTCTGCAAGACATGTCAGATCATTGACACGGATACTACCATCACATGGGAAACACCACCTACCACGTGCACAGTAGATACTCATGTGACTCGGCCAACATTGTCTATCCCATACACTGCAGGAAAGAATGCCCCGAGGCATGGTATATTTAGCAAAGCCATGCAGACGCTATGACAACAGATGAATGGACACCGCGCAACAATCCGTCAAACAGGGATGTTCCCTCCCAGTGGGGGAACACTTCAGTAGTCAAGGACATTTGGCCACGGATCTTCAGGTAAACGTCCTCCAAGGCGGACTTTGGGATACACAACAATGCAAAGTCACCAAGCAGAGGCTAATAGCCAAGTTTGGTACCCATGAGAACAGCCTCAACCGGGATCTTGGGTTCTTGTCACACCACAGGTGACTCCACCCTCTATCATACATGCACTCACACTCTCTCTCTCATGCACATTCTCTCTCTCTCTCTCACACACACACATACACACAGTCTCTCTCTCTCCCTCTCCCTCACAGGCATATGTGCATACAGATCAATGGGGTGAATTTGCATTGGCAGATTTGTAATTGCAGATACATTCTATTTTGTTCAAAAAGCACAGAATTTGTCGACAGCCAATGTGGCATTTTATAAATTCCTATTTTGGAAATAAAACCAGTCTGACTCCAAGTTCATACACAGCCATATTCTAAACAAGGCCTTACATCTAAAATGCATTGAATGACCTGGGATGTCACCTTTGGTGTACTGAAGGAACTGATAAAATCTTTAGTATCCCGGGGAAGTGACTTGAAAGAAATTCTGGAATTTGCATATTAATCCTTTCTAACTGATTACAGAATTAATAGCCATTGTAGGTTTATTAAACACTGTATCAGTTCTATGACCCTTTGATCTTTTGCTTATAAATTCTGTGTCCGATGCCACCTCTCTCACTGACACCTGAAGAAGGACTGAGACTCCGAAAGCTCACGTTTTCAAATAAACCTGTTGGGCTATAACCAGGTGACGTGTGATTTTTGATGTTGTCTACCCTAGTCCAACACCGGCACCTCCACAGCAATGGGCAGGCAATGGCCTACTGGTATTATCACTAGACTATTAATCCAGAGTCCCAAGTAATGCTCTGGGGACCCAGGTTCAAATCCCACCACAGCAGATAGTGGGGGGAAAAACCCACCTGATTCTCTAAAGTAAGGAAACTACCACGCATAGGGTGGTGCGTGTATGGAATGAGCTGCCAAAGCAGGTGGTGAAGGCTGGTACAATTACAATATTTAATGGGTAAGTGAATAGGAAGAGTTAGGAGAGATATGGGTCAAATGCTGGCAAATTGGACTAGATCAGTTCAGGATATCTGGTTGGCATGGGCAAGTTGGATTGAAGAGGTTGTTTCTGTGCTGTATAACTCTGTGTCCCTATGATTACAAAGGTTTTATTGTAAATCTATAGTATAGTAGAACATCAATTTGCACCTTTCCTTTGGAATGTCCAGAAATCAACTTCCTACTGGGGAAGAACTCAGATCTTTTTAAACCATACCCAACTAACAAATTACAAACATTGCCTACTGGGGGCAAAGCACTCAGCTCTTAAATTGCCTTTATGCAAGGGTACATAGATATTTTTAAAAAAAACTTCATAACTTCATATTGCCACTGCTGTGCAGCAAGATATGCGTGTTCTAGGACCTTATACCATTTTTTTTCTGTTGAGTCATTCCTCTTAGTGAAACAATCAAATAATTGATAACTAATATTCACTCACCTAAGCTTAAAGACTTCTTTCCTCTCTGGCATCTGCTTTAAAATTAGCTGGATCTATCCTAAACTTCACTTACACTTATGTAGAATATGTCATCCCATAAAGGCCAATTATTTAGGTAACATCCTACTGGTATTGTTTTGTCAGTCCCTGTTACATACTGCACTTCCCTCGAGATCTTAGACGAATAGAAAATCATGTCAACAGCATCAACAAGAGTCAGAGTTTCAGAGGCTAATGTGCTCTTTACCACTCTTATTTTCTTTGCCTCTCTTGCCGGGGGATATTTTTTTCAATTCCTCTCACAAGGAATCTGCGCTGGAAAATCCACCAAAATTTGCATATGAGGCATCACTAAAAATGATTAATTTCTTATTGGGGTCACCCAAAGCTGAAAATTCACCATATACTTCTCTACTCTCAATTTATTTTAATTCTCAAGATGCTTCCCATCTCTGGCTTTTTCATGGGCAGACTATGTTCCAGCATCTCAAAACTTGAACATGGTCTGATCTTTGTGCCTAACCAGGTGAGTGGTCTAATGTGACACCTGAGCTACTCTATCTCCTCCTTGGTCGCAGCCTTGTCTTTCTGTTCAGATCTGGTATGACCAAGTGCAAAAGGATTGACATTTTCCAAGCAGTACTCTAGGTAGAATTACATTTGAGTTACTGTTTAATTTCCAAACCCACATATTTGAAAGTTCCAGAACCTTCACTGTCAGTTTTGAATTCCTTGCTAATTTGATTGATGATCTTTTCTTCAAAATCAGTAGTGTCCACTCCCTCCCACAAAAAATCATTGACAAGCATCATAAAGATATCTGAAACTTTCTATTACAATGCCAATACAGCATCACTGGGTTTGCTTTCAGTTGTGAACACCCTTGAGTTAACAGACCTGCCCTTATTGAAAAATATCACTGCTAAGAAGCAGCATTTAACCAATAAGCATGTTTATGTATTCCCGGAACTTTGCCTCTATTCTTGGTGCTTTCTTTGTGCGCTGTAAGAATATTTCCTCTGAACCAAGTAGCCCTGAGGGAATGCAGCCTTGATATCTATACTTACACTTCCAAAAGAAGATGTTAAAATAGCTGAAAAGATTTTCAAACTAACCTTTCCAACTACAGGAGAATCTACCCTAATCTCCCTTGCCCTCTTACATTTTTCAAAGCCCCAAGCTACAAATGTAGCCTTGGCCTTAGCAGCCCCTGAAATTAGCAGACACTGACAGGATCTTTTCTGTACAGATCCACCAGCGACACAAAGCAGTGTCCACCAACTTCCAAATATACTCCAAATTCTTACTTTAGGCTCTTATATCATTCTACTCGTAGCCTGAAACAACTCCCGAAGATGGAGTCTTTATTTTTCCCAAGAAGGCTCTCAATTACTAATACTACCCGGTCACCTTATACAGCTGTGGCCTTTTTTCATGTTGAGATCTCTCGGGACTAATCCCATTGGGCTGTCTGCTAGAAATCCTCTCTACTATATACAACCTTTTCCTCCTCAATGTCTCCTTTGAATCAGTACTGAAATTGAATTTTCTAGTTCTACATTCTTGTACGCCCTGCAGCCAACCCACAGGCCATCTTGGCCATTTAGCCAGCTTTTATATTTTTCACAGGCTTAGTTGCATATCCCACTATCATGGCTACCCTCCAGTCATCTGTTTCTGCTGGCCAGTAAACTATCCATAAACTTGAGCAGAGGTAGGGCATTCAGCCCATCGAGCTTGCTCCAATATTCAACGAGGTCATGGCTAACCTGATAAGCCTCAATTCCACTTTTCTGGCTTATTGCCGTAACTCTTAATTTCCGTACTGCAATCAATATAGCAAAATATTTTGTGCCAGCAGATGCTGAGAATAGTAAAAATCAAGATTGGAACAATTCCTTTGCCAAAGCTTTAAAAGAACTTTAGGTGAGCTTCTGCAGAATTATTTTTGAAACTTTTATATTTGATAGAGATGACAAACAAAAGCTTTAAGCATATGGCTCCAGTTGCCTTCATAT
This sequence comes from Ginglymostoma cirratum, assembly GCA_024137785.1. Classification (NCBI taxonomy): domain Eukaryota; kingdom Metazoa; phylum Chordata; class Chondrichthyes; order Orectolobiformes; family Ginglymostomatidae; genus Ginglymostoma; species Ginglymostoma cirratum. Next base: position 1,508,285 of record JAHRHZ010000165.1, read on the forward strand.
GGATACAATGGTCAGATAAATGTGTGCATCCTTGCACCACAGGCTGCCTACAAGATAAAATCAAGCTGCAGTGGGCTGGGCAAGAATGTAGAACTGCAAACTAGTCAGCTTAGAAGCAGTAAAACTAGCAGATCAACAGAGGGCTTCTGTTCTCGATATGTTCCTATATGCCATTATACCCGTTCTTTACAAGGTCAATCTTCAAATACAGGCAGGATTTTCTGAAAAGGAAGAGATGGAAAGCAGGAAGTCCAGAGGTATCAATTAATAATTTTGATGATGACCTAAATGGAACAGCGATTTTAAAAGGAGAAGGATGGTAACTGGCTCCTCTTTTCAATATCATTAAATCTGGCAGTTTACAGTGGACTTTCAGAAAGATAAAGTTGACTTTGTCTTGCTTGTAAAGACTAAAGATGCCATGTTCAATGCACATCCTTCTTAAAATATACAATGAGAAGAATTCCAGCAAGAGGCAGTGACATATTCAAGGCAGAGTGAGATAGGGTGAAAGAGAGACACAAGGAGTGGCAAAAAATGAAGTGTCAAAGGAGATAAGAATCAGGGTAGAAAAAAAAACCCAGGTCAAAATATTGACAATTTTGCTCAAGGTCATCTAGGATAGCATAATTGGGATAATGCAAGGTGCAAAGAAATGACAGTGCTTATTAACAGTCAACAGAAATCACACTCAAAAGACCAAAAATTGGATTACCTGCCAAGTGTTCCTCTTTTGGAAAAGAAATCTTTGTAATCAGTAACTTCATCCAGCTATTCTATCAAAGCTTCCAGTATCTGCTGAACTTTGTCACTATCACTACTCTTTGAATTAAATTACAGTCTCTGTTCACTGAATTAACTCTCTGTAGCTGTGATAGTTTCAAATACCTTGATAATTGTTTATTTGAAAAAGTAAACTCCAGGATCTAGCAAAGGCAGTAAAGACAAATTCAAAACAGTGACTTAATTTAGAATTCTTTGGGAGGAAAAAGGGAATTTTAAGTCAGAAGACAAAACTTTTGGAGCAGTTTAGAAATGCATAACTTAATGTTTATGCTCTTTCTGACAGTGGATTCAGAATCTGGTCTGACCTGTATGTGATTTTGGACCATACCAAATGGTTGACTTGGCACTGCCATGTAACCTACTGTTGCATCAAATTGCTATCATCTCCTTCTCAGGGTAATCAGGATGAGCAATGCATGTCAGCCTTCCCAGAGGTATTCACATGCAAACAATACATTTATAAACAAATACTGCAAATACTGATCTGGTGGTTCACCTGTATGTTACAGATTCCAGGTAATGTAGTAAGAGCCATCAATTTGGATTGACAATATCTCTGGTACCTCTGATTCAACCTCACTCAGAGATTTAAGCATATATTGTAGACTAACATGCCTGTGCATAGTGACAGTGCTTTTTGATCTGCTTTACAGGTGAGGGGAAAAAGGTGCCAAAGCACTGAATCATAGAATGAGGCAGTCCAGAAGAGGCCCTTTGGCCCATCAAATCTGTACCACCAAAGCTACACTAAACCCACACTAGCCCTACTTTCCAGCACAAGCACCATAACCTTGAATGCTCATCCAATTACTTTTTAAAGGTTGTGATGTTACCCTACCAGGCAATCTTTCCAAAGCACCACCACTGAAAAGGTTTTCCTCAAATCCCTTCTAAACCTCCTGCCTCTTACCTTAAAATTATGGCCCCCTTTTATTGACCCTTCGACGAAGGGGAATAGCTGTTTTCTATCCACACTTCCATACCTCTCATAATCTTATCGCAAATACTGATCTGGTGGTTCTGTCGTACATTCCTGATTCCAGACACTGTAAAAAGGGCATTGGAGATTTCCTAATACCCTGTCCAACATTCATTCAAAAAAAAAGATTTACTGTTTACTTATGACTGGCCATTTGTGTAACCTCACTATGCAGATTGTTTTTGCCTAGTGAGTGGCCAAATGTTAATAACTACTTCAAAGAGAGCAGTCAAGAAACTTTCGGATATTCCGAAAATATGAATGGTATTATGTAAACACAACTTCCTCCCTTGAATTAAGTTACCTGCACTCCGTACAAAGAAGTTGTTTTTTAATAATGGAGTAGTAAGATTTAGTCTCAGTACGCATTCTGGCAAAAAAATCAAATCACTCTACCAGCTCCAAGCAACAGAAAAATGCCCTATCCAGTTTATACTGTCTACTTTATCTATAATTTGTGAACCTGGGACTGGACAAACTTTTATATCATAGCAATTGACATTTATCAGATTGAAGGCTTGTAATTTCACATGAGCTATTCAGAGCACAACCAATAAATGTACTTCAGTATAATCTAGAGTCAATGGCAAACACACAGTTATTTGGTACCACAGAATGATTGTAAATGCTCTCATCTCGTGGAAAGCATTAGAGAATAAATCTATAAAGTTATGGGAAGATGGTCAACCATCGTATGGCAACAGGAAATATCCCAGCTGGATACATGAAACATGCTGTACCATCACTAGTAGATTCCTGGCCATAGAGAAAATCACTGCGTGATCAGTGATAGACCTGGAAAGAGAGAAACAAAAACGGGAGTACATCGACAATCAAAAGATGTCACAAAGATAACAAAAAGACAAATTTAAATGCTCTGTATCAGAATGTACCCAGCACTCATAAAGTAAACAAATTGAAAGTGCACGTTGAAGTAAGCAAATATGATCTGATAGCCATTATAGGCATGGTTTCATGGTTTGGATGACAAGGATTGGGTCCTTAATATTTAGGCGTGTATGATATTCAAAAAAAACCAGGAGCTAGATAAAGGTGGTGGGGTAGCACTGTTAGTCAGGAACGCCATTTTTGCAGTGGTCAGAAATGACATAAGGTTCACGAGGTCAGGATGTAGTATGGAAACTATATGGAGATACAGAATAGTACAGGAAAAAAGTCACCAGTATACCAGCACCAGGTGACAACCGCAGGGCATATTTCCATCACCTGAGCAGTTGACAGCCACAGGGAATATCCCCATACCAGCACCAGTTGACAATCACAAGGAATATCCCCATCCCATGTACAATCAACAGCCACAGGAGATATCCATGTACCAGCACAAACTGATAGCCACAGGAAATATTCACTGTATCAGCACCAGTTGAAAGCACAGGGAACATTCCCTGTACTAGCACCAACCAACAGCCACAGGGAATATCCCCTACTATCACCAATCAACCGCAACAGGGAATATCACCACTCCATGAACAGTCATAGGGATCATCCCTCTATGATCAGCCCAGGAAACATTACAAACAGTTAGCTACACAAGTCCTCTGTATTTTGCTATAGTTTGTCACTTGACCTCAAAAATATACTTGTATCATCATTTGGTAGTCAGTCATATAAAGGATTACTCATCACATGAACAAATGAAAACATCCTTGTAGCATCAACGCATTGCTACCTATAAGGGTCAAACTCAAATATCTTGCTTAAAATAGAAAGTAAGATATGGAGTGGGTCATTTAGTACCCCAAACCGGTTTCTCTCTTCATGGCTGATCCACAACCTAACTCGATCCACAACTTAACTCAATCTACTTCCCTTTGCACCGTATGCTTCAGTACTGCCGGTTAATGAAAAAAATCTATCAATCCCCATTTTAAAATCTGTCAATTAACTACCACCAAATGCTGTTTGTGGAAGTAAACTCAAGATGTCCACAGCTGTTACTGTGTAAAAATGTTGCCTTGTTTTACTCTTGAAATATCTGGATCTAATTTTCAGACTTTGTTCCCAGAGCTAGCCTTCCCTCCTGACCAAAGCAGACAGCATCATCCAACCAGGATTACATCAAGTGCAGAGGTATTAAAGGCAAAGTTGAGAGCTGCAGCAGCAGAATAGCTGAAGTGGGGTGAAATTGGGCACTATCACAGAAGTGTCAGTAGTGGGTCTTAGTGTTTGGGGTTGGGGGGGCTATTTAATCCAAATCTGAGGTTAGGGTCAAATACACCAAGGTTAAAAACAATTTTGTTCAGCCCAAGATATTGATAGCAAGAGGGACACAGTCAGCAGTTATCGATTAGCATTTGTAAGGGTCTGAAGATATTAGCTTCACTTTTCCAATCATTTAAATTGAAGACAATTTCTGCTCATCTCAAACTAAATGCTGACCAAGCAGTCTGACATTTTAAAGGTAGTGGAGGGGGTCAAGACAGGTGATGGCGAAGTAAAGTTGAGTATTGTCAGTGGACACGCTAAAATGAATGCTAAGCTTTTGGATGATGTCGCCAAGGGTAGCAGCCTACCCATTCTCTCTTACTCTTAGCTCTCATTATCACTTATTCAGCTTCTCTTCCATCTTAGCTTACTATCCCCTCATCTGCCTAACCCTTTCATACGTCTCTCTCTTTCTCAGCTCCATCTCCACCCGTCTGTTCATCTCTCCCCCCCACCATTCCCCTCCTATTTTTATCACAAGTACCTCATTCTCTTAGCTGTTATCAATGCTGATGAAGAGTCACTGGACTTGAAATATTAATTCTGCTTTGTCCCCACAGATGCTGCCAGACCTGCTAAGTTTCTCAGCAAGTTCTGTTTATTACTTTCCTTTAGCAAGTCTGAGATGGTTTTCCTCAATTACTAATAATCCACATGTATCCAAATGACTGTGAGCTTTAAAAACCAAAAGAACTGCACTTATTGGAAATCAGAAACAACAACAGAAATTATTGAAAAAACTCAGCAGGTCTGGACCTTTCAAAAGAAGGGTCATCGGACTGAAAACGTTAACTCTGACTTCTCTCCACAGATGCTACCAGACCTGCTGAGATTTTCCAGCAATTTCTGTTCTTGTGACTACAAATTTTGTCTGGTATCATTTCTGTAAGTTTTTCCAACAACATTAAACTGACCATCCTTTAGTACTATGTTTATCCTTACGCACTTTTTAAAAGAAGGGTGTATCATTTGTTCTGTTCCAGTCCAATGGCATAAACTGTTGTATCTGTGGCCACCTCTTCCACAAATTCTATCCTTACTTCTCTGAGGATCCTCAGGTGTGACACAGCCAGTCATGCGGATTACCAACTTTAAATGCAGCTAGACTTAACCAACTTTTAGTTCATCCAGTTATCTTAATTATGTCCTTCTTCACATAGTATTCATGTTGGAGGTCAAACAGTGTTGTGTTCTGGCACCAACACTCTTTGGCAGATTCTCCTCTTTGCTACTGTCACATGCTTTCAGCTCATCTGAAGGTTATTTACTTACATACTGGAACTGAGGGAAAGCTGTGTTCAGTCTTACTTGCCTGAGATCCAAGGCAAAGATGTATTAAGTCTTCATCAGAGAGTTGCATGATGCTGACAAACCCGCACTAACACTCCACCCTAATGGCAGCAAATGGACATACTTTCTCATGTCTGCAAAGAGCTCAATTTGACATCAGCATCAGGAAAACCAACTTCATGGTTCAGGATGTGGCCATACTGCCTTTATCAGCACTGATAACCTGACATCAGAGGCTGTTGATACCTTCATATATCCAACCTTCACTACCACCAGCAATCTACGATTTCATCCTGAAACTGGCACACATTGCAAAAGCTGCAGCTGTTCTGGCCAAGCCAAGTGAGTGAGTGTGGAATAACAGCAACCTGCAAATCTGCCAAACCCAAGTCCTCAGTGCAGCCCACTACAGTGGGAAAAGCTAGACAACAAGCTAGGTAGGAAAAAGAAAGGCTGACCAGTTCCCAGCTTCACTGTCTCAGCCATACACCCAAGAACCTTTTGAAGGTCACAGGCTCGTGACCTGAACAAGGTCACCTGTAGGTGATATCTAAAATTGGTGGACACTGGCATCAAAAACTAGAAGACAATCAGCACGGTATGCCAGAGCAGGATTCCTGAGGCACCAGGCAATGCTTAACCTAAAGTTGACAACCGGTGCATAAACTGTCATCATTGAGAGTCATACAGCATAGAAACAGGTCCTTCAACCCGCCATGACTATGAGACAGAAGGCTGTGACAATTATAAAGGATGATCTTTCTCATCATTTGCGTGTCTCCAGAATATGCCCAGTGGCATAACACAGAAACTAGGAGGAACAGTAGGCCATTTGGTCCTTTGTACCTGTTCTGTCATTCAAAATTATCCTGGCTGATCCTCTATTTCAATGCCATATTCTTGTTTTCTCCCCATACTCCTTGATGCCATTAAGCTTTTAAAAATTCTCTCTTTCTTGAATACATTCTGTGACTTGGTTCTCCACCTAAGGCTATGGAGGAAATTCCCACAAGTTCTCTTCCCTTTGAGTGACGACATTTTTCCTCAACTCAATCCCAAAGGCTTACCCTGGATCCTGGGACTACGTCTCCTGGTTCTAGACTGCCCAGCTAGGGAAAATATTCTCTTTGTATCTAGTCTGTTCAGTCCTGTTAAAATTTAAATATTTCAATCAGATCACCTCTTGTCTTTCCAAACTCTAATTAATTGAGTTGAACAAGTTAAACAATCTTTCCACAGAGGACAGTTCTGCTTCCCTGGTATGAACCTAAAAATCCTCCTCTATGGCAAGTATACCCATGCAGCTGTGGCCTCACCAAAGCCCTTTATAAATGCCCTATTTCTGAACTCAAATCGTCCTGCAATGAAGGCCAATACATTATTTGCCTTCCTAACTGCTTGCTGCACCTGCCTGTCTTCTTTTACTGATTGGTGTACAAGGACATTCAGATCCCTTGCACATCCATGTTTCTCAATACATTATCACTTAAATAATTTTCTTCTTTTCTGTTTTTCACTCTGAACTGTATAACTTCCCATTTAGCCATGATATACAACACCTGCCATCTGCATGCCCACTCACTCGATTGTTTAAATCCTTTTGAAGCCTCCTTGCCTTCTCCTCAGAACTCTCAATCCTGCACAATTCTGTATTGTCAGCAAACCTGGAAATGTGGCATTTTGTTCGCTCATCCAGGTCATTTAAAATTGTGAATAGCTGGGGTCCAAGCACCAACTCCACGTTCGAATCCCTCCAATCAGGGTTGACATGATCCTTACCAAAGTCACAAATGACGTCCAGTGTGACTTTGACTCAGGTAAACAGTACTTTTTGTCATTCTCGACCTGTCTACAGCCTTTGACGTGGTGAACCACACCATCCTCCTCCGACACTTCTCTCCAGCCATCAAGCTGACCGAGACAATGTTTGCTCAGGCATATGTAAACACATGAAGTGTGGTATAGAAGCCTGGTGTGTTGCTGGTGCAGTTAGTCATGTGTGAATATGAAATCATGGTTATAATGGAGATCTGGCGCAAGAAAGGGGTAGAGTATTAAATATTCTTGGATACATACTGTACATGAAACATAGGGAAGAAAAGTGGGGAGGAGAAATGGCTTGACTGACCAAGAGGAATATCGCAATGGTAAAAAGAAAGACAGAATTGTCAGAGGCATTAAATCTATTTGATCAGAGCTAAGAGAAAACAGAGCAATATGAGCTGTGGATGCTGGAGATCTGAATCAAACAAAACCAGCAATTGCTGGAGAATCTGAGATAACAAGGTGTACAGCTGGACGAACACAGTAGGCCAAGCAGCATCAGAGGAGCAGGAAAGCTGATGTTTCGGGCCTCGGCCCTTTGAGATAACAAGGTGTAGAGCTGGATGAACACAGCAGGCCAAGCAGC